>CM024754.1:127038032-127100954 GCA_014218235.1 Colocasia esculenta
TATCGACGTGGGTCGGTATGACCGTACCGATATAATGAGGGCCGTCACAGAGATTGGTATCAGAGAGACCGGTTGAGATTACACATGAATATAACTAAGTCATCATCCCCATTGCATGCTAAGTATGTCCACATGTGTAGAAAACACTAATAAGAAGTGAAAAATAGATAAGAAAATGGTTAGAAAACTTAGTAACCTAGCTCTAATGGTGGCTGAAATTTTATTACAGCCATGGCTTCCCGTGGACGACGTGGAGGTGCGCCAGCTCGCGACGACAGAGGCAGAGGGGGTGTGGAGCGGGCGGAGCAGCAAGCCCTGGCCCCACAGGTCCTGTGCTCCCCCACCACCGCTATGGATTATGGAGTGTTCATGCAAGGTCTGGTGCAAGCCATGCAGACCCAGGCACACACCCAGGCAGCACTCCAGGCCCAGTTGGAGGCCCAGGTAGAATAATGAAACAACCTAAGTAGTTTGCTATTGAATTGTATGATATTGTGTTTATTGTATATTGCTTGTTGTTTAATGTAGCAGGCTCAGGCCCAGCTCAGGACCGTGGTGGACTTCCATCATGGAGCGGTTCAAGAGGATGACCCCACCCTCTTTTAAGGGGGAGAGTGATCCGCTAATAGCAGAAAGCTGGATGAGGGAGACCGAGAAAATCTTCCGAGCTATCAGGTGTCCTGACGGGACAGGGTGACCTTAGCCACCTACATGCTACAGGTATGCTTTCGTTTATGCTTGAATGTTGGTTGTTATTTGTTAGTCAGAGCTTATGAAGGTGTGTTGCAGGAGAGAGCTGATGTGGTGGTCCTCCTACTGCGTACGCGCTTCGAGGACGGAGCAGTAGATGTGGCGTGGGACCGTTCGTGAGGCTCTTCCGAGCCAAGTTCGTCCCAGAGCACATCCAGGACAAGATGGAGCAAGAATTCCTTTCCCTGACGCAAGGATCGATGACCGTCCTGGATACGAGGCAAGGCTTTCTGAACTCTCTAAATATGCACCGCACATAGTAGAAGATGAGCGCAGGAAGACCAAGAAATTCGTGATGGGTCTCAAACCATCACTGAGGACGAGACTCGTGGCGTTCGACCACCGCACGCTAGACGAGGCCCTCAGCGCAGCCTGCAGACAGGAGGGAGAGATGGGAGCAGTATCTAGAAGAGAAGAAGGCATCGCAGAAGAGGCCGGCAGCGACTTTCCAGCGGCAAGACAAGAGGAAGACGGTGTACCAGACACCGCAGAAACAAGTGGCAGTCAGCAACTATCAGGTACCCTCTGTACGTTCCCCCGTGCGAAGAAGGAGTGTCCCCATTGTGGGAAGACCCATGGAGGTTCGGAGTGTTGGTTATAGCGGGTAGATGCCTAAGTGTGGGAGCAGCGACCACAAGATCAAGGATTGCCCGAGGCTTCAGCAGGAAGCTCAGCGAGGAGCGCCAGTACCAGCAGTAGCGGCAGCCGTGCCAGCTACAGGACGACCAGGAAGGCCTCGAGCCCCAGCTCGAGTGTTTGCTTTAGCTCGTGAGGACGCCGAGCAGGCGGAGCATGTCACCGAAGGTACAGTTTTACTTTTCGGTGGTGCACGCTCGGGTTTTGTTTGACACGGGTGCTACTCACTCGTTCATTTCCGAGCGGTTCGCTAGTAGGCGTTAGCCCTAGAGTCAGCATAGAGTCTGAGGAGTTAGAGGTCCCTTTGTCTGTGCACACCCCTGCGGGCACGGTATCGACTAGGAAGTGCATTCCGTCGTTACTTGTGTGCATTGAGGATAGATTCCTAGATGGGTGTTTCTTCTTGCTAAAGATGAAGGACTATGATTGTATCTTTGGTCTGGATTGGCTAGAGGAGCACTATGCGTTAGTGGATTGTCGTAGGAAGAAGATTGTTTTCCGCATTCCTGGTGAGGATGAGTTCTCTCATCCATTGCCAAAGAACTTAGCGGGGAAGTTAGTCATCTCTGCCATGAAGGCGATGCATATGGTGAACAAGGGTTGTGACGCATTTCTTGCCAGCGTTATGCTAGTACCCGATGCTGGTTCGTCACTGACTCTTGCAGAGATCGATGTGGTGTAGGACTTTCCAGATGTCTTTCCCGATGACTTGTCTGGATTGCCACCGGATAGGGAGATAGAGTTCACTATAGAGTTGCTTCCAGGCACCTCTCCTATCTCGAAGGCCCCATATCGGATGGCCCCTGCAGAATTAGCCGAGTTGAGGAAGCAATTGCAGGAATTGCTCGATAAGGGATTTATTCGCCCCAGTGTTTCCCCTTGGGGCGCACCTGTATTATTCGTCAAGAAGAAAGACGGGTCACTTCGGTTGTGCATCGATTATAGGAAGCTAAACTAGGTGACTGTGAAGAACAGGTATCCCTTACCTCGGATTGATGATCTGTTTGACCAGTTGCGAGAGGCATCAGTCTTTTCCAAGATTGACTTGCGATCTGGTTATCATCAGTTGAGGATTAGGAGTGAGGATGTGTCCAAGACGGCATTTAGAACCCGTTATGGACATTATGAGTTTTTGGTTCTTCCCTTCGGATTGACCAACGCCCCTGCAGCTTCATGGATCTCATGAACCGGGTGTTCAGTCCGTATTTAGATAGTTTTGTTGTTGTGTTTATTGATGACGTGTTGGTCTATTCTCCGGATGAGGCCACACATCGTCAGCATTTGAGGTTAGTGTAGAGGTTCTCCGTGAGCACAAACTGTATGCAAAGTACAGCAAGTGCGAGTTCTGGTTGTGCGAGGTTCACTTTCTCGGGCATGTTATCTCCGGCACTGGTGTAGCTATTGATCCAGCAAAGATCCAGGCAGTTATGGATTGGGATGTTCCCAAGACTCCTTCGGAGATTCGTAGTTTCCTTGGTTAGCTGGTTACTATCGGCGATTCATTGAGGGTTTCTCATCCATTGCCGCCCCTATGACAAAGCTGACCAGAAAGGGTGAGAAGTTTGTATGGTCCGAGGCATGTGAGCGCAGCTTTCAGCTATTGAAGGCTAAGCTTACTTCTGCTCCGTATTGGTATTGCCAGTGGTCTAGAAGCTTTGCCATTTATACGGATGCATCTCGGATTGGTTTAGGCTGTGTGCTCATGCAGCAAGAGAGGGTAGTAGCTTATGCTTCTCGTCAGTTGAAGGAGCATGAGGGAACTATCCGACTCATGATTTAGAGCTAGCAGCTGTGGTTCATGCACTAAAGATCTGGAGGCACTATCTTTATGGTGTCAGATTGAGGTGTTTACCGACCATAAGAGCTTGAGGTATCTTTTCTCCCAAAAGGAATTAAACCTGAGGCAGCAGAAGATGGATTGAGTTCTTGAAGGACTATGACTTCGACCTTCAGTATCATCCTGGAAAAGGGCGAATGTCGTAGCGGATGCTCTTAGTAGGAAGAGGTCTTCGCTCCAGCAGGATTGGAAGATGTTGAGGATGCAGCGTGCTCTATGACCGAGTTAGAGCCATCGTTGTGTCAGGCTTTTGTAGCTCAGCTATCCCTTAGATCCTCAGTCTTGGATGAGGTGATTGAGCAGCAGAAAGCCGATCCCAGATTGTTAGAGTTAGTGGGTAAGGCGGGCATTGCTCGTGATGAGGACGGTGTGATTAGATTTCAGCCGCGTTTGTGTCCCCGATGTAGTAGATGTCCGTGAGCATGTGTTAGCGGAGGCTCATAGATCGCGATTCTCTATTCATCCGGGTAACACTAAGATGTATCAAGACCTGAAGAGATCATTTTGGTGGTCCGGCATGAAGAAGGATGTTGCGGATTATGTGTCTAGATGTCTAGTATGTCAGCAGGTGAAAGCCGAGCGGCAGCGACTATCCGCCTTATGCAGAGGATGGATATCCCCGTATGGAAGTGGGAAGCTGTCACTATGGATTTCGTATCGGGTTTGCCTCGATCTAGAAGGGGCAATGACTCGATTTGGGTAGTCATAGATAGATTCTCGAAGACTGCTCATTTCTTACCTATGAAGAAGAAGCAGTCAGTAGAGAGCTTAGCTAGATTGTATGTTAGCGGTATCGTTAGATTGCATGGTGTGCCGAAGTCGATCATTTCGGATCGAGATCCGAGATTCACTTCGAGATTGTGGAAGGGTCTTCAGGATGCGTTAGGTTCGGAGCTTAAGCTCAGTTCGGCGTTTCATCCCCAGACCGATGGACAGTCCGAGAGGACTATACAGACGCTCGAGGATATTTGAGAGCGTGTGTTCTGGATTGGAAAGATGATTGGGAGCGTCATTTACCTCTTGTGGAGTTCGCATACAACAACAGCTTTCATGCTAGTATTGGAATGGCTCCATTCGAGGCGTTGTATGGTAGGCCCTGCAGATCTCCTTTATGTTGGGAGGAGACTGGTGATAGGCAGTTGATCGGATCGGAGTTGGTTCAGGAAACTTCGGATAAGATTTAGCTTATCAGGAAAAGGCTTGTTGCGGCACAGGATAGGCAGAAGAGTTATGCCGACAACAGGAGAAAGGATTTGGAGTTCGAGGTTGGCGATCATGTCTTCTTGAAGATATCGCCTACTCGTGGAGTTGTCAGATTTGGCAGGCATAGCAAGCTAAGCCCTAGGTTCATTGGCCATATGAGGTTCTCAGACGTTTGGGCAACGTGGCGTACGAGCTAGCTTTACCCCCGCTTTGGCTAGCGTTCACCCGGTATTCACGTATCTATGCTCAGGAAGTATGTCCGAGATCCATCTCATGTGATTAGTCATGAGCCAGTGGAGATCCAGCCAGATCTTTCGTATGTCGAGCAGCCAGTAGCCATTCTTGACCGGAAGGTTCAGCATCTCCGGAATAAGAGTATCGCGTCGGTGAAAGTTCTATGGCGGAACTTCTCGCGTGAGGAGGCTACGTGGGAGCTTGAGGATGCGATGAAGAAGAAGTATCCCCTTTTGTTTGAGTAGTGTCGTTCTAACTTCGAGGACGAAGTTTCTTTAAGGGGGAGAGGGTGTAAGACCCTCGAATTTCTGTCGTTTTTTCGTATTTATGTGTGTATATTGTGTTGAGTATGTATGTACGTATTTACGTGGATATTTAAAATAGTATAAATACGTGTGCATGTGTTTATATTGAACATAAATAATGTACTTATTGCATGATGGTAGTGTGGATACGATCTATATGTACATTGCATGTATATATGTCCGGTATACATGGTTTCTGCATGAATTAGGGTTCTGGCCGAAGGCCCTTTTGGCGTCAAGCCCAGGCCGTTGAGGTGGTGTCAACGTCCAGCCCTGGACGCCAATACTAGATCCAGCGTCCAGCGATCTGGACGCCAACCTCTCTGACCTGCATGCGCAGCAGAGCTGCTATCTTCTGAAGCAAGGCATGGCAACCATTGGGGAGATGTCCCCCAACGGCTCTGAAGGTGTCAGATCGGTATGGTGAGTAGGTGAGGGGCTCTTCTTAGGGTCCAACCTGAAATTGGCTCCTCCCACTTCTCCCTTCACCTTGTGAGAGGAGGAAAAGAAGAGAGAAAACCCTAGAGAGCATTCTGTGAGAAAACCTCACTTTGGAACCCTCAAATCCGACCCATTGGAGTTTGTTTGGAGATCTACTGCATCAAGGAGGGAGCTGAAGCCAAGGAGAAGGCCTCCCCATCATCCCCTCGGCGTGGTGATCATCCAGGAGCCCGGAGGAAGGCGTTTTTAGAGGTGCTTCTGCAACTTCTTGGGACTGCCCAAGGAGAGCTTCTCCAAGCCCTAGATCCTTTGGTGTGATTTTCTAAAGGCAAGTGACCTATCTATGGTATCCCCGTATGAGTCTAAGAGGTTTTTATAATTTTTATGGATTTCCCTCGAGTCCTAGACCCTCCATTTCACCCAATTTCAGAGCTCGGGTCTGTGTTTCTGCACAGACCTGAGTAAACGGCAAGGTCCCTGGACGCCTGGGATGAGCTTGGCGTCCATCGACCATGCCGCTGACCCTGAGTCAGCGGCCATAGACCGCCGTCGAGTTCTTCTGGACAGAATAGTGAGCTGTTCTGTCCCACTTATACATTAATTTCGGTATTTTTATGCGATGAGGATATATGGTATCCCTATAAGCTACGTATATCGTGCATCGTGCTTGTGGATGTGTGTGAGTTGTGTGGTGAATGTGAGTAATGATGTCTTGTAAGCATGTGAACATAACTTGTAAATGATTTGTAATTCAAAGTTCCATGATTAAGATTAGTTGAGTGTTTTGTTTTCAGTCTATTCATAAGGAATTGTGGGGCATGTATGTATGTTCTGAATTTTGGTAATCCATGCATGCTTGTGGAATTGTTAATAAGTGTAGTTCGGTAAAATAAAAACATGTAAAAATAGGTTGTGACAAATGATTTATAGATGTACGAATTAGGATGGTGTTGTATTCTAAATCCATGCATATGTTAGTGGTTTCTGTGCAAAACAGTAAGTGGATAGATTGCAAATTGTGTTAGGCTCATGTTAGCTTAAATTGTGAATAATATGCTAATTAGGTGTTTGATTTTCTATAAATCCTATTTAGCTCAGAAAAATCTGAAAACTTGAGGGTATGATTTTGAACCCGAAAACAGCATGTGGTTAAATTTTCAGGCCAATTGGAACGGTAGATAAAGAGTTATGTGTTTTCAAGTGAAGTACGATAATTCATGCATATAATCGAAATATGGTTCGTTATGATCTAAAATCAGCATGATTAATGTGTGTATTGTGTGTTAAACCTTGGAATTTCTGTAGTATCATGTTAGGAAAAAAAACAGAAATGTTCAGGTGAGTGAAAGAGTGAATGAAATGAGATGTGTTGTGCGTGAAACCATGTGTAAAACGGTAAATGTATAAAAGTGTAAACTGTGCCAATGTGATACTGCTTCCGAGAAGGCAGTGGAGCTGTATCAGGGAAAAGTCCCCCTGAGAAAGTTCATTGTGTTAAGTGACCCTAAGGGCATTAGGGGGAAATCCTGGAGGTGGACAAGTACCACTGGTTAGGGTGGAGACTTGTTCTCCCGGTCTGCGCAGTCCAAGAGTCACCATTGCATTGCCTAGATGGTGCCTATGTGTTATGTGATGTGAATGTGTCCTTCTTTGGTGGTTTGGACTATGTGTCACGGCACTAAAATATGTGTAAGTGTAATGTGTAAAGTGTATGTGACCATGTGTAAATGTGAAAGTGACAAGTGAATGTGTATGTGTAAAATGTAACCATGTGAAAAGAGGAAATTGTGTAAAAAGGAAAATGTGAAAATTTTAGATGTGTAAATGTGTATTGAAACCATGTGAGGCAAAAATCTGAACCATATGAATTCAGCAAATGCATGTTATCCATCCCATGTTTATGTGTGCAAAGTGTTTAGAATCCATGATTAGGGACAATTAATGAGTATGTGTGCAAGTGGCATGATGGATTGTTCATATGTTATGTTTTAAGCCACATTGTAGCTTTCATGTGTAGGTTTATAGACTTGAAACCATGTGAAATCAGCAACCTAAAGCATGAAAAAAAAAGTTATGTATGTGCTTAAGAACATGTGAAATCCATGCTAACTATGTTCCCCGTTCATGTGTGTAAATTGTCCATGTTGATAACTCTCACGTTTGGTTCTTTATAAGGTTAAAGTTCATAAGTGAATGGATTAGAGACCATGTGGTAGGTGAATGTTATATTTTTGAAATCTGAAAGCAGGCATTATGTATAAAATTGTAGAACCGTCATGATAGGTTGAAAACTTAAATGGACTAGCATGCTATGTGTTGCTAATTGTATGTGCATGAAGAAACCACTAGGACTTGTACGTGTATATCATGCGTAGTGTTACTTGCTGAGTCCCTGGACTCACTCCTTGCTTCGGCGTACAGGTGTAGTTGGTGATACGACACCGTTGGAGGAGACGGTGGAGACGGACTCCGAGCGCGGAGACTAGTTACTTGGAGCTTCTTTGTGATTGTGTACTTCGTCGTATGTACTTGAACATGTATTAGAATTATCATTAAAGAATGTAATATGTGGACATTTGCATTTCTATTTCAGCAATTTAACTCATGTGAATTTTAGTTCCTTTTTGCAAATTGTAAACTGCATGTATGTTTAATGTGGATGATGAATGAATGGAGATAGTTCTCTTTTACTTCCGCTACTCTGTTATATATATTCGCGTGTATCTCAGCTGTTGTATCGTTGGGTAAATGTCCCACTGTGAGGACTCTCGCTATATCGACGTGGGTCGGTATGACCGTACCGATATAATGAGGGCCGTCACAGGCAGGTTATTATAGGCGCTTTATCCAAGATTTTTCTAAGATTGCAGCACCTTTGACTAAATTGACCAGAAAAGGGGTGCCATTTGTGTGGTCCGGTGAATGTCAGAAAAGTTTTATGGAATTGAAGAAAAGACTTACATCAGAACCTATATTGACATTACCGTAGGGAGTGGTGGTTTTGTGTTGTATACTGATGCTTCAAGAAGAGGACTTGGTGCAGTGCTTATGCAGCATGGCAAAGTGATAGCTTATGCGTCCAGGCAATTGAAGCCAGCAGAAGAGAATTACCCCACTCATGATTTGGAATTGGCAGCAGTTGTGTTTGCCTTGAAAATGTGGAGGCATTATCTGTATGGCGAGAGATTTGAGATCTTTACTGATCATAAAAGTTTGAAGTATATTTTCTCGCAGAAAGATTTGAATCTTCGCCAGCGCAGATGGATTGAATATTTGAAGGATTATGATTTCAGTTTGGCTTACCATCCGGGTAAGGCCAATGTTGTAGCTGATGCCTTGAGCAGAAAGGCATATGTAAGTTTAATGATGACTAAAGAATGGAAGTTGTATGAAGAGGTAGTGGAGAACTCCTTGTATGTGCCCAGTAGTCAGCGACGGGCAATACTAGCTGCTAGTGCGTAGAGAGCCTTTGTATTGACAGATTGTTGAGGCTCAGAGAGCAGATGTAAATTTAGCTGAAATTGTGAAAATGGAAGGAGTTACTATTGATGATAATTGTGTGGTCAGGCTCAGGGGCAGATTGTTTGTTCCAGCAGAAAGAGAGGTGAAGCAGCGAGTGTTCGAAGAGGCTCATAAATCTAGGTACACTATCCATCCGGTAGTACTAAAATGTACCATGATTTGAGGAAGCATTTCTAGTGGCCTCATATGAAAAAGGAAATAGCAGAATTTGTTGCAAGGTGTGCTATCTGTCAGCAAATTAAAGCAGAGCATCAGAAGCCTGGAGGTTTGTTGCAACCGTTGCCTTCCACAGTGGAAGTGGGATGATATTGCTATGGACTTTGTGGTAGGTTTACCAAGATCGAGTTCCGGGCATAATGGAATATGGGTATTTGTTGACAGATTAACCAAAGTGTGCAGATTAGTGGCAGTGAGTATGTCTTGGACAGTGGACAGATTGACAAATATTTATGTTTAAAGATTGTTCCACTGCATGGTATTCCGAAGACTATTGTATCTGATAGAGATCCAAGATTTACTTCTGGTTTTAGAGAAGCCTGCAAAAAGTAATTGGTACTAAGCTGAGATATAGCTCCGCGTATCATCCCCAGACAGATGGTTAGACAGAGAGGACTATCCAGACAATTGAAGATATGTTGCGAGCTTGTTGTTTAGTTTGGGGAGTAGCTGGGAGCATCATTTAGGAATGGTTGAGTGTAACGACCCAGAATCCGCATTACCAGTAACAACAGTAACCCGAATTCTGACCCGCTAACCCATGAGACAAGCTCGGAAGGGTAGGAAGTGAAAGTCCGAGGAGACTATATGAAGAAGATACACACCATGCAAAGCTGTAAAATTCCACTATATGAACATATCATTTACAACTCAGAGTCTGAGCAAAGTACAGAGTACAGAAGTACAACAAAAAGGTACTACTCACTGCAGCTAGGAGCACCAACATCGGAGTGGCTAGACTCGCCTGGAACGGGAGTCGACGAAGACCCACCTGAAAGGAAGGGAGTGAGTCTCAGAAAAGAGACCCAGTAGGGAAAAGTAACCCCACCGGCAACTGAACTAAAGTGCGGAAAGTAAAACTGAAAGTAAGTACACGTCGCACCACAACACAAAACTGTAAACCTCGCGGCTCAGTAACACACACTCACACACACAGCAAGTAGGACTCAGCTAGGGTCTGTGGCTCGGCGTCCGTCACCACAGAGGCTCTCAACCCCAGCCACGTGTGCACACTACAGACGCTCTCTCTCGTGTCTGGTCCACGATCAGTTTTTCCCCTACGCTTGACCCTAGCGGTAGAGAAGGGGCTCCACGGTGACCGGCTCAAAACCACCACAAGGAGTACGCACAGGACAGAGTCGCACTCGACATCCTGACTCACTAGCGGAGGATAACACATGCTAGTCGTCTAGACGGAGTCGCACCCACGCCTAGGTAACACAACAGAAACGGGTACACGGTAACGCAACGCGCGTACAACAGACGGAACACACTCAACGTCTGAAACCCCGTACAGTAAGTAAACACCTCGTGCCACAATCAACTACTCAAATGCACAGGCGGAGTCACACTCTAAGCCTGGCCCACATGTGCTATTAGGGCGGACATCACATGTCAATCGCCTCTAAACACACAACTCAAGTCTGCTGGGACACAGGAGATTAACGGCCACATCGATTGCCATCAATAAGAGGTAAACGACACCCCTCATGACGTTAACAGTAACTAAACGGCAATCGACCTTGTCGTTTAAATCACCCCTGATGATCTCAACGTCAACAGATGTGGATTAATTCTTCAGCCCCCCAAACTCAGAACTGAACCGAATCAGTTCAAATGGGTGGGAATACTCAACAGAATTCCGACTGATGGAGGAAACACTTCCTCTCATCATCCAAACTATCAGAACATCATAATTAAACATTCTAACACCTAGATTGTCCAATTCACCCTCAATTCCGGCATGATATAACCCAAACCCTAAACCATGATTTGCACACCAATTCACTTAATTGGGCATGCTGGTTTGCTGGGGAAGGTTATAGGGTTTAAGTCCCTACCTCAGAAAGCTTAAACAATCCCCCAACAGCCACTACTCGCGCCGGATTCCCTCGAAGACTCCGCGCGAATCGCACCAAAACCACGCGTTTCCCGCCCGATCAAGCAACGCCACACGATCCAGAGCCTTCCCACGAGCTCAAATCACCCACAGAAGCTGTGGAAAACAAAGAAAAGCAAAGGTGGAAGAAATGAGAGAGAAGAGAAGAAGGAACTCTACTCTCGGGCTGCCCTATTTCAACAGACTGGCTAGTCGACGTCAACATCTCTGGTCGCCTACTGAACCGCCTACAGACTGACGTCCAGATCCCCTGTCGCTGAGTTCAACATCAAACGTCCACATTTCTGGATGCTGACTCTGACTCAACGGCAAGCCCTGGCCGTCAACCACACAGGACCTCTGACAGACCCAATAAGGATCCACTAAAGACCCGAGACCTTACAGCCCTCCCCCCTTAAGGAATTTTGCCGTCAAAATTCAAGCAACACAAGGAAAGATGACTCACCAAAGAGGTACGGAAACTGCTCGCGCATTTCGTCCTCCCGCTCCCATGTCGACTCACCACCGGAGTGCCGCTGCCACGCAACACGAACTAAAGGGATAGCCTTGTTCCTCAACCTCTGAACTCGGCGATCCTCAATGTGCAATGGAAACTCTGGTACAGTCAACACTGGAGTCACCTCAGACCACTCTGCACTCTGCAGAATGTGAGACTCGTCAGAAAGGTACCTCCGAAGCATCGACACGTGGAACACATCGTGTACTGCTGCCAACTCTGACGGAAGCTCAAGTCTATACGCTAAACCTCTGACACGCTCAGTAATGGTGAAAGGTCCAATAAAGCGAGGACTCAACTTTCCACGCTTACCGAACCTCACCACTCCCTTCATAGGAGACACACGAACAAACACCTGGTCTCCTACCTGAAACTCGAGCGGTCGCCTGCGCTGATCTGCATAACTCTTCTGCTGACTCTGAGCTGTCTGAAGTCTCTGTCTCACAAGCTGAACTACCTCAACTGCCTGCTGAACCAACTCCGGCTCCGCCCTGACAACTCGCTCGCCAACCTCGAACCAGTCAAGAGGAGTGCGACACGGTCGTCCGTACAAAGCCTCATATGGTGCCAAACCGATACTGGAGTGATAACTATTATTATATGCGAACTCGACCAACGGCAAGTGAACTATCCACGACCCCTACCACTCCAGGCAACAAGTCTAAGCATGTCCTCCAAAGTCTGGATAGTCCGCTCTGACTGACCGTCTGACTGAGGGTGGTAGGCGGAACTAAAAGCCAACTCTGTCCCCAAAGCTCTCTGGAAACTGCGCCAGAACCCAGAAGTGAAGCGAGGATCCCTGTCTGACACAATAGAGATCGGCACTCCATGCAAGGAACAATCCGCTCTACGTACAACGCGGCCAACCTACTCACACCAACTAGTCCTGACAGGCAAGAATCTGGCAGTCTTCGTCAATCTGTCCACAAGAACCCAAATGCTGTCAAAACCTCCAGCTGTCCTCGGCAAACCACAAACAAAGTCAGTCGTCACATGGTCCCACTTCCACATCGGAATCTCTAACGGCTGCACAAGTCCTCCTGGACGCTGATGTTCGGCTTCACCTGCTGACAGACCAAACACCTAGCAACAAAAGCCGCTATGTCTCTCTTCATCCCAGGCCACCAAAACTGACATCTCAACCTGTGGTACATCTTGGTCGCCCCGGATGAATAGAGTACCTGGAACCATGTGCCTCCTGCAACACGACACTCCTGATAGACTCCTCAACAGGAACATAGAGTCTATCTCGGAACCTAACAGTCCTGTCCTCGCAAAGCTCAACCTCTGGGAGAAGCAACACACTGTGTAACTCGGGATCTGCCTGCTGGGCCTCAACAACCTGTCTCACAACGGCGGGAGCTGCTAACAAACTGCCCAACACACACTGACGACGACTGGACGAAACTTTGAAAGACCCCTCTATCGCAGACTGCCAAACTGCCACTCTCTAAGCATCAGATGACTCATCTGTGCTTTCCTACTCAAGGCATCTGCAACTACATTCGCCTTTCCAGGCTTATACTCAATGCTGAAATCATAGTCTTTCAGATATTCCATCCATCGACGCTGCCTCATATTCAGATCCCTCTGAGAAAACACATATCTCAAACTCTGGTGGTCGGTACGGATTACAAAACTCACTCCGTACAGGTAAAGACGCCAAATCCGCAAAGCAAACACCACAGCTGCAAGCTCTAGGTCGTGGGTCGGGTAACTCTCCTCGTGGGGCTTAAGCTGGCGAGACGCATAGCCACCACTCGGCCTTGCTGCATCAAGACCCACCCAAACCAACACCTGAAGCATCTGTGCAAACCTCAAAACCCTCCTCACCTGAAGGTAAGGCAAGAACTGGCGCCGACGTAAGCAGTCGCTTCAACTCTATGAAGCTTGCTCACACTGCTCCGACCACAAAAACGGAACTCCCTTTCTCGTCAACCGAGTCAAGGGTGCAGCAACCTGAGAAAAATCTCGAACAAACCTGCGGTAATAACCTGCCAAACACCCAGAAAGCTACGAATCTCAGAGACAGATCTGGGACTCTCCCACTGCAAAACTGCCTCAACCTTCGCTGGATCCACAGAAACTCCCTCACCTGAGATCACGTGCCCCAAAAAGTGAACCTGTTGTAGCCAAAACTCAACACTTACTAAGTTTGGCATACAACTGGTGCTCTCGCAAGTCTGCAACACGATCCTCAGGTGCTCGGCGTGCTCCTCCTCCGAAGCGGAGTACACCAGAATGTCGTCAACAAACACTACGACAACCGGTCCAAGAACTGGTGGAACACCCGGTGCATCAGATCTATGAAGGCTGCTGGAGCATTGGTGAGCCCAAACGGCATCACCAAAAACTCAAAGTGTCCATATCTGGTCAGAAAAGCAGTCCTCTCAATGTCAGAATCTCTAATCCGCAACTGATAGTAGCCCGACCTCAAGTCAATCTTCGAGAAGACACGAGCAGACTGAAGCTGATCAAAGAGATCATCAATCCTAAGCAAAGGATACCTATTCTTGATGGTCACTTGATTTAGCTTCCTATAATCGATACACAATCTCAGGCTACCATCCTTCTTCCGGACAAACAAAACAGGTGACCCCCACGGAGAAAAGCTAGGACGAATATAGCCTTCTCAACAACTCCTCAAGTTGCCTCTTCAACTCCCTCAACTCTGTGGTGCCATACGGTACGGTGCCTGTGCAAAAGGTACAGTGCCAGGAACCAATCTACAGTAAACTCAATCTCTCTCTCTGGCGGTAGACCAGGCAACTCTTCCGGAAAAACATCCGGAAACTCACACACTACGGGAATGTCCCCCACTCCCGAGGCAATCTGGTCAAGAGTCACTGCAGAAATAGGAAACCCTGACAACCAGAAGCAAGTAACCTCCCTGCCCTCAAAGCAGAAACTAAAAAGCGAGAAGTAAGAGGTACGATACCTGGAAGTAGAACGCCGCTTCCCCAGGTATCCGCAAGTGCACCCTCTTCTTCTGGCAATCCATCACTGCACCATACCGCTCTAACCAGTCCATACCCAAAATCACATCATAGTCACGTAACTGCAAGGCAAACAGACGGGCTGACAACAACTGATCCTGCAACTTCACAGGTACCTCCTCAAGACAGTGGGACGTAAGGACAAAGTCCCCTGTCGGCAACTCTACTGCTAACTCAACAGACTCTCCCGAACTCAACTCTCCAAGGGAGTCTAAAAAGTCCTCAGACACAAAAGAGTGAGAGGCACCGGAATCAAACAAAACTCTAGCTGCACAACCAAAAACTGAAACAGTACCTTCCACCAGGTGAGCTGCCTCCGCGTCTGCACGAGTCAAGTGAGTAACACGACCTCTACCTCTCGACCCACCAGAACCTCCGGTCTGCTGACGCTGCTGCACAGGGGCTGCTGCTGCTGCACTCGGGCTTGTGACTGGGTCTGCTGCTGCGGCACACGAGGTAACAAAGGACAATCTCGCGCCATATGACCCATCTGGTCACACCGGTAACACTGACAGCAAAAGTACGTTGTACCTGCTGCGAAGGCTGTCCTGTCGGCTGCTGAACACTCCCAACGACTGCTGCCTCTGCTCTGCCTGCCTCCTATCACGCCGAAACTTCCTCCGAGATCCTGACTTCGCCGTCGTCCCAGTAGAAGTGGATGCGTAGGAAGTCGTAGTCCTCGGGGTCGTCTGCACATACCCTACTGCTGGTGAGGCTGAGAAGGAACTACCTGCGTTTGAACCTCTGCACTCCGAGCACGAGTCCGCAAGGTGTCTGCCTCCAACGCTGCCGCTGTCTGATAGGCCGCATCCAAGTCTGTGACACGAGCAACTATCAGTGCCTGCCTGAGCTCTGGCCTCAAGCCTCTCACGAACTGCTGAGTCCTCAGACCCTCATCTCCCATAATCTGCGGAGCATAACGCCCTAGCTCTACAAATCTGGCCCTGTACTACACTACAGTAAAGTCCCTCTGCTGCAAGTCCAGAAACTGGTACAACCACTTCGTCCGGACGTAAGTAGGACATAA
Source organism: Colocasia esculenta (assembly GCA_014218235.1). NCBI lineage: Eukaryota > Viridiplantae > Streptophyta > Magnoliopsida > Alismatales > Araceae > Colocasia > Colocasia esculenta. The sequence continues at coordinate 127,053,596 of CM024754.1, forward strand.
GGCTCTCTCAAAAGAAACGACAAACTCCTGCCACGGAATCTGTCTAAGTGGACGAGACTGAAAAGTAGTCTCCCACTCAGAGGACCACCAAGTCAACGCCTGCGCCTGCAACTGGTAACTGGCTAGACACTCGCTCCTCGGAACACACTCCATGGAACAAAAAGTCCGCTCCACTGCATCTAACCACGCCCGCGCTGCATCTGCATCAGGCTGGCCCAAAACTTAGGAGGCTGAAACTGCAAAAACTCCCTCAACACCCTCCCAGTACCACCCTGGGGTACCGGCGTGTCACGGTGCTGAGCAACAAACTGAGCCATCCCCTCAAGAAATCGAGTCATGTCTAATCCCTGAGCTACCTGAGGTGGAGGTGGCGGCGGCGGAATAATACCACTATGTGCGTCCTGTAGCAAAGGCTGCGTCTGCTGAGGTGGCGGAGCATCTCCAACCTCCTGACGAGTCGCCTGCTCGGCTACTCCCTCTCTAGGACGTCGCCTAGGAGCCATAGTACTACACACAGAACCAGAAATACACACATAAATACACTAACTAACTCCGAGTTAAATAGATAGCTGCTACAGTGTACTCTTTATACTCTGAGTCTACATGATAAGTATTTTCTTATATATATCTCATCAGACCAGGCTCTGATACAAAACTGTAACGACCCAGAATCCGCAATACCAGTACAACCAGTAACCTGAATTCTGAACCCGCTAACCACGAGACAAGCTCGGAAGGGTAGGAAGTGAAAGTCCGAGGAGACTATATGTAAGAAGATACACACCATGCAAAGCTGTAAAATCCACTATATGAACATATCATTTACAACTCAGAGTCTGAGCAAAGTATAGAGTACAGAAGTACAACAAAAAGGTACTACTCACTGCAGCTAGGGAGCACCAACACCGGAGTGGCTAGACTCGCCTGGAACGGGAGGACGAAGACCCACTGAAAGGGAAGGGAGTGAGTCTCAAGAAAGAGACCCAGTAGGGAAAAGTAACCCCACCGGCAACTGAACTAAAGTGCGGAAAGTAAAACTGAAAGTAAGTACACGTCGCACCACAACACAAAACTGTAAACCTCGCGGCTCAGTAACACACACTCACACACACAGCAAGTAGGACTCAGCTAGGGTATGTGGCTCGGCATCCCGTCAACACAGAGGCTCTCAACCCCAGCCACGTGTGCACACTACAGACTCTCTCTCTCACGTCTGGTCCACGATCGGTTTTTCCCCTAGCTTGACCCTAGCGGTAGAGAAGGGGCTCCACGGAGACCGGCTCAAAACCACCACAAGGAGTACGCACAGGACAGAGTCGCACTCGACGTCCTGGCTCACTAGCGGAGGATAACCACACGCTAGTCGTCTAGACATAGTCGCACCCACGCCTAGGTAACACAACAGAAACGGGTACACGGTAATGCAACGCGCGTACAACAGACGGAACACACTCAACGTCTGAAACCCGTACAGTAAGTAAACACCTCGTGCCACAATCAACTACTCAATGCACAGGCGGAGTCACACTCTAAGCCTGGCCCACATGTGCTATTAGGCGGACATCACATGTCAATCGCCCCTAAACACACAACTCAAGTATGCTGGGACACAGGAGATTAACGACCACATCGATTGCCGCCATAAGAGGTAAACGACACCCTCATGACGTTAACAGTAACTAAACGGCAATCGACCTTGTCGTTTAAATCACCCCTGATGATCTCAACGTCAACAGATGTGGACGTTAAGTTCTCAGCCCCCCAAACCCAGAACTGAACCGAATCAGTTCAAATGGGTAGAAATACTCAACAGAATTCCGATGATGGAGGGAAAACACTTCCTCTCATCAATCCAAACTATCAGAACATCATAATTAAACATTCTAACACTAGATTGTCCAATTCACCCTCAATTTCGGCATGATATAACCCAAACCCTAAACCATGATTTGCACACCAATTCACTTAATTGGGCATGCTGTGGTTTGCTGGGGAAGGTTATAGGGGTTAAGTCCCTACCTCAGAAAGCTTAAACAATCCCCCAACAGCCATACTCGCGCCGGATTCCTCGAAGACTCCGCGCGAATCGCACCAAAACACACGCATTCCCGCCCGATCAAGCAACGCACACGATCAGGGCCTTCCCACGAGCTCAAATCACCCAACAGAAGCTGTAGAAAGTGTGGAAAACAGAAAAGTAAAGGTGGAAGAAAGGAGAGGAGAAGAGAAGAAGGAACCTGCTCTCGGGCTGCCCTATTTCAACAGGACTGGCTAGTCGACGTCAACATCTCTGGTCGCCTACTGAACCGCTACAGAGACTGACGTCCAGATCCCCTGTCGCTGAGTTCAACATCAAAGTCCACATCGCTGGACGCTGACTTGACTCAACGGCAAGCCCTGGCCGTCAACCACACAGGACCTCTGACAGACCCAATAAGGATCCACTAAAGACCCGAGACCTTTCATTGAGTTTGCTACAAAATAGTTATCATACCAGTCTTTGGATGGCACCGTATGAAGCTTTATATGGAAGGCCATGTAGAACTCCATTAAACTGGCATGAAGTGGGAAAAAGACAATTAGTGGGTCTTGAATTGATTCAGCAAACCACGAAGTAGTGAAGCTTATTAAAGAAAAATTGCAGGCAGCTCAAAGCAGGCAACAAAAGTTATGCAGATATACGGAGGAGATCACTTCAGTTTGAGGGGGAGATTTTGTTTTCCTGAGGGTTTCCCCGAGTAAAGGTATTATGAGGTTTGGCAAGACTGGAAAGTTGGTCCAAGATATGTGGGACCTTTCCAGGTGATTGAGAGAATTGGGGAAACAGCTATAGGCTGGAATTGCCAGCAGATTTTGCAGATGTGCATGATATTTTTCATGTCTCTATGTTGAGAAAGTGTATTGAAGATCCAGCTCAAATAAACAGATATCAAGGTGGTGACCTGAGGCCGGATATGACTATGCCAGAGTATCCGGTGCAGATCTCAGATCGAAAGATAAAGAAACTGAGAAATAAAGAAATTGAGCTAGTTAAAGTGAGATGGGAGAATAGGTTAGGTGGTGAGGATACCTGGGAGTTAGCCGAGGAAATGGCTAAAGGGTATCCCTATCTGTTTGAATAAGCCTTTGTATTTTCTTTTTAGATGATAGTGCTTGTAAAGGTGTGTATGTTTAAGTTGTTTAATTGTGAATTGTGTTATGAATTACGAGGTCGAAATTTTCTTTTTAGATGATAGTAATGTAATGTCTCATGCTTTTCAGATCCATGCGGATCATGTGTGTAATGGTTGTGATGGTCGCTGTGAGGCCAGTGTTGTGTGGTTTGGATGTGTGGTTGATCAGGTATGGTGCAGGTTAGTGGAATGTGCAGGATTGGAACCTAAAACAGAACAGCATTGGCTGCTGTTTGTTGCAGATTGACGGCCAGATATGGACGTTTAATGAGTTAACGTCCATGTAAAGTGACGTTAAGATATGAACTTAACGGCATTGGATGTGGACGTTTGTGGTGGCGGTTGTCATTGGCGGCAGATGGGTTGACGCCAACCTGAGAATTCTACAGGTTATAGGGTCACCCGAGAGCAGGTTCTTCACCTGGTTCTCTTTCTCTCTTGCCCCAGCTTCACGTCCCTGTGTCCCTAAAGCTTCCAATAGGTACAGAAGGGTGGTTGGAGGATCGTGGGACGTGTGGCATTGCCGAATCGCGTGAGGAAACCCCGTGGCGTGGTGCAATTCTCGTGGTAGCTCGCGGAGGGTTCGGTGTGAACCGGGAGATTTCGGGAGGTTTAAGCGTGTTCTGAGGTAGGGAATGACCCCTGTAATTCCCATAGGTCGTGATAATGAAATTAGATAATATGAATCTGCATGAAAATGGCAATTTCGGGTTATGGTATTCATGCGGGGTACTTGGGTGGTTTTAGTAATTTAGCAAATGAAACATGCTGTTTTGGGTTGTGTGGGATTCATGCATGTCAGAGGAAGTGTTTCCTAATATTTTCTCGATGGTTTTGGGATCGGAATGCATGTAGGATCAGTTTAGGGTTTCTGCAGGGATAGAGGCTGAAGATCTTGGCGTCAAGATCGATTGACGCCAGGTTCATCAGCCAGGATATAGACGGCCAGACCCATTGCCGTCTACTTCCTGTAAGCGGCAGTCGATGTGGCCGCCGACTTGTATATAAGCAGAAACGACTATTTAAGGTATTTATCGATAATGAGTGGTGCGTTGGCACCTGTGGTGCACTGAGTGCACATAGTTCCCGTGTTTAGTATACAAGGTATGCAGTTAGTTACTTACTTTCAGGGCTGCGTGTTGTTCACGCGAGTTCAGTTGGGTTTACGTGTAGTGGACTATTGTTACTTGTGGTTTACGTGAGGTTTCAGGTGGTTTGTGTGTGACGTGCACGTGGTTTTGTGTACGTGGCGAGTAGTACGACGCCTACCGTGGTTACCTCTCCAGTTGGGTGCCCCAGGTTCTTTGTGAGCCAGGCTGTTTGCTCGGGGCTTTGTCCCGGTACTTGTGTTGTACCGTCGAGGTCTGTGTCGTCTGATCTGGACACCCTCACTCCTGTGTTTGAGTTGTACGTCCGGCTGAGGGAAGGACGACAGTGGGACAGCGACACTTGTGTTTGTCTTTAGTCACTTGTAGCGCGCTCGTAGTTGGGGGTACGGACACCAGTAGTCGACATTGGTCCCCAGCTAGTCCTTTTCCAGTGCCTCACTCTAGAGAGCCCAGGCCAGGGTCTCCCGAGGTGCCAGGCATGGGCTGTGACCATGTGGTCCGCAGGTTGTGGTGTTTAGTTGGTCTCCGCAGTTGCTTGACCTTTTTACGTGGAGCGGCAGCTGGACCTTTCGTCCGTGGCTGCGAGACTGAGAGGTAGACCTGTGTTAGCTTGTCTGAGTCAGTTTCTGGTGTCGCGAACCAGTTCACGTGGCTCATGTTTGGCTGTCTCTACTTTAGCTTGTACACCTGTACTGGTTTGCCGTTTAATTATTACAGTTGTTTTTCGTAGTCACCAGACGGTGAGTACTTTTACAGCTTTCATATCCTGCTTAGCTGTTGTATAAATTGTTGGTACTGTTTACTGCTTTCGTACCTATGGTTTTGGTTTGCTCGGTGTTGGGGGAGTTCCCTACTGAGCCAGTGACTAGCGAGGCTCACCCCTACCCCCATAGGTGAGAGCGAGGAGGACGTTTCACGACCGTCGTCCAGTTCAGAGCCGCGCCGTAGCGGTGCAGGGTCGGTACCTCCAGCTGTGTAGTAGCAGCTCCAGCAGTGTAGTATAGATAGTTGTTTATTTTCTTCAGTTGTACCTCGGGGTATGCCCCAGGCTCTTGTACTTCTTTTCAGTTTTGTGGAAATTTCGGCTATGTAACTTGTGATATATATATATAAAATGTGGTGTGTTCCTTTGTGTTTACACGGACTGTGGTGTGGTATCCCTTGCGAGGCTTCGGCCCGTTCGCGGGAGGCGGACTCGGATCAAGTACGTTATCGGTTTAACGGGCTTGGCCGAGGCATTCCGCCACAAAGTGTCTCTTGTGCTTGATTCACGTGGGTCATATTGTTCTGATCGTGTGTTAACATCAGACAACGTGAGTGTGTGTGTTGTAGAGTGAAACTCGCTCATAAGCAGTCGTTTCTGCGTGTGTGTGTGGACGGTGGGCGTAGGATACACAAGTTGTGTACTCCGAACCACCTTAAATCTTCGTGTTCTTTGGTTTGCACATTTTCACGATAGATGATTGGTAGGCACGTTGGTTCTACACACGTTAGATTGGTTGTTCATGTTCTGTTCACAACAAGCACACTAATTGCAAGTCAAACTAATCTTGAATCTGTTTAAGATTTCGATAAGTTTGTGTTTTCATCGAAAAGAAGGTAATTATGGTTAAAGTTAGTTGTAATCTATTCAACCCCCTTCTAGATTACCATACTGGATAATTTCGTACATCTTTCAATTGGTATCAGAGCGAGGTTTCTCCGATTTATTGCTTTTAAGGCTTGATCTCACGATCAGGAGATTCTCGGTCTTATGGAATCTAACAAGGGGTTAATGCCCGAGGGACACTCAGTGTCGGGTCACCCTTCTTCGATGGCACTGACTATCCTTATTGGAAGAATCGTATGCAGGTGTTTCTGAGAGCTCAAAATTTTGAGCTATGGAAGATCGTCAGCAAAGGAGCATATACGCTTCCCGAGGATGAAGATACCTGGACGAAGGATCAAATTGCAAAGGGAACTCTCAACTGAAGCGCCTTGAACATGATGCAATGCGCAGTGCATCCCAAGGAGTTCAAGAGTCTCCACATGTACCTCAGCAAAAGAGATGTGGGACAAGCTTGAACTCATATATGAAGGTATGTCTGAGGTAAGGAAAACCAAAGCAAGCATGCTAATATCTGAATATGAAATGTTTAAAATGACAAATGATGAAACCATATCAGATATGTTTGCTAGATTCATGTTAATAATCAACGGGCTGAAAGGTCTTAAGAAAGAATACTCAGAAGTGACTTAGTTAGGAAGATACTTCGGTCTCTTCCATCTCATGGAATACTAAGGCCACTGTCATTGAGGATTCTAAAGATCTCTCAAAAATGAAACTGGATGAATAATTGGTTCCCTGATGACATATGAAATAAATGTAAAAGAAAAGAATATGTAGAGAACCCAAGGAAGTCAATTGCTTTAAAAGCTTCAAATAAAAATTCTTCAAGTTCCAAAAAGGATGTTCAACAGGAAAGTGATGAAGATGGAATGTCTAGTGATAGTGAGAGCGATGAAATGGCAATGCTCACTAGACAGTTCAAAAAATTCCTTAAGTTCAAAAGGAAAGGCTCAGGTAACTCCAAATCTTTCAGAAAAAAGATTTCTCAAATAAATTTGAGTCTAACAAAAAATCTGACATTGTATGCTATGAGTGCAAGAAACAAGGGCATATGAGAGGAGAATGCCAGAGCTCAAGAAGAAGCTAAAGAAAGAAAAATTCACCTTCAAGAAAGCCAAGGCAATGTGGCGACTTGGAGTGATGAAGATGGAGATGAGGACGCACAAGCAACCTCTGGAGATGAAGAGATTCAATGCTTAATGGCAAGAAGTGACGACTCCAATGAGGTAAATTCTTCCTTTGAAAGCTATACTATTGATGAATGGGAAGAAGCATACACAGTCTTATTTGAAAAATTTTGTGAATTCAAGTCTGAAAACAAGGCTGAAAAGAAAATCAATTTTGTTCATAGCACAAACATGATGAATAAATTGCAGCTTAAATAAAGATTGAATGATGAAAATGATGAGGAAGCTCACAATGAGGAAATGGACTGTTGAAAATAAAATTGCAAGAAATTCTAAAGGAAAAGGAAAGCCTAATCAACTCTCTTGAAATTCTTCAAAATGAGCATCAAGAAACTGAGAAAAAGTTGGAACAAGCTGAAAAAGATCTAAAAGAAAAATCTGAAGATCTTACAAGGTTTGTTAAGGGAAAGCAGAATCTTGATGCAATTTTAGATCAAATATTTTTGTTGCAAAACATGGAATTGGGTATCAACCTGTAAACAAAAGAAAATGGGAGAGACATTGATAACCTCCTTGTTGATCCTAGCCCAAGCACAAGCAAACAAGTCCCTCCTAAGAGCAAGAAAAATCAAGCCAAGGATAAATCAAAAGCCCTCAGGTGTTCAAAAGAACAAGCCAACTGTCGGCAGGCTCAATGAAAATGTTGACAGGTTCGAAAAAATGTTGCCAAGGGTCAGTTAACCAGGCAACCAAAAAGGAAAATTCAAATGAATGGTCAACAAAATAACAAACCAATTGTTCTGAAAAATTCCCCATCATGCAATGTGTGCAAGAAACTTGGTCATAAAGAAAATCAATGCTGGAATAACTCAAATTAACAGAATGCATGCAAGCAAAATCTGGATTCCAAAGCATTTACTTTTTGGCATGAATGATACATTGGGACCCAAAGTAATTTGGGTACCAAAACCTCTTGTCGATCCATATATGCAGGAATGCCTAGCAGCCCAAAATCAAAAACAATGGTACTTGGATAGTGGCTGCTCGAGGCACATGACGGGCGATAAAGACAAATTTGTTTGCTGGTTGAAAAAGACGGAGGTCAAGTGTTCGGGGGGTAACAATAAAAGACAGATCATTGGCTCAGGTAAGGTTGGTAAGTATGCCTCTAACTCAATAGACAATGTTCTGTAGTGATGGTCTTAATCACAATTTGCTTAGCATAAGCCAACTGCGTGATAAAGGTCATAAAGTCGTTTTGAATCAAGGTCATGTCAAATGTTGATAAGGAAACATAAAGTCTTAAATTTTCTGAAAAAGGGGTGAAAAACATTTATTTGGTTGATTTGAATGATCCAGAGAAAATGAAAATTTGTGTCTTGTTCAAGTAAATAGGATGAGCTAATTTGTGGCATCGTAGGCTTGGCCATGCAAGCTACAATGTCTTGCACAAGATTATGAAGTAGAAATTGGTAAGTGGACTGTTGCCCAGCTCGGTTAGCCCAGAGGGGGGGGTGAATGGGTTATTAAAACTTCGATCTTTGATTAAAACCTGTTTACTGAAAAGATTGCACAACTTAATAACAAGGTTAGGTTAGAGCAAACAAGATAACATCACACAAAACACATCCACAAGACACAAGGATTTTATCCTGGTTCGGAACTCCTCTCCACAGGAGACCTAGTCCAGTCCCTGAGCAATACTCAGGATTTTACTATCAAGGGTACAATCCCCCTTAAGGATCCTTACACCCAGCCTCAATGGTCTTCCTTCAGCCTGAAGGGAACAACAACCACCCTGGATACCACCAGGTCTTCTCGTCCAGAGGGAACAACAACCACCCTGGATACCACCAGGTCTTCTTCGCCAGAGGGAACAACAAACTAATCAGAAAAAGGTTGTGAAAACAGGCTTCAGATTCTAGCTGACCAGCTACAACCTAAAGCTCCTAAGCCCCGAGGAGAGAAAGAGATTTAACAAGGTTTTTCTCTCCAAGGACCACACAGGCTCTTGCAAATGAGAAGATTCTTTGAGCACAGAGAGCTAAGAGCTTAGAACAAGGTTTTTGAGTGGAGGCTTCGCTCTTCTTCAAAGTTCTAAAGATTGAGAGAGATGGATTCCTTTCTTCTTCTAAAATCAAGCGATGTTGCTCTATCAGTTATTCTTCTTCTTGTCTTGAGTCTTCTATTTAAACTGCTGATTTAAATTCGAACGTTGAAGTGCCCGTTGTCTCTTATCCTTGTGTACGTTAGACTGGTTACTGAGGAAGCTTCTGATCGTCAGTCTTTTATCCTGGTGTACACGCCAAAGAGATGTCATAGAACTTTGTATCTTGTGTCCAACGTTGTCCAGATGAGTCTTGTCAGATATCTGTAAGCATATCATCAATAAATAGAAGACAGCTAGGACTGCTGTCTATTGTTAGTTGAGATGGAACAGATATTGCAGTATATAGCAAAGCTCCTTTCTGTCCAAGAAAAAGTACGTAGATAGAGTAGCATAGAAATGGAAGATATTGTCTACATGCATGGGAGATACGATCGGAGAGCATTTAATGCAAAGCAGTCAACGGACAAGATATGACTTTGACTTTTCAACGCTATATACTGATACATCAAGAAATTCGATAAGAGAATCTTGCTGACTTCATAACTTATGAAATCGTTATGAGTTATAGCAAGTCGTTATGAACTGTAAAGAAATCGTTGTGATAACTTATGAAGTCGTTGCGCGTTCTAAAGAAATCGTTGCAAGAAATCGTTATGACTAATAAAGAAGTCGTTACGCGAAATCGTTATGACTAATAAAGAAATCGTTACGCGAAATCGTTATGACTAATAAAGAAGTCGTTACGCGAAATCGTTATGACTAATAAAGAAATCGTTACGCGAAATCGTTATGACTAATAAAGAAGTCGTTACGCGAAATCGTTATGACTAATAAAGAAATCGTTACGCGAAATCGTTATGACTAATAAAGAGTCGTTACGCGAAATCGTTATGACTAATAAAGAAATCGTTACGCGAAATCGTTATGACTAATAAAGAAGTCGTTACGCGAAATCGTTATGACTAATAAAGAAATCGTTACGCGAAATCGTTATGACTAATAAAGAAGTCGTTATGAATTCTAAAGAAATCGTTATGACTATAGAGTCGTTGCGAGTTCAAAAGAAATCGTTGCGAGGTCTAAAGAAATCGTTACGGCTGGAGAGTCGTTGCGAGTTCTAAAGAAATCGTTACGAGGTCTAAAGAAGTCGTTACGGCTGGAGAGTCGTTGCGAGTTCTAAAGAAATCGTTACGAGCTCTAAAGAAGTCGTTACGGCTAGAGAGTCGTTGCGAGTTCTAAAGAAATCGTTACGAGCTCTAAAGAAGTCGTTACGGCTAGAGAGTCGTTGCGAGTTCTAAAGAAATCGTTACGAGCTCTAAAGAAGTCGTTACGGCTAGAGAGTCGTTGCGAGTTCTAAAGAAATCGTTACGGTAACGATTCGAGTGTTCCGGTCAAAGAGGAAGTCGTTCTGCTTATCAAAGAAGTCGTTACAGGGACTTAGATAGAAATGATGGGACTTACCAGATTGGCTTGATCTTTCATTTTCTTTGCTTCCTGTTCTCAAGTCTCATGAAATCCATTAGTGTGTTTTGTTAATCATCAAAATTAATATTAAATAAATGGAAATATTTATTATGGGGACAGTTTGGTCATCATGGACTTCCTGAAATTTCTTTCAATAAGAATGAAATTTTTTGTGATGTATGTGCACAGGGAAAACAAACCCGAAAATCCTTCAAATCAAAAGCACCGGTAAGCACCTCTAAACCTTATGAACTGTTGCACATAGACCTTTTTGGACCTACTAGAACTCTAAGTCTCAAAGGCAAACGGTTTGGTTTTGTCATTGTGGACGACTTTTCTAGGTTCACTTAGGTCAAATTCTTGGCACACAAAATGATCACTTAAAGTCTTTGAAGATTTCTTTAATAAGATTGAGCATGGAAATGTTCATAAGATATGCTCAATCCGCACTGATCACGGGGGAGAGTTTGATAACAACTCTTTTTCTGATTTTTGCAGGCTCCACGGGTTAGAACACTTGTTTTCCTCTCCAAGGACTCCGGAACAAAATGGCGTAGTGGAGAGAAAGAACAGGACCCTGGTGGAAATGGCTCGCACTCTTCTGGTCGAAAGTCAACTCTCAAGGAGCTTTTGGGAAGAAGCGGTGAACACCTCTTGCTATATACTCAATAGAGCCATGGTAAGACCTGTGATGAAGAAAACTCCCTATGAATTGTTAAAAGGTAAGAAACCTAGTATTGGGTACTTCTGGGTTTTTTGCTCAAAATGTTTATTCATAACAATGATAAAGTTGATTTGGACAAGTTTGAAGCCAAAAGTGATCAAGGTATTTTTCTTGGATACTCAGAACACTCTAGAGTATATAGGGTGTTTAACAATAAGAAGAAAACTGTGGAAGAAACTCCACACGTTGTCTTTGATGAGTATCATGCAAAAACTTACAATTCAAATCTTCATAGGACTCAAGATGGAAATGATGGAACAATTCTCCAAGAACAACAACAAGTAAAAGCTAAAAGAGATTCTCAAGCAGCACTAAAAATTAAAAGTGGATATTTTCGCAAGTACGATGATGATGACCATCAAATCCTTTTCAAAAAGGGAGATGATGAGCCTAATGAAGATCCACAAGAGGACGAACCTCAAGCTGAATCCCCTCAAGATCAACTTCCACAAGTCCAAGATCAGCCTGGTCCTTCAACAATCACCAATGTGAGGTATTCCAAAGATCACCCACTTGAGAATGTGATAGGGAATGTAAATGATAAAGTTCAAACTAGGTCTCAGATTAGACAAATAGTTGAACATGATCATTTAGCTTTTGTCTCTCAAGTGGAACCTAAAAATGTTGAAGAGGCTCTAAAAGAAAACTCATAGATTGATGCTATGCATGAGGAACTTGGTCAATTTCAGAGAAACAATGTATGGAGTTTAGTTCCTAGAACCCTTGAGATTTCTGTCATAGACATTAGATGGTATTTAAGAATAAGCTAAATGAAGAGGGTAAAGTGGTGAGAAATAAGGCTAGACTGGTAGCAAAGGATACAATCAAGAATTTGGTGTAGACTTTGAAGAATCTTTTGCTCCTGTAGTTAGACTTGAAGCAGTTAGAGTCTTGTTGGCGTATGCATGCTCACACAAGTTCAAACTCTTTCAAATGGATGTTAAAACTGCCTTCTTGAATGGCTACATCAAAGAGGAAGTCTATGTTTCTTACCACCTGGATTTAAGGACCATGAAAAGCCTAACCATGTTTATAAATTGCACAAAGCTCATTATGGTTTGAAACATGCACCCCGAGCTTGGTACGACAGACTAAGTAATTTTCTGGTGAGTAAAAACTACTCAAGAGGTAAAGTGGACCAAACTTTTTTCACTAAGAAAGTTCGCAATCACATAATTGTTGTTCAAGTTTATGTGGACGACATCATTTTTGGTTCCACTAACCCATCACTGTGTGAAGAATTCTCAAAACATATGCACAATGAATTTGAGATGAGTCTAATGGGGGAGCTTTAATTTTTCCTTGGTTTGCAGGTTAAACAACATGAAGATGGCTTCTTTATCAACCAAGAAAAATATGTTAAGGAGCTTCTCAAAAGATTTTAGTTTGAACAAGCTAAGCCTGCTTCAACACCAATGAGCACAAGCATAAAATTGGAAAATGATGAGAAAGGTAAACTGGTAGATGCAAAGCAATTCCGAGGTATGATTGGCTCACTCCTTTATCTTACTGCAAGTAGACCAGGTATACAATTCAGTGTTTGCCTTTGTGATAGATATAAATATAGTCCAAAGGAAAGTCATTGGTTGCAGTTAAGAGAATATTCAGATATCTCTCAGGTACGCATGATTGGGTCTTTGGTATTCAGCAGGAAGTAGCTTTGATTTGATATCATATTCTGATGCTGACTATGCTGGATGTAAAATTGACAGAAAAAGCACTAGTGGGTACTGCCATTTCTTGGTGGTTGCATGGTTTCGTGGGCATCCAAGAAGCAACACTCGGTTGCACTCTCCACTGCAGAGGCAGAATATTTGCTGCAGGAAGTTGTGCGTCCAAGTGTTGTGAATAAAAAGTCAACTATCTGACTACAACATTGACATTGGATGCACCCTATCCTATACAACAAAACTAGTGCCATCAATCTCTCAAAGAATCCAGTCCAACACTCTAGACAAAACACATTGAGATTAGACATCACTTCTTGAGAGATGAAGTAGCCAACAAATCCTTGGAGCTTAGCTTCATACCTACTGATAAGCAATTAGCTGATATTTTCACAAAACCATTGGCTGAGGATAGATTCACAGCATTGAGAAGAGAATTGGGATTGTGCAAAATGCAATGAAGCCCATACCAACTTTGAAGTATATGTTCTTTGTGTGCACTGACTATGAGGTATATCAAATGGTAAACTGTGGAGAACAAGTTATGCTTGTTTGGAAACTATTATTAGCGTTGAGAAAACATTCTCCGCCATGTATCCATAGTCAAGTTGCACATAAAGGTCATTCAATCAAATAAGGTATATGCTTCTTTTCATTTTGCCCACTCATTTTTGCAAACAAATGGATTTCTGTGTTGGAATGTTTTTTTTTGAACTTGTGCAATTGCTTGTTAAACATATGAAAGTCTGTCTTGAATTGCTTGAATGTTGAGTCTCTACATGCACACACTATGGGGGAGTAAAGTTAAGTCAGATGAGTGAATTTTTGAGGGAAACTATCCATTCTTCATTTGGTTTATTCCCTTGCATGGAGCTCCAATCATATCTCTCATCTCAACCTTCAAAAGATTTCTCACAGATCCTGTCGACAGCCCCATTCACTACTGTCGACAGCCACTAGCAGGTTTTCCTCTCCCTACTCACAACATCTTTCAGTCTATTAGCATCTGTCGACAGGACAACATTGTATCTGTCGACAGACGCACCCTTCCTGAAACTCTGCAGTTCAACACTGTTAGCAGCTGTCGACAGGCTTACTATAGTTGTCGACAAATAAACCTTTCACTGAGTTCTTCATATCCTTTCACAACCTATTTCATGAGCATACTTCTCTACTGCATTTAAGGTGAAAATTGTGACTTACTTGTGTTATAATCTTTCATATCCACATAATACCATCGATATTGTCTAAATCACAATGATTTTGACATACTATTCTTTTATGAGTCTAGGTTGCATCATTTTGAGTACATTTAACAATCACATGAGCCTAATTAACTCACTTGAATAACTCCCTTGTGGACTATCATTTTTCAAGTCACGTGATAAGTCCAAGGTCATTGAAGTTATGTCTTACATTGGCTTTTAAACCTTATCTAACTCTTGACCTTGATCAATATATATATATATATATTATATATATATATAAAGGAAAAAACTACCTATTTCAAACACTAAAATGTGTATCAAAATGATAATAAGGGAACAAAGGCAGAGCAATGCTGAGTATTGCTGCGTAGCCGGGGACATGGGCATCACAAATATCTGTCTTCGCGTTAAAAAGTTTACTCATTAACTCTGTATAATGGTCTGATAGTCACTTCCACTGAGTAACTGGGGATACGGACATTACCCATGTCTATCTTCACGTAAAAAGTCATAGTGATCCTAATTACCACTTTTTCTCTTACTGTTTGTTCAGAAACAAATCATAAAAGTGAAATAGAGTGTAGCCTCCTCATTTTTCTTATCAAGGCCAATTTGTTGTTAATGATTAATTGCCCATGTAGGCATCTTTTTCATACACCTTTTGACTGTCACCCACTAAAAATTGTTTTTCTGCAATGGTTTTATTCAAGAGGGTCTCCTATTTTCACATGTTTTTGTCCAATGTATTCTTTATGCTGCAACTTGAGATTCTAGGAATGTTATTTCACAACCATTGTAGATGTGTGACGTGTCCTAATATTAGTGGGTATGACATTTTATAATGGTATTTACCTATTTTTCACCTTATGTACACATTGGATGCTCATTGCCTCAAAAATTCTGTCAAAATGCCTCTCTGGCACATTTCTGAGTGTGCCTGTCGACAGATGACTGTGGCATCTATCGACAGCTGGCGGCAGGGTCTATTTTGGAAGCCCACGGGCGTCTCTTAGGTTGGATTTTGTGGGTCCCTGTCCTTTGAAATTCTTCTTTTTCCACTCTTAAAAGGAAACCCCGACCCTTTCCTCCCTTTTACACTTCCAAACTTCCTCCTCCTTCTTCTCCACCAAAACCCTTCTTCTCTAGGACGCCAAACCCAATTCTACCCCTCCTAGTTCTTTCTTCCTCCTCGTGCTTTTCTTCTTCTTTCTGAGTTCTTCTCCACTCCGAGCTCCTCTCTTTCTCATGTCTCCCAAGGGAAGAACTTGCTTCCCATCGCCGTCCTTCTCTCCCCAGCCGGAGAGGGTTCTAGGGCTCCTATCGAGCCCGAACCAAGCTCGTGATGATCGGCTGCCCGAGCTTGTCGTTCCCCAAGGTTTGCAACTCACCATGGTTCCGGGAACCTTCAGCAAATTCATTCAGCCCCACTATGTTGATTTTCCTTCTTTGGGAGACATGTTCCCCAATCTCCTACCCCTCTTTGACACCCAGGGTTGGACGGTATTTCTCTATTCTCACCTGCACTACTCTCCTACTGTCGTCACAGAGTTTTTCAATAATTTTGGCCTGTCTGGGGATGGGGATCTCTACACTTCTGTCAAAGGTACTCCTTTCAAGCTTACCTCCAACCTCATCAGCACTGCACTTCAAATTCCTAACTCTGGGCTGATGTGGTTCTTAGCACCCTTCTGCATCTGTACTATCATCTCATCACCCTCCAACCTTATGTTGCAACTAAGAAAATTGCCAAACTGAATGCCAACTCCTTTCCCCCACTGAATAGAATGATCCATCACATCTTCACCACCCTGATTGCTCCAAAGCATGGCAGTCGGGAACTCATCACTGAGGTTCATAAATCTCTCTTTTTCTTCTTCCTCAAGTGCGAACAAATCAACTTGCCCGAACTCATGCTTCACCTGATGCGACAATGCTTCTACAACCCCAGGAGATCAATGCCATATGCTTGCCTGATCACTTCCTTCTTCTCTTCATTGGGATACATATTCCTAATAGTGAGCTTGTCGCCCTCAAATCTCGCAGTGCCTTTGATCTCACTGCTGCCCATCGGATGGGCTATAACCTACTTGATGGGTTGTCACAAAGGAACTCAAGGGTAAGGAGCCGGAAGCTGATGAAGATGACTCTAATGAAGATGATGCTGATGAAGACTCCCAGTCCGAGCCAATGGATGCTCAGGGAGATGAAGCTGATGTTGCTGCTGATGACAAGCGCCCAATGAGCTCTCTCTTTGAGATTCATCGCTGCTCAAATGGCACAAATGCAGCTCCAGATGACCATTGGTTTCGAACATCTAAATGCTCATTGGATCATGTTGATACCAGCTTGGACGCACTGGATGACACCCAAGTCCAGCTTCAGATTAGGCTACCAGGCTCTCCACAGAGCTTCACACGAGCTTCGTCAGGCCTCTGCACCACCCGGGCATGACGATGTTTAGAGAGTCTAGGTGTTCACTATCTAGTGAATTGTTCACTTGGTCAGGGTCTTGTCACTGATGTCGTAGTGTGCTTAGCAGTCATGTTATCCTCTTCTTTTGCATTTCCTTTTGTCATGTCATGCACAAACTTTTGTAACTGTGGTACTGAATGCTCAATCAATGAAATTCACAGTTCTTTACCACTTTATTTCATGAGTGCATAACGTGTCTTTTTGGATGTTGCAAAAGGGGGAGAAACATCAATATGCATAAGTTGAACATTTTGTCATCATCAAAAGGGGGAGAATGTTTGGCTTACTTGTGTTATGTTTTTGATGATGAACAATACAAATTGATGTTATGTGAATGAACAACATGATGAAAGTGACAAACTCAAGCATTGTCTAATGTCCATTATATCTCACTAACAATGCTCTTAAATGTAGGTGTGAATGTATGCAAAAAATGTACCAAATTCCAGAGCAAAATCTCAAGAAACTCAAGTTAAACAAGTGCCTGTCGACAGATCTGCAAGGCCATGTCGACAGCCAAGCACAGGCAACTCAGAATTGACTTTAGGACAGTGTACCTTTTGACAGACCCAGATAGCCTATCGACAGATATACACAGGGAACTGATTCTCGGAAGACAAGTGTTCTGGACTGTCAGCGCCTATCGACAGATGCATAGGGTGCTGTCGACAGACGAAGAGAAGACCTCAGTTTCCACGATTCCATATGTTTCTGGGTGTTTCCTTCTACCATGACTCTCCATACTTAAACACCCATATATAAGGAATGTTTTGAAGGTATTTTTGTACAGAAGCAGCCACCATACCAAACCCTAGCAAAATCTCAAGAGAAAAAGTCTCTTTCTGCTGCTCTGCTTCAGCACTCTGTCCAGAGCAAAGAACCATATTCTAAATGGAGTTGAAGCCAGTTTGTCCATAGTTCAAGCTTCTACATCAACTCATACCTGTCAAGATGAAGTTTGAAGCCACATCTGGACGACCATCGTAAGAGTTCTATCTCAAGATTTGATTCTTCAAACTCAGAACTCTTCTCTATCTCTATTTTTCATACTCTGTGTGTGGTTGGTGGGTCAAGTGTCTCTTGTGCTTGATTCACGTGGGTCATGTTGTTCTGATCGTGTGTTAACATCAGACAATGTGAGTGTGTGTGTTGTAGAGTGATCGCTCATAAGCAGTCGTTTCTTTCTGCGTGTGTGTGTGGACGGTGGACGTAGGTACACAAGTTGTGTACTCCGAACCACCTTAAATCTTCGTGTTCTATGGTTTGCACGTTTTCACGATAGATGATTGTAGGCACACTGGTTCTACACCGTTAGATTGGCTGTTCATGTTCTATTCACAACAAGCACACTAATTGCAAGTCAAACTAATCTTGAATTTGTTTAAGATTTCGATAAGTTGTGTTTTCATCGATCAAAAAGAAGGTAATTGTGGTTAAAGTTAGTTGTAATCTATTCAACCCCCCTTCTAGATTACCATACTGGATAATTCCGCATATCTTTCAGACGTGAGAGGCGAGATCAGTTTATTGAGTTGGTTCAGGGTGATTTGGCGGTGCTAGTATCACCAGAGGTTTGTCAGATTGTTGAGGCACATCCTCATGTTGCCGATAGTGAGCAGGCTTGTGCAAGAGGTTTATTGTAGGACTGAGGCCAGATTTGTGGTGGGGTGTGACTGCTCACATGTGTGCCACTTTTAGAGTGGCAGTGGCTAAGGCCACCGCCTTGGAGAGACAGACCTGGCAGCCCCAGCAGTAGTAGCAGTAGCAGGGAGGAGCTTCCTCTAGGACCACACCGTACTAGCGTCCCACAGGTAGTTGTAGTTCCGCGCGACTTCTTCTTCTTCTGGTTCAGGTAGTTCGGGTAGTTTCAGTTTGCGCTCGAGGTTTAAGCAGATGACCACTCGCAGGGTGGATGTGGTCGGCAACAGAAGTGCCAGTCAAGGTTTGCAGAGCAGTCGGTCCAGCAGGGAGACGAGCAGGGTAGGCAGGAGGTGACCTATTACACTTGTGGTTTACCAGGCCACTAAAGGAGGGATTGCTGATGGGGCAAGTCCAGCAGCTGCAGTAGCCAGTGCAGTACACTCAACAGTTGTCGTAGTACCAGTACCCTCCGCAGCAACAGTACCCTGTCAGCAGTAGCAGGGGCAGTACCTTCAGCAGCCTCAGTAGTTCAGCAGCATTAGCAGCCTCAGCAGTTTCAGCCATACCACCACCAGCAGCAGCAGCCCCAGCAGGCGCCATAGCGTGGGCGTGGTCGTGTGATGGCTCTCACTGGGGAGGAGGCCGAGGCGTCAAACCTAGTCGTAAGTACTTTGCCTATCCTTGGTAGAGCTGCTCGTGTTCTAGTTGATCCCAGTGCTTCCCTTTGTTTTGCTTCCGAGGAGTTTTACGAGTCACTCATTCGTCACACACTTCAAGGGCAGTGTGATGTGATGGTTGATCTTCCGTCCGGTGATTGCATGCGTTCTTTCGGCCACCTTGAGGGTGTCATAGTTTGAGGTCCAGGGACACCAGTTGCCGGCCAAGTTGTACGCATTACGGCTTCGTGACTTCGACGTCATCCTTGGCATGGACTGGTTAGAGGCTCACTCGACTGTGGTGGATTGTTAGCGGAAGACCGTGTGGGTTTGAGATACCCAGGACACCCGTTCTTTGCTTCCGAGGTATCTGGTCTACCCGTCGACCTTTTATTTCTTTCTGCAGAGCTCGTCGTTTGATCCGCAATGGTTGTGTAGCATATCTTGCTCCTGTTTGTTCTTTGGAGCCTAGCGGGTCGTCGGTTTTTGATGTACCTGTTATTTTTGTGAGTTTTCTGATGTTTTTTTCGGAGGATCTACCTGGGTTACTGCCTGAGCAGGAGGTAGAGTTCTACATTGAGCTTTTGCCTGGTTCGATGCCTTTGTCTAAGGCACCATACCAGATGGGTCCGGCGAGTTGCGCAAGTTGAAGCGCCAGTTGCAGGAGTTGCTTGAGCTGGGTTTCATCTGTCTGAGTCGTTCGCCATGGGGCGCGCCAGTGTTGCTCATGAGGAAGAAGGATGACAGCTTGAGGCTGTGCATCGATTACCGGCAGTTGAACCAGGTAACAGTGAAGAACAAGTATTCTTTGCCTAGGATCGATGACTTGTTTGATTAGTTGCAGTCAGCTAGAGTGTTTTCAAAGATTGACTTGAGATCAGGTTACTACCAGCTGAGGATCAGAGAGTCAGATATTGGCCTGACAGCATTCTGTTTGAGGTACTGTCACTTTGAGTTTGTCGTGATGCTATTTGGACTCATGAATGCACCAGCACTTTTATGGATTTGATGCACAGAGTGTTCAGTGATGTAGCAACCTGAATTTTTGAGAAAAATAAAAATTTAAATAATAAATTAAAACTCAGCTAAAGGGATATTCAATGAAAAGAGCATTAAATAAAACCCATTAAATAGAAAATAGTAATGGGCTTTGCTTAATGGATCCTCTAGAACTTATTGGGTCAAAAATATGAATTTACAAAGGGAGAATAATAAGAAAATACCCTAAATTCGGAGTTTAGTTATCTCCTAATTGGAAAGGGGTTATTAAAGCAATAAAAATGGCAATTAGAGTTGGAATTGGATTCCTAAACCTACCCCATATAGTCTAGTACGAATTTAGATACTATCCTAACCCAATTAGAGATTGGAAAGCAAGAGAGGAAAGGTGGAGTTAGGAAATCTCGTAATTAAGAGGAATTTGAGTAGTAGTAGGAATAAGAACTTTCATTTATATAAAACACCCTCTTAACCCTCATGGTCGGCCCTAGCTCGTGCAAAGGGGTTCTTGGACGTGGAGAAGAGGCCAAGGAGGAGGAGAAATCGAGGAGAGGAAGATCCATCAAGCTTCTTCCTTCGTTCTTGGAGTTCTAAGCCCTAGAAGATAAATCGAGTCAAAGGTAGGCATTCTCATGAGCATAAACCATGAAACTTTTTTTGTAGGATGTCTCGTCTATCAGAAGCAAAAGCCCTTTGGTTTCGTAATTTTCCAACGGCATATCTTTTGTTCTTGATTTTTCATGTTCTACAACTTACATGACCCCAAACCTCTTCTAACTCTTGATCTCCTTGTATACTCACCCCATGCTACGAGATTTTTACTGTAGGAACTGATGCATGTTAGGCATCGTTTGCCCCTGAAAGCCCTAATTTTTGTTGAGCATGTTGCTCGAATTAAATCAATCTTGCTCCCTGTATCATGTTCTGTGTTACTCGTTATTGTTCATGCTCAAACCATGTTCAAACCATACTCTCTCTCTAATTCCTATTTACTGGAAGTACTCTCTCATGTCTAGTTTCATTTGCCCCTAGTTTCATAATTTTTCATCGTGTATACAATTAGTTATGATTTTCTGAACGACCCTGTATCAAAATCTAATATTTCTGGACCGCAATCCAAGATAGAGCAGAACTCTGTCAGACTCCGTCCACGGACCTGAGAATGCGACGGCCCGATAGGTCACGTTCTCAATCCTGTCGCGACGCCTCATCTTGTCGCGTTCTGAATGCGACAGTACCCTATGTCGCGTTCTGGTCTTCTGTTCTGGTACAGCCCTGTCGCGACCCTTTTCAGGCCTTGTCGCGATCTGCCCTGACCCTGTCGCTACCCTTATTGGTCTATGTCGCGTTCACATGATTTTGCATGAAAACCCATAAAATTTGTTACTCACACTTTCAAAAATATTCTTACGCCTTTTTAACAGTCATACACGCAGTAAAAATACCTGTTTTAAAAGGAGCTATATTGAATGCTTTAAAACACATATTCACGACTTCTTTTCTGTCTATGATTTCTCTTACACATGCATACACATGACCATCCATATATGGCTATAATCCGGCATAAAATATCTCATAATGTATCTGGTAATTTATTACAATAAAGTATATTAATTGCCCTATTTAAAGGACTTGTATTCGTTTCTTGCGTTGTTTATATACCGATATCGACGCCCCACTGTTCTAGAATTCCTCTAGAACGTCGAGCACTTGTTTCTATATACACACTTTCTTGGCTTGGATGAACTCTCCGTCGGATACTCCTTCTGTCGGACTAGTGAGTCTTTGTTTAAGGCCTCCGTAAGTCTCCTCTGATCATGGATTCCCACATGGTCGACGAGCCGGTTGTACCCTAACACCTATTACACCCTTTAGGGATCAATATGGTCCAAACGGCTATTAGAAGTTCGCTCTCATCTCGAATCATGCCGGACCTCTGGACCTGTGCTTAACATGGCCCGTGGTAGGGTCGTGAGTTCACCTGACTGCCAACACCATGTGCACGTGTCGTGCAACTGTTACTATCGCCTTTTACTCGGAGAGTTACGTGCATTGTCCCTTAGCCCTCATCTATACTCTACTCGCTCATCTATTCACGTTCACTCTACTACCTCGTCTATTCATCTAGTATTCTCATCTATTTCTTGGTACTCTATTTGGGCATTAAATTGATTGTCTACGATAAAAACATGACTATGCTAGGCAACATTATAGGACCCGGTCTGGTCTTGGGGGCCCCTGAAAGGCTATAACTCGCGAGGGTCTAATGATCAGGGTGATGGCATACACCTAACGCATGAACACACAAGATTTGATCTATGGCAATCAATTGATCAAACAGTCAATTATTGGTTTACTTGAATCTCATGGTTGAAAGAATATCGACCAACCCTTGCTATCGTGACTTGTGCACTGAAGTGCAACTTTACTTGTTATCTTGTTATACGGCCAATCCGATATCAAAACTTGTCGTGCTATACTCTCGTGCATTGTGCTATTGTCCCTCGTTATCATGTACCAGTACTTTCTATATGTTTCTCGTTATTCTCTCTAGTTATCCTACTTTATAAGACATTAATCACTTAAAGCATGCTTTGATCATGAGATTTAAGTCATACTGGGCGTTATCGCTCACCAAATTATCGCTCACCCTACGTTATTTGATGTTGTGTTCTCAGGTGAGACCGAGGATGACATATACTCCCGAGGAAGGGAATGACCAGGAGTACCCTTGAGTCATTATGTTATCTTAGAGTTGTAGTTAGTTATTTCCTTTTATTGCAATGTAATGGGCCCTATAGAATGACTCTGATATTAGTGGTTGTAACTAGACATTTGGAAAGTTATTAATGAGAAATTTATTTTAGTATTATTCAATGTGCAATGGTTTGATGTCTAGTATTCTCTCTATACCTTTTTCTTGCAATTGCCTTCGCGCTCCGATATTCCGCGTCGAGGCGTGACAAGTGAGTACCCAGACAGGTTTGTGGTCATCTTTGTAGATGACATTTTGGTCTACTCGCTTCTGAGGAGGAGCACGAGGTGCATCTGAGGATCGTGTTAGAGACGTTGCGAAGTCACCAACTTTATGCCAAGTTCGACTAGTGTGAATTTTGGCTGAGGGAGGTGCACTTTCCAGACACGTGATCTCGGTTCTAGTGTGGCAGTGGATCCTGCCAAGGTAGAGGCAGTGTTGTCTTGGGAGCAGCCCACTTCAGTGTCAGAGGTTCGCAGCTTTTTGGGCTTGGCAGGTTACTACAGGAGGTTTATTTAGGACTTTTCTAGAATTGCAGAGCCGTTGACCAGATTGACCAGACTTGAGACTAGATTTGTTTGGACAAAGGATTATGAGCAGAGTTTTCAGGAGCTGAAGAGGAGGTTGACTTCAGCGCCAGTGTTGGTCTTGCCGTCAAGTAGTGGAGGTTTTGTGGTTTACATGGATGCTCAAGACCAGGTTTGGGTGCAGTGCTGATGCAGCATGTGTGGTCGTTGCCTATGCTTCTCGGTAGCTGAAGAAGCATGAGGAGACTACCCTACTCACGACTTAGAGTTGGCAGCAGTGGTGTTTCGCTCTGAAGTTGTGGAGGCACTATTTGTACAGCGAGGCGTTCGACATCCTCACCGACCATCAGAGTTTGCAGTACATCTTTACTCAGAAGGATTTGAACTTGAGGCAGCATAGGTGAATAGAGTACTTAAATGACTACGACCTTACCCTCTCCTATCACCCGGGAAGGGCTAACGTCATAGCGGATGCTTTGAGCAGGCGAGTTCGCTTGAGTTCGTTGATGGTCAGAGAGTGGAGATTGTTTGAGGACTTGTCTCAGGGAGTTTTCTGCCCTTCGAGGTACAGAGATATTGCAGTGATGACTAGTTTGTTAGTTAGCCCGTCAGTGTACCGTCAGGTGCTGGAGGCACAGCAGGCAGATTCAGAGTTGGCAGATATTTTGCAAATGATAGATGTTGAGCTATACGAGGACAGTGAGGTCAGGTTTAGAGGCAGATTGTACGTCCCTTGTGATGCGCGGAAGGTGTTATTGTCAGAGGCACATCGGTCGAGGTATGCTGTTCATCCTGGTTCCACCAAGATGTACCATAGCCTGAAAAGGTTCTTCTGGTGGCCAGGGATGAAGAGGGCGTGGCAGAGTTTGTCGCTCGTTGCCTTACCTGTCAGCAGGTGAAGGCAGAACATCAGTATCTTGGTGGTGAGTTGCAACCGTTGCCCATTCTCGAGTGGAAGTGGGATGTCATCACCATGGATTTTGTGGTTGGATTACCCATTCTCCGTAGAGGCATGATGTATTTGGGTGATTGTGGAAAAGTTGACCAAGTCAATGCACTTCCTTCCAGTCAGATGTCTTGGTCAGTGGACAGGATGCCAGATTATATGTGGACCGAGTTGTTCTGTTGCACGGGACCCCAGTTTCCATTGTCTCTGACAGAGATCTGAGGTTTACTTCAGGGTTTTGGCGTAGTTTGCAGAGAGCCCTTGGCACAGAGTTGAGACTAAGTTCAGCATACCACCCACAGTCAGATGGTCAGTCAGAGAGGCCTATACAGACTTTGGAGGATATGTTAAAAGCTTCTTGCTGGGACTAGGGTGGCACTTGGGAGTCCCACCTTCCGATGGTAGAGTTTGCATACAACAATAGTTATCACTCGAGCATTGGAATGGCACCATACGAGGCTTTGTATGGTCGGCCGTGCAGGACACCACTTCACTGGTTCGAAGTGGGTGAGAGGTAGCTTTTGGGACCAGAGATGGCACAGCAGTGTGTAGACACAGTCATTTAGTCAGGCAGAGGCTTCAAGTAGCCCAGAGCAGGCAGGAGAGCTATGCAATGTCCACAGGAGGCCGTTGCAGTTCAGGGTGGGTGACCTTGTGTTCTTACGGGTCTTGCAGACCAAGGGTGTCATGAGGTTTGGCAGAAGGGAAAGCTCAGTCCAGGTATATTGCACCTTTCCCGATATCGAGAGGATTGGCGAGGTCACGTATAGGTGCATCTTCAGCAGAGTTAGCAGGTGTGCACGAGGTTTCTCATGTTTCGCAGCTGAGGAGGTATGTTGTAGATCCGTCGCATGTGTTAGATTACTCACAGTTAGAGGTTGCACCGATTTGTCAGTACCAGAGCACCCAGTCAGAGTTGTGGACTGTAGAGTGCAGCAGTTGCACAGGAGGTAGATTCCGCTGGTCAAGGTTGTTTGGGAGAACCGCATGGGGGGAGCCACGTGGGAGTGCGAGATGAGAGAGCATTTCCCTATTGTTTGATTGATCAGTATGTTGTTTTTCCATATGCTGCTCCTATTGAAACTGAGTTTCTTTGATTTTGAAGATAAATCCTTTTAAGGGGGTAGAATGTAAGACCCGGTGCTCTTGGGCCCTTAGCCCTGTCCTCTTGGTCGCAACGGACCCCTTGGTTGGGACATTGTTGCGCCAGAGGAGCCAGTCGCAACATGCTTTTGGTCGCGGCACACCTAGCCGTCGCGTTCTGGTCATGACAAGGGTGGGCGTCGCATTCCTATCGCGGCATCTGAAGGCGATGCTACTCTAGTTCTGACCATTCTGACCATTGTCCTTTCTATCAGAACGGCCTTGTCAGGTGTCAGACGCGTACAACATTGACGCGACCTGGCAGTCTATCGCGTTAAGGTTTTCCGGTCTTCGAGGTTTGGCCAGTTTTGGTGTCGCGCCAGGTTAGGCGGTCATGACATGGTCGCGACCTGCAGGGCAGTCCGACAAGGTTGTTATCGTGCTGGCCCGACCCGTTGCGTCTCTGGGCCTCGTTTCAAAACTGAGGCAGGCGACCCTTTCCCTCTCTCTCCTTCCTTTCTTCTTCTTCTTCTTCCTTCGTCTGCCTCCCCGAGCCTCCCTTGCTTCTCGTCTCCGGTGATTCTTGGCTGTTCTTGGCGAGGAGGTGACGCTCCATTTGTGTAGGCGGAGTCCGTGTGGTGCTAGGCGAGGAGGAGGTGGTCATTCTGATGTGAAGGCCCCAAATGGGTCGGCTCTACTCCTTGAGGTAGGGACCCCTCTTTCCTTTTCGTTCTAGCATGTTCCCTTTCCCCCTGAGACCCTTGTTTTCTCCGTGGTTTAGGGATTATGGGGTGTGAGATCCATGCTCGGGTGAGTGAGGTTCCTTCGAGCGTAGATTTCCTTGTAATGCATGCTTCGTGGGGTTTGAGGGTGGTTTAGTGGTTTTACAAGCTTTCCTAAAGGTTTCCCATGCTCCCCTCCCTTGTGGTGTGGTTTGTATAGTTTTGGGGTGGTCCTTGGGAGGACTGTACCGGACCCCCTCGGTTGAGATGACGACCGACCTATGGAAACAATGATGTTTTGTGACGCATGTGCGACTGTGACAGCCTTGGCTATCATGGCGGGCATGGGCGCCACGACATCATTGCAATGACCAAGGGCGTCGCGACATGGTTGCGGCTGGCCTTGGTGTCGCGACGGCCAGGGGCGTCGCGACAGTATCAGATTCAGGTAAGTACTCACAGAGTCCCATTTTTTGTGGAGTCTTGGCCATTTCAGGTACTTCTGTACCTGTGGCACCAGTGCTATTTCCTAGTACGGTCCTACACTAGTCGTTCGCTCGGGGCTCAGCACCTGAGGGCTTGTCCCATGAGAGAGGTTGTTACCGTTTACCTGGGACCCCCATCCTGTGCGCCTTAGAGGGAGCGTTCGGGGCAACGAGCGTACTCAAGTCACGGACTTTGGAGTAGAGGGGAAAACGGTTGTGACAGTGGTGTCGAGTCGTTTGTAGAGCTCTCTTGGTTGGTCTGGGGCACTGAGAACGGCCGGAGTTCTACCCGATGCAGGCCAGCCAGTCCATTTTCTGACTACTTCGCTCTTTGTGGCCCCGAAACCACTTAGAGAGGCTAGGCGTGGGACTGTAGTCTGGCCAGACTACGGCAGTTACTGTTGTGTTACTTTGTGTTCCTGCCCCACTCTGACAAGACGTGGAGGTTTGGACCTGAGTCGAGGGTAAGACGTCAGTGGATTCTCCTGACCAGTTGACTAGTGGTAGTGGTTTTCCGTAGCTATTGTCGCTTGTCCAGGCGGGGTTCCCCCTGCCCGTGCTTACGGTCGTGTGGTGGTCACGACGTGCAGGTCGTACGGAGTTTTCCGACCGTGGTGTCCTTCTGTACTGTTGCTAGTTAATTAGCTTTGCTTCCACACTATACTGTGTAATTAGAATATATATATATATATATATATATATATATATATATATATTTAGTAGTGGAGATTGGTAGTCCCTACTGAGCTTCTATTGTGAAGCACATCCTTCTTTTTCCAGGTGAGACTTTTCAGTAGCGGCCGGGTGCACGTCGGGTGGAGGAGATGCAGCGGCAGTCATCGTCCTTGTAGCTAGCAGTGGTACCCCCCTTTCATTTGTACTTCACCCTCGGGGTATGCCCCTAAGGGCTCTGTTCTTCCCTTCTTTACTTGTACTCATTGTGTGTTGGGACTGCACCTAGAGCGATATGTTGCGGTCTCGCTCTTCCATCTACTTCCACGTTTATGCTCCTAGTTTAGTAGTTGACATTTATTTCCTTACATATTCTGTTAGACTTGTTTATAGCCCTCCGGGTCCCTGGATCCGTGGGCGACGACCACAAAAATCGGGTCCTCGACTGTGGCCGAGGTTTGGGTTCTCGGGGTCGTTACAATGGATGCCTACTTCAGATAAGACAGAAGGCTCTTATAGCCTCTGTACACTCCCTTGTACATGGGACACGTGTACAGAACCTAGGTTCACCCAGTTACCAAGTGTCCACATATCCTTCTCCACTTTGCTACTTGGGATATTTTGGTAATAAAAGGTTCCCCTTAATCTCGAAGGATAAGTCACACCTTTTGTAATTCATGCCTTTTCATTTCTGAATTTTTACTCAAGGTTCCCTTCGACGCATGTTTGCATGTGTGTCGACGTAACTGACTAACTATCAATTCCAGCTTATTGGAGGGGCATGTGTGTCGACCTGATTGACAACTTGCATCGACCTCCTGTGTTTTTTCTTTAGATATGGCTCACTGTATGGATAATGTGTGTTGACCTAACATGCAATGTGTGTCGAGCATGTTTACATTGTGTCTACCTGATTCTCAATCTGTGTCGACGCAACTTTGATACTATTTTTGGACTTGCATATATATGAATATGAAGCATTAAAACATGTCTTTATCATCAAAAGATTATTGTTTAACATCAAAACATGTTTATTATCATCAAGATGTTATTGTTTAGTCATCATCAAAATATTAAGTACACACTCAACACAACATAAATTCATTCCTTGATTTCATGCCACATTCTTCATTGATTCCAATGTTCTTTCATTCATCAAAATAACATGAAATACAAACAACCAAAGACTTCTTGCCATTTATATTTCACTTCAATCTTTGTGATGTTGTCAAAAAGGGGGAGCAAAAGAATAAGTTTATGGGGGAGAAAAGCTTTTGGGAGAAAAAGAATGAAAAGAGAAAGAATGTAGTTGAGAGAAAAAGAATGAGTTTATGAGCATTTATTTTTGTCATCATCAAAAAGAGGGAGATGTACTTAATATTTGATGATGACTAAACAATAATACCTTGATGATAAAAACATTTTTGATGTTAAACAATAATCTTTTGATGATAGAGACATGTTTTGATGCTTCATATTCATATATATGTAGGTCTACAAAACAGTATTAAAGTTGCGTCGACACACATGAGAATCAGTCGACAAACATGTAAACATCTGTCGACACACATTGCATGTTAGGTCACACACATTATTCATCCAGTGAGCCATATCTGAAGAAAAAACAAAGGAGGTCGATGCAAGTTGTCAATCAGGTCGACACACATGTCCCTCCAATAAGCTAGAACTGATAGTTAGTCAGTTGTGTCGACCATCATGCAAACATGCGTCGACGCACCTCGAGTGAAAATTTAGAAACGAAAATGACGTGAATTACAAAAGTGTGACTTATCCTTGGAGATTAAGGGAGAACCTTTTATTACTAAAATACCCCTTCATCCAAGTGGCAAAGAGGAGAAGGATATGTGGACACGTGGCAACCTTGGGTGAACCCTAGGTTTCTGTGCACATGTGTCCCACGTACAAGGGAGTGTACAAAAGCTATAAAGAGCCTTCTGTCTCATTTGAAGCAAACATCCATCGTAGAAAGGAAGCCAAGCATAGAGAGAGAGAGTGAGAGTGCTAAAGAGAAGAAGAAAGAGTAGCAGAGTGAGAAGGAGCAATAGAGAAAGAAGAAGCCGCAGTGCTGAGAGAAAGAGGGAGCGAGAAGAAGCAGAAGAGCAATGCAGCAGTGCAACAGATCAGAGTAGAAATGACTTTAAAAGGAGTTGCAAATCTCCAATCCTCAAGAGGATTCTTGAAGAGGAATCAATTCAGTGGATCTAATCATTTCAGTCATCTACACATCTTACTCTTCTAATCTTTTTGTGTGTGTGTGTGTACTGATCTGAGATCAGTATGTGGACTTAATTGAGTGTGTTTGAGCAATCTGTGCAAGTGTTCTGTACATATCTCAATGCGTGTGTGTGGATAGAGAAATTGTGCTCGTGTGTAGTGTGAGTCATCGGCTCATGTGTGGATTGAGATGTTGAGATTATGTGTGTGTTGTACTCAATTTCCTGGAGTAGTGTGTGCCTCACTATGTAGGGGTGGGCGTAGGAGTCACTGGATGTGATCTCCAATCCATCTAAAATTCTCTTGTGTCTTGTGGTTTGATTGCTTCATCATTAGATGCATGCATAGGACTTCGAGTTTACACTAGACATTCACACACTTCGTTTGATTGATTGTCTCACACATTAACTACACACCTCACAACTCAGATTAGTCGGATTTTCTATTGAATGGATCTATAATTAGAAGTAATTTTTTTAATTACTTAAGTTTCTACTACAATTAATTACAGATCTATTCAACCCTCCCTTCTAGATCTATTCACCCTACATATTCAATCCTACAAAGTTGTATATAGGGATTACCATCTTTCCCTTTAACGTGGCTATCAACCACACTACAAGTTGGACTTGTAGACCCTGTGATTTGGCCCTCTAGACTTCTCCATGTAGTGTTACTCTGGAGAGATACTACTCGCGCCCACCAGGCCTACCACGCCAACACTCTTACAATAGTACAGTAGATAGTCTCACACTCCCTCAGTTGTTGTCTCCTTGTGCATATGATAGTGTTTTGATGTAACAAAATGATGTTCAAGTGAAGCATGTCCATGTGAATGTGAAAATTGATGTCCATGGTGATGTGAACTTATTGATACTTGGATGATATTTGTTATGGACTAATGTGCTACTTAACAAGTGTTTCAGGGAGTGTTGAACTTCTAAGCTCATACACAAAACATCTAAGGTATGTTTTATTTAAATATGTCATAGACTTGGGACCGACTTCCGAAATGTCTAGTTGTGCAGGAAGTCGGTCAACTAACCCTGATTATTGGTTGACCGATCTCTTTCCAGAGGGTAGTCAGAATCGACAGTTGTAAGTTAGTTGACCAAACTTGATAATCAGTCGATCGATTCTATTCCAGAGACCAAAAAATATTCCAAGGTTTAATCGGTTGTCCAAACTCTATATTTCGGTCAACTGATCTTGACAGAGCCCAGCCAATAGGAGATCAAGGCAATTTCGGTCGTTCGAAGTCTAATTTTCGGTCAATTGATTCTTCCAAGGTGATGGTTTTCATAAACTCTAAAATTTGGTCGACAAAACTTGATAATCGGTCAACTAAGTCTAGCTTGCAGAGAATACAAAGAACAAGTGTTTGCAAACCAGTCGAACGACTGGAGAAAATCAGTCGACCGATTCTGGCCATGGAGTTTTCATATTGAAGAGGCTTCTTCTTTCATTAGGAGTCTCATCAAGATTTCTTGTGTGTTCCAAAACACTACCTTTGATGTTGGGGTATAAAATACTAATGTGTTTTGGACCCCCAACGAGAAGCATTATAACACCTGAATTTTATTTTAAAAAGATAATTAGATATTTTGGTCATTTAAACTGTAAATATCACATGATAACGTTATGTTTTTGTATACCTAACACTAACCTTACCAAAATAGTCCTTCAAAATAAGCATACATGTTCACATAAAATGTCAAATAAATAAAGTTTGTATGAATAGAAAGGGGTTAAATGAAAATTGTATTATATTAAATGAATATATATATAATGACACAGTTGATTACGTAACAAGATTAGTGTTCACCTATGTAATCACTATTACGTATTAACACCCCTACGTGTTAACACTGGGCAAGATCAAGGTGACGTGGGGTAAATCCGTGGAGTAACCCATTCGAGAAATCACCATTGTCTAGTGTTGGTGAATTCACGCACACCTCCCTAGATAAGCTCTATATATATCATACTGGTCCTTATCAGAACTCTGGCTACTTGCTATTGCTATCACCAAAGGCTGAGGAGGAAGAGGAAGGAAAGGTGCTGGGTGCTGAGTACTGGGTGAAGGAAGGACTATGGAGCTTCGTTATTCTGATTATTGTTAGTGTCATCTTCTTGTCAGGTAGGGTCCTTCTTCTTCCCTTTCGGCTTGCTACTTTTCCAGTGCCATCATGCAAAGTACTTGCTAATGTCAAAGAAAACCCTATACATGAACACTACTCTCAAACTCTCCCTTGAAACCTCAACCCACCATTTTAGAATAGCAGAAACCATTTGTAACATCGCCAGAATCGGCGACCGATCGATCATTGGGTCGACCGATCCCCTCCATTTTGCCTACCCCAGAGAGGAAAAGAAGAGAGATGAAGAGCTTAAAACCTTCCATTTTTCTTGAAAATTATGTACAACTATAGAAAAGTCCTAACCTTCTATTTCTGACTGTTTATTTTCCATTCCAATTTAGAA
Organism: Colocasia esculenta; assembly: GCA_014218235.1. Taxonomy (NCBI): domain Eukaryota; kingdom Viridiplantae; phylum Streptophyta; class Magnoliopsida; order Alismatales; family Araceae; genus Colocasia; species Colocasia esculenta. The sequence goes on from CM024754.1 coordinate 127,085,464, forward strand.
AAAGTGGTACGATTTTGACCTGTGTAATTCTGGGATTTTTCGAATCAGTCGACTGAAACCTAATATCGGTCGATGGATCTGTAGTGATATGTCACCCCTCCCGACCGGTTAAGAGGCAACACGCACACTAACCAGATGGAAGCATCTTACACATCATTATGGGGAGGCCTCTGTGCTACATGCAATATATATTAGCAGACCAAACACAAGAACTGCGCGTGGTAGAAATACTAAACATACAAAGTTCAGTTACAACATCAACACTAGTGCAAGCACCGGATAAACTATATACAATACTATAATCTGTTCAAATTACATGCCAGAAAATCAGATACAAAGGGTACATCCATCGCTTAAACATCTTATTAAAGCTTAGAGGTGCCCACCTGACTGAGCATGAGTGCAGCAAGGGATGGCTTGGAGAGTGCACCGCATCATGGAGGAAGAATCTAAAATGGTGTCAATGAAGGCATGAGTCCCAGAGAACCCAGTGGGCAAACTAGAAAAATGAAAAGCAGAGAGCATGGTATAAAGTACAGTTATGAGGTTCAGAAGCACAGAAGTTACACAATAGTACATAGCATGGAAGACTTACAGATTTCATGTTTACAAATATGCATGAATCATATTTCAAAGACATGATTTCTTGGCAGGGATTCAAAATCTTGAAATGGTATCAACAAAGCTCTCAGTGGATGCATAACATATAGCTAACCACCTGCCAAAACAGGATGTTACATATACATACATACACAAATTTGCCCAACTTAGTAAGCCTAACCACCCACGTTTAACTTGTGGGATGAAACCGTTGTCACGGCTGACCCCTCATACATGACGCCAACCATGAGGAGTCCTAACCACCCTAGAGAGAAGGATCATAGTCCCTTCCAAGACAATCAGACATAGGATTTTTATAAGTTACCCCAAAAGGGTTCGAATCAAATATGCTGACTCATAGACAGTACAGTACTGAGGAGTTAAAGGATGACTCCCAAAGGAATCAAAGGAGGAATTGGTTATGCCTACCTTTTCGTGGGGAAGACCAGCAGAAGGTCCACAGAGAATTGGGAGGCCAACCTGCCAAAGCTACTATGACTCCAAGCACAAGTCTTAGATTTTCCCAGTATAAGATAGAAAAAGTCCGGTGGGAGTGGCCACCAAGACTATATAAGGGTTTTAAAATTTTAATGTGGGGTGATACTAACAAGGAGATCTAGACACCTGGCCAAAATGCAGATCAAAGGAAGATACAATCCAGTGGATGAGACTGATGGCAGTATGAGTGGAAAGTTCTTCACATGACCAGCAATGCGATTTGCAGAAAGTATGAAGTATTCAGATAGGCATCGAGATACATGCCAGAAAGTTGTAGGCCAAAGGAGTCAGATGAGGACGGCCATTCCATCAATCTGATAAAAGCACCAGTACTACAAGATTATACTAAATTCTGATTTTCTAAGAGGATAGAGAGAACATGGACTGTTGACCAAAGCATCGATTACTAACTGAGACATCGGTTTCTATTTGCTACTAAAACATCGATTGTCAACTAAACATCGATTATCAATTAAACATTGATTATCAATTAAACATCGATTACCAATTAAACATCGATTACCATCTAAACATCAATTACCAAGAAAGATCGATTACTGACTAAGGGACGTCGATATACGAAGTTCTCACTTCGACCGACAATGATATAAATGGAAACAGTCATAGCTTCACTTTGTCATATATGAAGCTCACTTCGTCATATATGAAGCTACACTTCGACCGACAGCGAAATAAACAGAAACAGTTGAAGCTTCACTTCATTATATACGAAGCTCACTTCATCATATACGAAGTTCCACTTCGTCATATATGAAGCTGCACTTCGACCGATAGCAATATAAATAGAAATAGTCGAAGCTTCACTTCGTCATATACCAAGCTCACTTCGTCATATACAAAGTTCCACTTCGTCATATACGAAGCTGCACTTCGATCAACAACGATATAAACAGAAACAGTGGTAGCTTTACTTCATCATATACGAAGTTCACTTCGTCATATGTGAAGTTCACTTCGTCATATACAAAATGCACTACAACCAACAACGATATAAATTGACCAGTCGAAGCTTCACTTCGTCATATGCGAAGTTCCACTTCGATCGAAAACACAAATTCCCAATGGGGAACTCAAACTAGGCCCAGATAGGGTGATTAACAAGGAACATGATAATAATACTTCTCTCATAACCATTTAATTTGTAGGAAAATGGTTATCCAAGACAAAAAGGGTTTAAGATAACTGAAAGAGTGCTAAGGGGCAACTAAGGCTTCGAAGTTGTAACAGGCTATTACACGATCATACCTTTCTGGTAGCCCAATTTGTAAGCCTAATCGAATAAATTTACCCCACAGCACGAACCAAATCGACTAATTAGGACAGTCAACCAATTTTGTCATTCTGATCGACCAATTTTTCCCTGAAATCAAAACTCAGCTACTGGCTAGGTCGGTCGACCGACTTCATCATTCGGGTCGACCGATTTCATAGTAAAAATCAGAACTGAGCTACGGCTAGGTCGGTCGTCCGACTTTATCATTCCGATCGAACGACTCCTTCTTAATACCAGAACCAAATTCTTGTTTGTTCCAGCTTGTTCTTTTCCCAGATTCTTATATAATTCTATATTACTTAACATTGGACCAACCAACTTGCTAAGTCCTACCCTGTCTTGTTATCATTATACCCTTACATTGGACATGCTTTATTATTAATGTTATCTCGAGATTCGCCCGATCCATACTAAAAGAATGATCAAATGGAATGGTGAAACTTTGGGTCTTCGAACTCTACTAGACCCATGCCTGTGTAAATCGGGCCGATCTAGTCCTGGGAGGAGCATCCGAATTTGATTCACGGCCAGATAAAAGGATCTACTGGGTGTTGACATGACACCACCTACTGCTAAATTTAGTCTACATTTCTATGAACTGTATTATGACATGAGTTTTATTACTGTGTGGTTTGGGGCAAACTTTGTTTTGGTATCATTATTTAACTCCACTATAGTATCACTTTGTATAACAGGTTGTATTCTTTCATTGATTGGATGCATGTTGTTCCTTCTATGCTACCTTCATACCTTAATTTATTATTGAAGGAAATTTTCTACTGGGCACAATTGCTCATGTATCCCTACTTTCCTTTCAGGCATTTCTGATGGAGCTAACGTAGGGACTATGTGTCGAGTGACTGTTAAATGAAACTATCAACTCGTGTAACCATTAATGTACATTTGTTGGCACTGCCTTATGAATACAAACGATGTCCTATTGCTTTATCTAGAATCCTGTCATATCCAAAATCGTCAATGAGTAGGACGTGATATAGAGACTTGGTATCAGAGCAGGGTTCCGAAAACTCTGGAATTAACTGTGAGATGGGTAGAAACTTGGGGAATTAGTACAAGAAATGGTTGAAATTGTTTATGTTATGTAAATGGACCTATTTCTGTAACGAATGGATACCAATGCACAAGAACCTAGTAGCTATGGAACTATTGCAGCAAGACATCAACTTTATGCTTAAGCCCAGCGAGAAGCCCACTTGAAAATTAAAGAGGAAATCCTAAAAGTGACCTGTATGGCATTTTTGGTCACATTACCCTCCTGGGTCCTTAGCAATCATGACTACAATCATGGATGAATTAGACACTTAAGAGTTGGCATGACCTATTGTTTGCACCCAAGTGGAAGTGTATTGGGACGTGATGATCAAAGTAGCCAGAGAATTGTACTACAAGCAAGAGAATGCCTAGGATCAGTCATCGAGATCCACTAACACCCAGTGAGTTAGAATGGAACCATAGGACTTACCCTTTGTAACCCCTTTGTATGACCATGAATTATTGTGGATAACTAACTTTTGTAGAGATGTTAGATAGGTGTGGAGGGAGGTTTTTCTTTGGAACTAATGTAAATTTAGCCAGCTAGTAGAAGGCATGTATAAATATAGCGTGTAATAGAATTTCTAGATATGCAAACTTTATGGACATGGGTTGCACTGTTAATGTATGGTATTTGAACATCTCAGATTATCTCTGAATTAACTAAGGATGAAAGAGGTGAAGCATGGAGGAGAATGGGAAGATGGTGTAGGGCATAACACGAGCATTAAAAATAGTAGCCCTAAACAACTCACACAATGGAAAACAACATCTTCAAGGAGTTTCGCAGTTTAAATCCCCTCGTTTTCAGCAAAGTACCGACCCAAATGAGGCCGAGAATTGGGTCAAGGAAATCATAAGATTTTTAAAGCTATCAGGTTCCAGGAGGAAGATAAAGTCCACTTAGCAATATTTCAATGGGATAAGGATGTCGGGCTTGGTGGGAGGCTATGGAGGCTAGTAGAGATGCAGATCAATTATCTGGAAGGAGTTTGTTGAGTTCTTTAACGAACACTATCTTCTTGAAGTAGTCCAAGAAAAAGGCAATGGATTCATCAATTTGAAACTGTGAGGGCTATCAGTAGCGAGTATGAAGCACATTTGCTCGGTTGTCAAGGTATGCCACTCACATGATCGCCACAGAAAGTTGAAAGCAAAGAGATTCCTGAATGGCGTACGCCACTTTTTATCACTCAGCTAACCCTCATTTGATTACCACTTATGTGAGATGGTTAAACAGACTTTAGTTTTTGAAGCTGCCACTAAAATGGTATGAGAACATTTTGGGAAAAGTTAGTGGAAGCTACATAGTCGGGAAGCATAAAAGGAAGTGAGGTGGGGATGCATCTAGGCCTCAACAATTGGCCAAGAAGACAGGAAGGGTTGTGACTGAAGTAAGGATGTTTGTCATTATTGCCACCTCTGTGGGCATAAAGCGGAGAATTGTTGAAGAGGTTGGAAGCTTGTTAACACTGTGGAAGTGATCAACATTGGATTCTCGATTGCCCTTTCTTGCATAAGGCATCTTCATCACAGAATCCTAGACCTAGGCAAGGATGACTACACGTTGTACATGGGGCGGAACCCGATCACAAGAAGAATGCGGGCTTGTAGAAGGTACAATTATTGTGAACTCAAAACTTGCCTATGCTTATTTGATTTGGGCAAAAAAACATTCTTGTTAACCAAATCTTTGCTAAATCATTTGGAGTACATCTAGTTCCACTAACAAGAAAATTGGAAGTTGTTATGTCTCTTAATGAGAAGGAGGAACTTAACTGCTACTGCCCCGCTAGTTCAATAATTATTGAAGGGCTAATTTTTCCTAGAGATTTAATGTGTCTGGATATGTGGGATTACAATGTGATTCTTGGTGCTGATGGCTATCCAAACATCAGGTTGGATTGGATTTCCATTCTAGGCAAATAACATTTGTGAATAAGAAAATCTCACCAGTAAGTTTTAAGAATCCTCGTACACAAGGTATACTACCCATATCTGCAGGTAAAGCATATAAGCTAGTGAAGAATGGATGTCAAGTTACTTAGTCAGTAATAACGATAAATCAGAATGTCACGGGTTTGGAGCATGTTCCTGTAGTGCGAGATTTTCCTGATGTATTTCCTGAAGAACTACCTAGTTTACCTCCTAGTAGGGAAGTAAAATCACTATTGAATTAATTCCTGGAGCTACACTTAATTCTGGAGCTACACTAATTTCTCGAGCACCATATAGAATGTCTGTAGAAGAATTGAAGGAATTAAAAGGGCAACTCATGGAATTGATGCTAGAGGGTTCATCAAGCCTAGTACATCTCCCTGGGGTGCTCCAGTCTTATTTGTCAAGAAGAAGGACAGAACCTTATGGTATTTATAGATTATCCACAACTAAATCAACTTACAATCAAGAATAAATATCCACTTCCTCGATTGATGACTTATTTGACCAGTTGTCAGAAGCTCAATATTTCTCAAAAATTGATCTCAGGTCTGGATATCACCAACTGAGAATTCAGGATGAGATATCCACAAGATGACTTTCCAAAGCATGTATGGGCGTTATGAATTTGTTGTGATGCCATTTGGATTGACTAATGCCCCTGCTATGTTCATGCAATTAATGAATGATATTTTCATACTACACTTGGCTCAATTTATTGTGGTATTCATCGACGATATCTTGATTTATTCAAAAGTGTGGAAGAGCATGAGGCACGCTTGCAGATTGCACTACAATTATTAAGACATCATAGTTATATGCCAAGTTAGTAAGTGCAAATTCTGGATGAAGCAAGTAACATTTTGGGACATGTACTTCTAGAGATGGATTGGCAGTAGATTCTTCCAAAGTTGAAGCCATTCAACACTATGAACAACCTAAGGCTCTTACTGAAATCTGATGTTTTTTGGTATGGCTAGTTACTACCGCCGATTTGTCAAAAACTTCTCTAGAATTGCTGCACCACTTACTCAGCTACCTTGGAAGGAAGTACCCTTTGTATGGAGTAATGAATGTGAGTATGCCTTCCAGATATTAAAAGAATGTCTGACCTCTGCACCAATCCTAACTTTATGCGTAGTGGGAAAAAGTTTTAATGTTTACACCAATGCTTCAACCATGGGACTGGGATGTGTTCTAATGTAGGAAAGAAAGGTCAATGCATATACATTCAAACAGTCGAGGAATCATGAAAACAACTACCTTGTTCATGACTTGGAACTTGCGGCAAGTGATTTGCTCTGAAGCTATGGAGGCATTATCTTTATGGTAATCAATTCATTGTATACTCCTATCATTAGAGCCTGAAATACATGTTTTCACAAAAAGAACTAAACATGAGGCAAAGAATATGGTTGGAATTTATCAAGGATATGACTTTAAAATTGAGTACTACCCTGGAAAGGGCAACACTATTGCTGATGCTCGTAGTAGAAACCCTGTGACACAAATGTCGTGCTTGATGGTCAAGGAATGGAGCCTTTGGAAGAATACTCTACACTAAATCTAGAAGCCAACCATAGGAAGATAAGGTCATGATAGTAAACCTGAAAGTCCAATCTAACCTTTTGATACAAATCAAAGCACAACAAGACAATGATCCCATACTGATAGATATCAAAGAGAACTTGAATTTTGAACCTGATTTTTGTATTGACATACAAGGGAGTCTTCAATTTCGAACAAGATTATGTGTGTCAGACGATTTAGAGATTAAGAAGCAAATACTGGAGGAAGCACACTGAACTTATTACACTATACACCCTAGCACTGTTAAGAAGTGCTAAGATCTCAAAAAAAAAATTGGTGGTGTAATATGAAGAAAGACATTGCAAATTTTGTAGCTAAATGCTTGACTTGCCAGAAGCCTATGGAAATACCCAATAGAAATGGGATAGTGTGGGTATGGATTTATCACTAGATTACTCAAAACTCGTGGTGGATATGATGCCATATGGGTATAATTGATCGAATCACCAAGTTAGCTCATTTCCTAGAGGTAAAGAGCAAATGGCCCGTGAATGTCCTGATAGCATTATATTTAAAGGAGATCGTTCGATTGCATGGAATCCCAAAGGATATCATCTCTTATCGTGATGCAAGGTTCACTTCACACATCTGGAAAGAACTACAAGAAGCTTTGGGGACCAAATTAAAATTCAGTACCACCTTTCATCTCCAAACTGATGGGCAGACCGAGAAATTTAATCAAGTGTTGAGGACATGTGCAGAGCATGTGCATTAGAATTCGGGAATAATTGGAACAATCATTTTCCAATCATGAAGTTTGCTTACAATAACAGCTACCAGAGCATGATTCAGATGGCACCTTTTGAGGCACTATATGGCAGACAATGTAGATCACACATCTGCTGGATAGAGATGAATAAACCGTAAATTTGGGAACATAAATGATACATGGAACATCAGAATTCATAAAGATAGTTTAAGGAAGGATGAAAGCCGCACAGGATCGACCAAAAAGTTATGCTGATCAACGAAGGAGAGATTGGAGTTCCAACAAGGAGATCACATCCTGCTAAAAGTATCACCTCAGAGTGGAATCTGAAGATTTAGAGTCAAAGGCAAGCTCAGTCCGCGTTACATTGGACCATTTGATATTAAAGAGGGATGGAGTAGTGACTTATCAAACTGCTTTATCCCTGAGTTATCCAATGTACATGATATTTTTCATGTATCTATGCTATGGAAATATGTCTACGACCCATCCCATGTCATAGAATATGAAAATTAAATATGCAAAGTAACTTGGCATACGAAGAGAGACCAATTCAAATCCTCGACCGAAAAATCAAACAACTCAATAATAAGAAGTACCATTAGTGAAGATTCAATGGAGTCGGCGAGGACAAGAAGAAGCAACATGGGAATTAGAAGATGCTATCAAAATCAAATATCCAGAATTATTTGTAGGTTAGCATTTGATACTAGTTGAATTTGGAGGACCAATTCCTTTTTTAGTGGGGAGGAGGTGTAACACCTCAATTTTATTTTAAAAAGATAATTAGATATTTTGGTCATTTAAATTGTAAATATTGCATGATAACGTTATGTTTAATTAAGTATACCTCGCACTAACCTGACCAAAATAGTCCTTGAAAAATAAGCATACATGAGTTCATATAAAATGTCAAATAATAAAGTTTGTATAATAGAAAGGGGTTAAATAAATGAAATTGTATTATTAAATGAACATATATTTGTATATATATATATATATTATATAATATATATATATTAATGGCACAATTGATTACGTAACAAGATTACTGTTCACCTACGTAATCACTGTTATGTATTAACACCCCTATGTGTTAACACCGGGCAAGATAAAGGCGATGTGGGGTAAATCCATGTGAGTAAACCCATCGGGAAATCACCATCATCTAGCTGTTGGTGAATTCATGCACACCTCCCTTAGATAAGCTCTATATATATCATATTGATCCTTAGCTAAAATCTGGCTACTTGTTGGTTACTATCGCCAAAGGCTAAGGAGGAAGAGAAGGAAAGGTGCTGGGTCTGAGTACTGGGTGAAGGGAGGACTCTGAGCTTCGTTATTCTGATTATTGTCAGTGTCATCTTCTTGTCAGATAGGATCCTTCTCCTTCCCTTTCTCTCTGCTACTCTCCCAGTGCCATCATGCAAGGTACTTGCTAATGTCATAGAAAACCCTTATACATGGACATACTCTTAAACTCTCCATTGAAACCTCAGCCCACCATTTCAGAATAGTAGAAACCAGTTTGTAACATCGCTGGAATCAGTCGACCGATCTTCTCCAGCAACCTGGATTTTTGAAAAATAAAAATTTAATAATAATAAAAATAAAAGCAATTAGAAAATCAAATAAAAGATAATTAAATAAAACCCATTAAATGAAAAGAAGTAATGGCTTTGTTAAATGGACCCATTAGAAATTAGTGAATTAGTGGGCCAAAATAGGAATTTTAAAGAGAAATAATAGAAAAATATCCTAAATTCGTACTAAATTATTACTTAAATAGAAAAGAGGTATTAATGCATTAAATAAGAAGTTTGAGTTGGATTTGGATTCCTAAACTACCCTAGTAGGTTGACCACGAATTGGGTCCCAACCTAACCCAAATTAGAGTTGGCATGCTTAGAAAAGAGAGAGAGAATAAAATCCCAAAATTTAATAGTAATTAGAGTCCTATTAGGAAATAAAAACCCAAGAGACATAAATACTCTCTTAAAGCTCCATGGTCGGCCCTAGCTCATTGCCAAGGGTTTCTGGACCAGGGAGAGGCCAAGGAAGAGGAGAATTCGTGGGAAGAAGCACTTCTCAAGCTCTCTCTCTCGTTCTTCAAGATCTAGCCCTAGAAGAAGAAAACGATCAAAGGTAGGCATTCTCACGAGCAAAACTAAATCAATTTCGTTTGTAGGTTGATCTAAACCTCAGGAATCAAAGCCCTCTTGTCTCATATTTTTCCATCTAGCAAATATTTTGTTCTTAATTTTTGAAGTTCTGTAAACACCATGACCCCGAACCCTCTCTTTAATTCTTGATCTCATGTATACTAAATCCCATGCAACGAATTTTTATGGAAATATTGATTCATGTTAGGCTTATTTTGCCCCTAAAAGCCCTAATTTTCATTCATCCTATCTTGCGAATTAATTCGTTGATCTCATCTATGTACTGTTCCATGTTCTTCATGAATACATATGACTAAAGCATGTCGAAGCCTATTTGTTTCAATCCCTATTTACTGTAAGTAACCCATGCATGTCTAGATCAATTCACAACTAGTTTCATGATTTTTCATTGCTTGTACAAATAGTTATGATTTTCTAAATCACCCTGTGTCAAATAGGGTAAGTCTAGCCCGCAATCCAATACACTGTTCTTTCCCTGTCGGACTCGGGCGCAGACCCTGTGAACGTGACGGACCGATAGGCCGCATTCACTGGGCCATCACGACAGAGCCTTCTGTTGTGATCTGATCGCGACAGGGCCTGTCGTCGTGATCTGCTACCCGATCTGACGAGCCGTCGCGACAGAGCCTTCCGTCGTGATCTGATCACACAGGGTCTAACGTCACGATCTGTCTGCCTGAACCGATGAGGCCGTCGCGACCTGTACAAGAGCCGATTGCGTTCTGCTTGACCCCGTCGCGACCTCATTAGGGTACGTCGCGATCTGGGCTTTTTGCATGAACCCCCTATCTCTGCAAGTCTTGACTTTCTACAGTGTTTGTACCCTCTCTTAACAGTCATATACACAGTAAAAATACCTGTTATAAACTGAACATTTTTATGTGATTTTAAAAGACATACACATGACTTATTTCTAGCTATGATTTCATGATACATGCACACACTTTGAACCATCCAATTTGGCTTAACTTGGCATGAAATTAACTCATAATACATCTGGTAATTTATATAATTAAATTGCCATATTAGACTTGTCTACATTTTCTCGCGTTGTTTTGGGAATACCGTTATCGACGCTCCACTGTTCTAGAATTCCTCTAGAACGTCGAGCACTTGTTTCTATATACACACTCTCTCTTGACTTGGACGAACTCTCCGTTGGATACTCCTTCTGTCGGACTAGTGAGTCTTTGTTCAAGGCCTCCATAAGTCTCCTCTGCCCATGGATTCCCACATGGTCGACGAGCCGGTTGTACCCTAACACCTATAATACCCTTTAGGGATCAACATGATCCAAACGGCTATTAGAAGTTTGCTCTTATCTTGAGTCACGCCGGACCTCTGGACCTGTGCTTAACATGGCTAGTGGTAGGATCGTGAGTTCCACCTGACTGCCAACACCAAGTGCGCGTGTTGTGCAACTGCTACTATCGCTTGTTTACTCGACGTGTTATGTGCAATGTCCACTAGCTCTCATCTATACTCTACTCGCTCATCTATTCAAGTTCACTCTACTATCTCGTCTATTCATCTAGTGCTCTCATCTATTTCTTGGTACTCTATGTTGGCCATTGACTGATTGTCTAAAGATAAACAATATAACCAATGCCTAGCAATATATAAAGGACTCGATCTGGTCTTGGGATGTGCACCCGAAAGTGCTAGTGCCCATGGGAGTTAAATGATCAGAGTGTTTGGCATTACACTCGAGTGCTATCTATCTTGACTATCTAAATGAGAATAAAAAGTGCTCTGTTCTCTCGTTGGCTATTGACAAAAGTGCTATACTATACCCATTGTGCTGTTGCTATACTTTGTGCTATTTGTGCTATGGCCATCTTGCTATTTGTGCTATACTCGACACTTGTGCGATATTTGGAAAGTTGTGCTATTTTGTTCACGTGCTATCATGCTATCTCTTACATTACTTGACTCTCTCGCTCTATCATTAGTTACTCTGCCTTTTATACATTAATCATTTAAAGCCTGCTTGACTATTGAGATTTAAGTCCTACTGGGCGTTATCGCTCACCCTGCGTTATTTGTCGTTGTGTTCTCAGGTGAGACCAAGGATGAACCATACACTTAAGAGGACGGGAACGACCAAGAGTGATGTTATGAGCACCCTAGTGTCTTAGTACTATGTTAGAGTTATAGTAGCTATGTTAGAAGTTTGAGTTTTGTCTTTTACTTTTATTTCAATGTAATTGGGCCCTATAGATTGGTGTAGACACCCGTTTCTGGCCTATGAGTTGAACCGCATTTCTTGTCATCTTAGTGAGCCCCTAGTTGGTCACTCACCTTGAGCCCACTATTAGCCTTGCTTTGAGCCCATTAAGAAGCCCAATTTCATTTAATCCCATCCATTATCCTTTTAAAAGAGTCCTTGTGCCTTAATTGCCTATCATTCTCCCATTTTGATTGGCAATTTATTGAGAATAATCGATTTTCATTAACGCGACATATCGTGGCGACGCGTTTATCTTGTCGTGCCCCCTTTGGCCGTCGTGACAGCCCATGCATATCCATGCACGTGGCTTCCCAGTCGCGACGTCTTCGGCCATCGTGTTCCTCCAAGTCGCGCCCCTACGATATGTCGCGACTACAGCCGCGGCAACAGCCTCCACAACCACCTCCACTTTATCCTCTCATGGCCTTATCTCTATCCCATGCAACCTCCCAACCCCCATGGCCACGATTTGGGGTTGTTGGAGACTCTAGGAACCCCTTTGGACTCTCCCAATCCAGATTTAATGACATTTATCCCTTATTTGGGGTAATTATCATTTTAAAATGGGATATTCTCTCTCCAAGTCTATATAAGCAAGGCCCTCTCCTTCAGAGAAGGGGACCCCCGTTTTTCACCCCGAAGGGCTATCGAAATTTTCTGTGACCTGGACTTAGCTCGCAGCTCTTCCATTCATTCCATTTTCCTCCTATTCCCTTCACCAAGCCATGCTCATTCTTCATCCACAAGGCTTAGAGCTTAAGGAGGGCGACTTCTGAAGCTTCTAAAGTGCTCAGGGATTTCATTTGAAGCTAGGGAGTCACCCCATACGAGACTCTTTCTTCTCTCTCATCTCATTTCTTTCCCTCCATGCATGTTTATTGCTTTGTTAGATAGGAATTCATTTCCCTTTTCCTCCCACGTTTTCCATATACCCAAGGGGTTTAAAAACCACCCCCAGGTCCGTTCCCACCATGCTTCATCTTTCCTTTTCATTTTCGAATAGATATTACGCTTAATATGTTCTAATAGGGTCTTATTTCTTGTTTTCATTATTTTGGAAGGTACTTAGGCGACATCCACGAGGAGCACTTGTCTTCTGGCCGGCCGGAGGATGAGAAGAAGGTCCAATCACATCTCTCCCGCACTACAGAGAACGCGACTGGGAAGGGCGACGGGATAGCATAGACGCGCCCTATAAGGGTGACACGACTTCGGCCCATCGCGACGGGGTTCCATGTCACGATCTCAGTAAGTCCATACTTCTCTTTCCCTTTCCTAGTGTAGTTAGCCCATACTATTTTCATCATTAGGCAACTATCTAGGTGGCAATCACATTCCTATTTCCATGCTCCTATAGCCGATAGATATTTGTGTGTCTTGGGGGTCGCACAATCCCCTTGATTACACCTTTTGGCGATCACGGTGGGACCTTCAGTGCTAACCTCGTGATTGTTGCTTGCCTACCTGCCTTGTTTTCCTTTGTTAATGCTCTCCTAGAACCCTGTTAGGTCCATTTTTGTGTTGTTTCTATCTTTCTGTGTTATGTGATTAACGCGGTGTATCATGACGCCATGACCACCCCGCGTCCACAAGGGGCGACGCGACTTTAGGTACGTATCCTTCCCTTACCATACATTGATTTCTGTCCAGTGAGCGCATCCATGTATTCACCATGCTGTTATGCCATGTATATTAGTGATTCTGTTTGGTAGATCCTGCTAGGGTCCTGATTTTTTGTTTATTTTCATTGTTTGATTTCAGTTCTGGTCGCGGAGGATCGTGGGGTTGCGACAGTGTCGCACCCTGGTTGGAGGTCGCGTTAACAGGTACACATTGTTTGTTATTGTTTTCAATCCATGTATCGGTTTCTGTGTGTCTTATGAGTGTTAATGTGCTGATTAGTCCATTACATGGTTGTTTTGTGTGTTAGGGAAGTCTGTCTGCTCTCTATCTCCGTGCAGCTATAGGTCTCTGCAGCTTGTTGCTATCGCGCCGGGGTTTTCGGTCGCGATAGGGTCGTAGCGTATCTAGTCGCCGTGATTTTGTCAGACACCTGTTAGTTGTTCTGTGTTAGCACAAGTTAGGTATTGCATTAATTCATGCATGTACACTATTGAACCGTGTTGCTTATGTCACGTCCTAATAAAAGGCTATTTATTGGGAAATGACAGAAAACAGGCACAAAGTAATAACATTAACGTTTATTCATTATAACGCAGTCTGCGGAAGTCTTATTACATAAAGCTCCTCATTACACACTAAGTGAGGAGTAAGGATGAGTAGCTACTACTCATAACATTTACAAGTACGCAACTAAAGCAGTAAATGGTTGGTTGATTCGTCATCGGTGTCCACTCTGCACACAGCACATTTTATACTTCTCCCTCATCTTGATTACCTGAAAAGGGAAGGATGGGTGAGCTAACTAGCCCAGTAGAATTCAAATCCTTAAATCAAAGGATCAGGAACACATGATAATTTAGGTAAGAACATGAATGGTATCAAGAACAGGGTCAGATAACCAAGATAACATGTCAGTGAATGTATAACAGTAGTATGAAAACATAGGCATACTCAGAAATTCATATTAAGGCTAAGGTTCGGAGTCATATAAATATTCACATAGGACAGGTAATAGGATGAACGGATATCAAAAGGCAATACAGATCTCAGAATAGTAGCTTGATACAGTGATAGTAAAACTCAGGTCATGCTCAATATATAGCTCAAGAATTGGTTCATAATCAGTTCACACAATACATGAAGTATGATGACCATAATCTGGAAATAGTGATGTAATGCCAAACATCCCGGTATCCTTATCACTCCCGTACGGCCCGTAATGAAATCGGGTGCTCCTCCCAGGACTGGACCAGCCCTATTTGCACAGGCATATCATTAGGTGGGTCCAAGGACCCATAAATGTCATCATCATAAGTTTATCATATCTCACAAGGTGTTCAAGCCTTTGAACTCTCAGTCATCAAGTAATATAAACTTAGTTGTCGAATACAGGAGAATGGACTCAACGGAGTACCATTCGGAGTTGACGGTTTCAAGGATAATTCAATAATGAGTAAGGTATCCAAAGTGGGTGATTTTATAGTAGAATGACAGTAAATATCAAAGTAAATATGAGGGTAACTTGGTAGTCTAATAGGGTGAAGTTTAAGCAGGATTTGCACATGAAAAAGTGCTAAATCCAAGGCAGGGCAATAGCTGTCGACAGGTGAGAAGGGGCTGTCGACAGATGGTTACAGACAGAACTCAGGTTTGCTGGACTGTGTGTATCTGTCGACAGCAACCAGGGGGCCTGTCGACAGCTACACACAGACCCAGTTATCTGGGTTCTGGATAGCATGCGCCTGTCGACAGCTTTTGGGCTGGCTGTCGACA
>CM024754.1:127101054-127216162 GCA_014218235.1 Colocasia esculenta
GCCAACTGTGGCTAGATGTGTAAGGGTCCTTAAGGGGGACAGTACCCTTGGTAGTGAAAGCCAAGTTGTTGCTTGGGGACTGACGTAGGATCCTTGGTATAGGAGGGCCAAACCAGGAAAAAAATCTCTTGTTGCATGTGTGATTGCTTTTTCATTCATCTAACACTAACTACTCTCCTTAGTGGGTTCTGTTAAGCATTTTTGTTAACAGGTTTAAATCGAAAAAAAAAATTAGAATCCCATTCACCCCCCCTCTGGGCTTGCTAGGTGGGCAACAATACCAACTGTAACGACCCAGAGAACTTGACCTCGGCCCCAGCCGAGGACCCGATTTTCGCAGTCGCCGCCCACGGATCTAGGAACCTAAAGGGATATAACATGAGTCCAACAGAATATGTATAGGAGATAAACATCAACTACTGAACTAGAAGCACATGTGAAAGTAAAGATGAGATGCTGCGTAACGCTCTAGGTACAGTCCCAACACGCAACGAGTATAAGTAAGCAAAGGGGAAGAACAAAGCCCTTAGGGCATACCCCGAGGGTGAAGTACAACTAAAGGAAGGGGGAGTCCCACTGCTAGCTACGAGGATGACAACTACTGCCCCGTCTGCTCCGTACGACATGCGCCTTGCCGCTGTTGGGAAGTCTCACCTACAAAAAGGAGGGATGAGCTTCACAATAGAAGCACAGTAGGACTACCAATCTCCTACTGTCTCTAATAGGAAAGATAAATAATTATAATTAAATCAAATGACACAATTATATAAATTAAACTAGCGTAGGAAAGTGAAGAAAGAAAGCTAATCAATTAGCAACAGTACAGGGAAGCGTAACACGATCAGAAACTCCGTACAACCTGTACGTCGTGACCACCATACAGCTGGTAACATAGACAGAGGGAACCTTACCTGGGCATACGACACTAGCTACGGAAATTGCTACTACTAGTCAACTGGCCAGGAGCGTACCCTCGACTCAGGTCCAGACCTCCATGTCTCGTCAGAGTGGAGATAGGAACAAAGTAACCACAACAGTAACTACCATAGTGTGGTCAGACTATGGTCCCACGCCTGACCTCTCTAGGTGGTTCCGGGGCCATAAAGAGCAAGGCAGTGAGAAGAAGGACTGGGGGCCTGCATGAGAAGAACACCAAACGACCTCGACATCCTAGACCAACTACGAGAGCTCTGCAAATGACTCGACACCACTGTCCTAACCACAGTTTTCCCCTCTACTCCAGAGTCCATGACTCGAGCACGCCCGTCGCCTGGAGCACTCCCTCAATGGGCGTACGAGAACGGTCCTAGGTAACGGTAACAACCTCTCACAGGACAAGCCCTCAGGTGCTGAGCACCCGGCGAACGACTAGTGTAGGACCATACTAGGAACTAGCACTGGTGCCACGGGTACAAAAGAAACCAAGAATAGAGAAGACTCAACGAGAAACGGACTTCGCATGAACTCACATGAATCTGTTACTGCCACGATGCCCATGGTTGTCGCGATGCCCAGGCCAGCCGCGACACTGTTGCGACGCCTGAGCCATCGCGATGATGTCACGGCCCCCATGCCTGACGCGATAGCCGAAGCTTGTCGCGGTCGGTGCATGTGTCGCGACACCATCGCGACCCTCAATCCGGTCGCGATCTTAGACAGTGAGGGTCCAATACAATCCACCTAGGGATCACCCCAAAAACCACCAAAAACACACCATTGGGGGAGGGGAGCATGGGATACTCTAGGAAAGCATGTAAACAAGCCAACCACCCTCAAACCCATGGATCATGCATTAAACAAGAAGTCCTACACTTAAGGAAACCTCTCCACGAGCAGAGCATGGATCTCTCACCCTAAACCTCAAACATGAGTGAAACAAAGATCTCAAGGGGAAGGGGAGCATGCTAGAACGAGGGGAAGAAGACAAGTCCTTACCTAAAAGAGTAGAGCGAACCATTGGGGCCTTCTCATAGGAAAGGCCGCCACCTCCTCGCTCCAAGCACCATGCGGATGTCCCCTACATGAAGGGGGCGTCACCACCTCAACAAGAACTCCAAGAAGGTCTCTGGAGAAGCAGAAGGCCTAGAGGAGGAAGAAGAAGGAAAGAAGAAGGGGTGGGGGAAATGGGGCGCCTGCCTCGATTTTGAACTGACGGGCCCCATAAACGCGACAAGTCGGGGCAGCGTGACAAGAACGTTGTTGCGAAGGCCCCAGAGGTCGCAACACCGTATTGTGGCCGACCCCCAGGTCGCGACCCCAAAAGTAGTCAACCAAAGACCTGTCAAAAAACAACAAGATAGCCTGCCAAGCCGCGTCAACGTTGTACGTGCCTAACAAACCAATAAGGCCGTTCTGACAGAAAGGACAAGTGTCAAAACGGTCAGAAACGAAGTTGCATCGCTTCCAGATGCCGCGAGAAGGACTCATCGTGTAACAGATCATGTCATTAACCCGTTAACCCACTAACGAGCTTGACCCGACTCCATCTCCCACGAACAAGCTGTAGCCTCGCAAGGGATATCATGCACATGTCTGTGAAAATATAGAAGAACCACATTATATATATAAAAGATTCACAATCTCTTGCATATTCACATTAGATTTACATAGCCAAATTTCAACAAAAGTCAAAGGAAAGTACAAAAGCCTGGGGCATACCCCGAGGTACAACATAAGAAAAGCTACATGCTGGAGGGGTGGCCCCCCAACACCACTACGGTGCAGCTCTGAACTGGAAGGCGGAAGAGAAATCTCCTGCTCTCCTTCATTGTAGGGAGTAGGGGTGAGCCTCGCAAGTCACTGGCCAGTAGGGAAAACCCCCAAAGACCGAGCTAACTAAATTCAAGTAGTAAGCAGGAAACTACACCAACAATTTATAAGTAAACTAAGCAGGAATTAAAGCTATAAATACCACTTAACACTTGCTGTGAACACAAACCACTTTAAATAAGTAAACGGAAAAACCACAACTCGGTGTATGGGTAAAGTAGAGACCTCCACAACTCGAGCCACATAGACTGGTTCGCGACACCAGCAACTGACTCGGAAAAACCACATAGGTCTACCTCTCAGCCTCGCAGCCACGAACGAAAGGTCCAGCTGCCGCTCCACGGGAACAAGTCAAACAACTGTGGAGACCAACCAACAACACAACCGTGGACCACACTGCCGCGGGCCCATGCCTAGCACCTTTAGGGACTCTGGCCTGAGCTCCCTAGAGTGAGGCACTGGTAACAGGACTCGTTGGGGACCAGTGACGTTACTGGTGTCCGTACCCCAACTACGATGCGCGCTACACAAGCGACAACACAACAAACTCACAAAAGTCGTTAGCCCACTGTCGTCTTTCCCTCAGTTGGACGTACAACTCAAACTAAGGAGTGAGGGTGTCCAGGACAAACGACACAGACCTCGATGGTACAGCACAAGCCCCGGGACAAGTACAGTTATCATCAATGGTAACAAGAACGGGACATGCAGGACCGTTGCATTCAGAATGCGACGTCCCTCCTTCTCGCATTCATAAACAATGAACGGGCTGGTATCTTGGGCCCAGCCTGCAAGCCCACAAAACCCCAAACCTGTCCACACACCTGGAACACGCCACATTGGCCTCACATTGGCCACCACAACTACCAAACGAAGGATCCGTAAGGATCCAAAAGATGATCCACAAGGATCTGAAAAATGCGAGATGTTAACATCTCCACCACCGTCGCCACTTAACGCGACGGACGAGGGGCTGCGAAAGAAGCATGTCTCGACAGCCCCTTCTGGCGCGACAATGTCATGACCAGCAAGTCTGTCGCGACCCTGAGGACGGGGCCAAGGTCCAAGAGAGACAGATATTACAACTTCCTCTAGATACATTAAAAAAATTTTAGTCCTTCTTAAGTACTTAAATACACTTTACTACTTTTCAGTATTCCAAATCTGGATCTGCCTAATACCTGCCGTAACACTTAGATCATGCACTACATCAGGCCTAGAACATAGCATAGCATACATGATAGACCCTATCACTGAGGCATAGGGAATCAAATATATAGCACCCCAAAATTTTCATAATTCAAAATTTCGAATAAATTAGAAAATTGATAATTTAATAAGATAAAATAGTAATAACATACGCACCATATTATCGGTTGTACAAAAACACATCTGAAAACTTGTAAAAATCATAGTTAAACTCTAAGTAATATTTCTAAATGACTCATGAAGAGATTCGAGCAAAGAAAAATCCAATTACCCAAATTTAAAGTATTTTGTTGACTTATTATCGTAATTAGGAAATAAGTCGGAAATCTATTATCACACGTATAAAAATAATTCCAAAAATGCTATAAAAATTTTATGGGACTCTCAACATCATTCCTTCACCATACATCAAGAAGATTGGGTCAAGCAGATGACTCTTGGGCAATGAATAAATTCAAGGTAGAAAAATAACCTGAAATTCAGAATTCTAACTAGTGGGCTATAAAAAAGGGTTAATTATCACCCAAAACACACTTATTGGGTCCCAAACGAAGCCCAATTCGTGTGCAACCTAAAGTAAGTTTCCATATTTATTTCATCATGAATTGGGGCCAAGAAATCTTCAATTTGAGGAAGGATACAACCAAATTCGTGCCTAAAGATTTCCTAATCAAATTAAGAAACTAAAGACCCCTCCCTATAAATAAACCCTCTCTTTTCATTGTTGTGGACATGATTGGAGGCTGAGGAAGCTTGGAATTCGTGGGAGGAAGGTTGGAGCAAGGAGAGCTTGTGCAAAACCTTCACCTCGGATCTACAGCAACTCGCACACGAGACCCCTCTTGTCATCATCAAAGGTTAGTAAAACCTCTACTAAACCATGCAAACCATATACCCCTAAAAAGCTCTTGAGTCTAGTTTCTTATGAGACTATTTTTCCCAATTTATACATACTAGTTTGTGAGTATTAAGCGTTCTTCTCCAACCTGTCAAACTAGGGTTTCTGGGAGGACGACTATTCTTTAGCCAAATATTTGTCTCCAACCCAAACTCTAATTAACTCTTACATGCTTGCATACATATGTATAGATCATGTTCTTATGTTTTCTCCAACTTTATCATGTGGATTTCATGGATTAAATCTTGCATGTTTAGAACATTGTGCTGTTCTGTTAGAACCTCGATCTGTATTACGAATTCTATATCAACTATCTGAGTCGTTCTAGACTGAGCACTCAACATAAAACTTGTTCCTCAATAAGTTTAGTTTCATTGACACTTTTTCCCCCAATTTTTATTGTCTATACAGAGAGTTTATCCTAAACATGAGTACTATGTCAGATCCACATAGACTGTCACACACATCATATTACCCAACTAAACGACCATTGTTTTTCGAATACTTTTTTCTGTACTTTGTTTAGGAAGTCTTCTAACTAACAAAGGGGTTTCATCTGATTTGGATAACTATACCAATAGTTTGGATCTTGAACACCTAAGTATCAAACCTGGTTGAGTTGAAATATGAAAACACCCCTTAAGACCTCCCAGCACCTGGATTCTAAAGACGACGTATTGACCTGTCGCCTTCAGAAGCGATAGGAAGGCTGTTTCTTTAGGGATCAGAAGGTGACAACCTTCTAGTCAACTTCTCAAGACGAAAAGATCAATGTCGCCTTCAAGCATAGAGCGCCAATCAGCCCTGTTTCACCGTTTTTTCGTCATTTTCTGGTCATTTTCCCTTGTGCAAAGTTAATTACTGCTAGCATGCATAATCAACTCGTGATTAAGTTTTAATTACTGCTAGATGATTCTAAATGATCTTAAATTAATGACCATGTTCTCTACATGATGATTCTTGTACTTGCTTGCCTTGCTCTTAAATTTGCTAAAAATGAAAATGGCAACGTATTAACATAATCAGCATGATTGTTTCCTATTTAGCTTTCTAGTTACTGATATAAATGGACTTTCCATAATCAGATTTACAAGATACTCACATACGCACATGAGTGATTCTCACGTGCGGCACGCGCATACATTTGCACGATAGGAAACCTTTTTTCTTGGCTTGTGATGAACTCTCGTCGGATATTCCTTCTGCTAGACTAGTGATCCCTTGGCCAAGGCCTCCATAGGTCTTCTCTGACCATGGATTCCCACATGGACGATGAGCAGGTTGTACCACTGAAATACCCATAAGTTAGTGTGTACGTATCTCTCTTCTTGTGATATTCTTGGCATGATCTTTCTCATCTCATCTTGATTTCTGGTGTGCACTTCTATTGAACATAAGACCAAGTTACTAATAAGTGATTGGAGTAAATTGGTTATACTGCTGGACTGAACTCTTGAACTATTGCATTAACTATCCTGATACTATTAAACTCTTGAAATTCTTGTTAAATGGCCATACTGATTGTGGGTATCTACATTTAAATTACTTGAGATGCTGGATCAGGCACGGAGAGTGTCCAAGGGCTCCACTCTAGCCCCCCCGACAGAGAGCCCAAAATGTATTGTAAGCTATGGGGTATAATGATTACTAGTGTTGCATCTGCGTTGAGAGTACTTGCGTGTAAATGCTAGATATATACAACACATTACACATGTTCATGATATGCATTCCAAGGTGGCATACATCCTTAGTGCATGTTAATGACTTGTGAACTGACTATCTTGCTCATGGAAATACATGCTTGTTACATGCTTGCTTGCTTGCTTATTATATGGCCAATCTTGTTACATGCTATCTTATTCTTGCTCGTGAACTTGACAATCTTGCTATATCATTGCTTACACTGTCTTGGCACTCTTACTTGAACTCAAATAGCTGCCAGACTGACTATTACAATCTCTGATTATATCTTGATATCTTGCATGTCATACTAGTTATGTTTATATCGTGGTTTAAATTGCTAGTTATATCATGTTCGTACCTTCTAACTTTTAAAATGTTAAATATTTATATCATTGCTTGGTGAAGTGCAGGGATGCGATGAACAACCAAGAGGGGAGGGGTGAATTGGTTGTCACCTAAATTAAAATCTTTTAACACAGAATAGATTAGACACAAACAATCAAACCTATTATGTGATATGCATAGCGGAATATAACAAGTATATAGACGAAACCAACTATCCAACGTGCATAGAACGGAGGTAGAAGAGATGGATGCAAACCACACATGCGCGTAGGAATTAGAGTGGTTCGACAAAACACCCATATGTGCATCTACGTTCACTACCCCACACCTGTGAGGATTCCACTGGCTTGTTTTAGGTACAAGCGTAAACCCATCCACACACACACATGGTTGTTTCTGGTGACAACACAAACCCACCTCGTTCCCAGGGACGAGACAACTAGTGATATGCGGGCATGCACTGCACACCAACAAACACCATGCTCACAAACCGAGCACACATTGTGATACCCTAAATTTTCATTCATTTTATATTGTGCATGTATATTACTGTTGTGGTTATAAACATGTGTATTCAATTGTGCATATTATAATTTTATACTTCTCATGAACATATGTATATATATATATATAATATGATATTTTGTGTGAGAATAAGCAATTAGCTGATTTTGTGTATATTGTGTATACTAAAATCCTAGGCATATAATACTTAAGTAATATCACGCATGTTTAATCTAATTACCGATATGCATGTTGTATTTATCTATTTTATGCATAATATAATATTATGTTGTATACATGTGTGTATTTATACATATGCCAATTCAAGTGTGTGCATGCAAGAATTATTTTGTTGTATAGAGTATTCTTAGTTAACTTACTTCATATTGCATCTTAATAACACTATACATGTACTATCTAAATCTTGTAGTGCATATTATACTACCTATTCCATGGATATGTGTGTAAGTATATGAGTATAAATGTTAATATGTATGTTATCTTATGCATGTGATATCTATATCTAATCCTATGTACATCAAATCATCTATAGTATATGAATAGTACTTAAATAATATTGTGTATGTGATAGGTAAGTAATGCTATAGGCCATGTAAGTACATGAAAGTTATTTTTGTCTAACTATATATATATATAAATGTGCACGCATTATCTAGCTATCAATGTATGTAGATCTCATGCATATTGTACGTGTTGTGCACATAGTAAGAAATCATTATCATATATTTGTAAATAATTATGAGTTCATTTTCGAGCATGCAAAATATATTTAAATGTATATGAATTATTTAATTATGATGTGCCTCTTGTATTTAATTATTTATACATGTTGTAAGTAACCATGGTATGTATATGTATACATACATATGTTATTCTTGTTAAATGAAATCTATCTATTTTAAGCATGTTAAACTATTTATGGTGTGTAAGGTACTTGAATGATAATGTACATGTAGAATTTATCTAATGAGGAATTCATTTCATTATAAGTTCATGCATGATGTATATAATCATGTAATGTGTATGTATATGTGCGTATAGTATGTTATTGATGTATATTATCCTTAATTATGATTAATGTAAGTTATATTTAAATAATATTATGTAATGCATGTACTTTATGTGGTAAGGATATATGTAATTATTTTACATATACTAAATGTTTTGATGTATTTACGCATTTATTTTAGGGTTTGGCAGGGTTTTGACTGCACTATGCAGTTGGCGGCCAAGACCTGGACGCCAACTTCCAGGCCGTGGTTGGCGTCCACATCCCTGGACGCCAACTCACAGTGGGCGGCCACCCCTGGACGCCAACCCCCTGTTGGCGGCTAGCCCCTTGACGTCAACTGTGCAGTTGACTACAACCGATGTTGACGTCAATATCCTCCTGCGTAACGGTTCTAGATTTGTTAATGCTCGCATTTTGGCCGATTCCAAATTAGGAAACCCATCCTAATGCGTAGGAAACCTACCCTATTGCGTACCCAAGCCTATAAAATACCCATCTTAGGTCGAGGAGAAGGCTTTAGCATTTAGTGAAACCCTGGACCTAAGATGAGGAAAATCTGATCTTTGGAGGGCCGGATCCGTCGACTGGAGGTGTTTCCCAAGGAGCTACACCAACTGGAGGATAGCCTATGCATAGGAGAAGAGATTCCAACTTCGAGGGACTGTCTGCATCCCCAGAAGAACCAGATCTAAGGCGTTTCTGAGCACCTTCTTGGCAGGGCCAAGGAGGGCTTCACCGGAGATTCTTGATCTTCGTAGATTTTTTTTAGAGGCAAGTAAACCCTAGATCTTAATCCTATACATGTCCAAAGTCTAAGGTTTTTCTAGATTTTTTCTCGAGTCCTGGAACCCCAAATTCACCCTTGTATGAAGTGCTGCAGTGTGTGCTTCTGGGAGCAGGTTGGTGGCAGCATCTACTGCAGTCAAGTTCTTGAGTTGACGGCAAGGGATGCGCGCAGTTGACAGTAAACGGCAACATCCCTTGACGTTTACTTCTTCAGTGCCCTGAAAATGTGCTGTTTGATCTTTTTACACTGTTTAAATGATTTCTAGATGTAGTTACATGCTATAAATTTTATGGGTGATTGTAAACAGTCATTGGGTCATATCATGAGGTTGACCTAATTTTCTGTGAACTCTGTTAATTATGAAAATTCAATAATTGCATTATGAGTATCACATAAACTGATTAAATCTAGTAAAAATAGATTTGCTGTAAGTTAGAGTCTTATAATTTTTACAAGACAACATGAGGTCTGCTATTTAAATTCTGAACTGTTAGCACCCAACCATGTTCATATGTACCATGCATAAGATATTTCAATGAATATGTCTGAAATCTAGATTTAATTGTGGAAATTATGTTTATTGTTAGAAAAATCTGGAAAATTACATATGTGATAGGTTTACTGTTAGTAAACTTGTGATAAAATTTGGAACTGATTTGGTGACAGAAAGTGCAAATATTGTTAAATCATGGGAATTATTCATGTGGATATGTTAAAATCTAAACTTGTGTAATTCAGAAGTTAACAGCATGTTTAAAACTGAATTATGAGTTGTTTTATTTCTGAAAACAGTAGTATCATGTTAGGTTAACTAAGATATGTGCAATGACCCTATTACATGTAAAGTGAGTAAATAGTATTTGAAGTGTGTGAATAAGGAAAGAAAATGCGATAAAGTAAAAGTGTAACAATTGGGCCAAGAGTGACACTGCTACCTAGAGGCTTCGAGAGCCGTACATAGAAAAGTCCCTATGGAAGGCTCTATGTGTGAAAAGTATGACCTAAGGGCATTAGGAAAAACCTGGAGGTGGACAAGTACCACTGGATAGGGTGGAGAGGGCTTCTCCCAGTCTGCGCAGTTACCAAGATTCACCACTACTGCCTATGTGGTGGGTATGTGATTATGAGTTTTGTTATGAGATATGTGTTATGGATGCGATCAGTTGTGCTATGAGATGAGTTATGAGCTATGAGATATTGGTTTGCGTCCTCTAATAGGTAGTTAGGACTATGTGTCATGGCATTTTAAGCGATGAAATATGAATAAAGTGTAAGATGATATGCGAATGTGAACGTGATGAGTGCAAATGACATGATATGTGATAAATAAAAAATAAAAGCGTAAATGATATGAAAAATATGTGTAAAGATAGGTAAGAGAGAGTTAATCTTAATGAGAGTGTGCTTGCATGTGAAAACTAATGTGTTAATACAATATGTTCATATTTCATGTATTAATTATCTCAATTTAAATATCATGTTATTATCATGTCATGTAGATTATTGTTCTTCATGTAATAGTGTATGTGAATAAACATATGTAACCATATCATTTATGCAACATGAAAGATGAACATGTAGAATTGTTGAATGAATAAGATAACATATGAACAAATGTAAATCCATGTATTGAATGTAATCATGTCAAAACATCAAGTAAAGTGTGGCTATGAATGTGATAAATACATGTAAGAATGTTAGTTCCATGCTAGACGAAATGTTCAATAGTATAAAGTTTCATGCTTAAGTGCTTATTGTTGCCAACCAATTTGACCATGTTTTAACTTTTCAATTCATGCTATAAAATATGAAACCATGTGTATGAGATTTAATTATATTAAAACAGCAAGCAAATTGTGCAATTAAATGTGAAAAGTGCATGTGAAAAGTGAATAGTCATCATGTTAGGTTGTTCTTTCTTTATGCTCAATTCTATGTTCTAGTTGTAGGAATATATCATGAAATGGAATAATGTGTGGATGGATGAATCATGCTACATGTTAGGTGTAGAAAATATGTACAAGTGTATAATATAGTACAATGATTTAGAAAAAAACACACGATAGACTAAAGCATGTTTAAGTGATTAAAATATGCGTTGATAGTTAAGAGTAATTACCATGTGTATTTTGTAGTTTAAATGATAGTATGTATTCTTTAGTGTTTAATATCTTAACATGAATGTGATATGTTTAAGATTAAGCCTTGGTTGCTTGCTGAGTCTTTGGACTCACCCTTGCTTCGGCGTACAGGTGAGACAGGTATTCACTTTTTGGAGGAAGGCATAGCGAAGGTTGATCCCTTGGAGAAGTAGCTTTTGAGGAGCGATTATCAGTTTTACTTTTCTTTTTATAGCTTGAATAAAGTAATTGTATGGACAATATTAGAGAATGTAGTTCTTTTATCATGTAATAATATGGCATTGTCATTTTATTTCGCTATATAGACTATTGAATGTGTGATGGTGATGGAATAAACGTTGAGTACTTATTTTTATTTCCTGTTATCAATTGCTATCCACGTACTTTTCAACCTATCGGCTAGTGTTGGGTTATTATCCCACTGTGACGGCGCTCTTTATACCAATGGGGATTGGTATAATCGTACCGGTATGAGGAGGGTCGTTACACACACACAGTATGATCAGGGTTCAATAAAGAACAAATATAGAATGGATAGGAGAAACAACAATCTAAATAGTAAAGTGTAGAGTTCTCCTATTCCAAAAATTCGGCCTTTGTTGTCATCTTTGACTGACGATGACTCAGATGAAGAACTGGATAATGTAGAACACTTTTGAACGAGGCCTTAAAAGTACTTCTGAAAGGCTTCTGGACGATGAAGGCTCATTCTCAGGCTTCTATAGGTTCAGAGCAACTGTTGGCTCTTCCTAGGGCTTTACGATCCTCCTCTGAACACTAGGGTACGAAGCAACCTTCTTGGAGGCATGTTCTCTTCCTTCCAAAATATGGGAACATGTTGTATTATAATCCCAAAGAGTCCTGTATGTTTGGAAAGAGTTGGATCTTCATAGGACTCTGTTTAAAAAATTCATATAGAGAACCATCGTAATCAGTTGACCGAATTCATCGGATGGGTCGGTCCGATTTCAACTTTCTTCGACTAATAAATGTCCTGAACGATGGTGGCGACTAATTTTAGAAATTCGGTTGTCCGACTTCTGTCTAAGCTTCGATTGGTTCTTCGGCTGGTGAAGATATAACATGAACATCCAAAGTTACCTTGCTTCAATTGGCAAATTGGTCGACCAATTTCTTCAAGTCGGTCCTCCAACTTTTTGACTGTCCCACTACCAAAGCTTCTAGCTAGTTCAGTCGACCAAACATACCAAATTGGTCGTCCGATCTGACTTATGTGTCGACATGTGTAAAACATGTGTGACACCCTTGATAAGCTGTCGGCTGATTCCTTCATGTCGGTCATCCGACTCTCAGTTCTGCAGACTTTCTTCCTATCTTGTCTTTATGTTTCGTCAAGTCTTGGGCTTTGTATTGATCATTTCAAATGTGACTTTTGGACAAATATACTGCACACTTAACACAAAAATTAGATCCTCAAATCACATATAACTAATTCAAACACTTGGGTCATCAACATGAATTACATCAGTGTTTGTGTGTTTTTCAATAGGAGTTAAACTTAGTGTTTTTGTAATCATCAAAACCTACAGAGTACAACACTTGGAGGTGTAAATCTTACTGGACAAGTGCGCTCATAACCTACTTTCCAACCTTTTTAGGATAACAAGAAATAGATGAGGAAGAACAAGCTTACATTGGGGAAGACTTGGAGTGAAAAGCATGCCATAGATTATCAAGTTATCATCATGTCCTTAGATCTTATAGTTTAAGAGAAACTTAGAACTATGTAGTAGGTAGTGAAGAGAAATATGTACTTTTCCTTTTTTTTTTAGTCATCTTATGTATCAGACCATATTCGAGTTAATGGAGTAAAGTAGTTTTATTATTACCTTGAGCATATGTGTGTTGTGTGGTTTGTCTTGCTGCTCGCTGGAGATTTATTTGCCGATTGTTCACGTTTCCATTATTCCTTCCGCTGCCATCTTTGTGATGTGACAATTTAGTGGTATTCGAGCCTAAGTACAAAATAAGATTTTGAAGTCCTATGTTTAAGTGATACCCAAGAACTTAGGTCATGGATATTACATATAGTGCCTGGTGAGATTGGGTAGAGACAGGGAATAAGCTAGTTTGAAAAGTAAACACTCATACCCCAAGTATATTATATTTTAAAAAACCTTAATTGGTGCTGTCCTTTTCTCAGGAACTTCATCATTCCTTAGCAATGGCTGGTAACCGCGCTCAGTGGCAAGCTATGCAAGAGACAATGGCAGGACTTACATAGGCCTTTAAAATGTAGTGCAAGCAAGAGCCCAAGCTAGGGCGAGAGTTTGCTGGTGATCTACATCACAACTTTAGGAGTCTGAACCCACCTCATTTTTATGGATCATCCGACCCGGATGAAGCTGAAAACTAGATCGAAGAAATGGAGAGAAATTTTCAAGTAATGCAATGCACTGAGTGGAGAAGGTCCTACTGGCAAACTTCCAACTAAACAAGGACGCCAGATCATAGTTGAAGGCCACATCAGCCATCTACCTAATGTTAATGAACTAGAATGGGAAGAGTTCTTGGAATCATTCCAAGAGAAATATTTCTTAGAGCGAGCGTAGGAAAAGAAGGTGCCGAGTTTGCCATGTTGAAACAAAGGGTATTGTCTATGGCTGAATATGAGGCCCAGTTCTCCCCTCTACCCAGTATGCCCCACATCTGGTGGCACAGAAAGAGGAAAGCTCATAGGTTCATGTATGGGTTGCAGCCTATATTTATTGAGAAGTTGGGACCACTCAACATCCGTACATACACAGAGATGGTTCAGCATGGATATATGGAACATATTGTGTACTCTATCCAGTTGTGAAGGCACTGTCAAGTGGTAGGCAACCTCACCAACTCCTTTTAGGATCTCGAAAAGGGCCAATGAATCTCGGTGACAATTTGCCTTTGATCACAAACCTCTTGATCCCAGGACTGGAGATATTTTCAAAAAATACACGATCGCCGACTTGAAACACTAGATCTCTTCTTCTAGCCTCTACATAGCCTCTACGTATGAAAACTTGGTGTTTCATAAAGATGGGACATATGATCAAAAGCCAATTGAAATAATAGATTCTGAGGTGCGTCAGTTAAGGAACAAAGTGGTTCCTATATTTGGTGGAACCTATGCATGGAGGAGGATGACACATGAAAATAGAGGAAGCCATGCGAAAAAATTTCCAGAATTATTCACAAGTAAGTGAATCTCCCTCTCCACACTCATGTCTACGAATTTTGGGACCAAATTATTTAAGTGGGGGAGGATATAGCACCCCGAAATTTCCATAATTCAAAATTCAGATAAATTAGAAATTTGACAATTTAATAATCTAAAAATTGTAAGACATACGCACCATTATCGTATGTACAAAAACACATTTGAAAATTCATAAAAATCATAGTTAAACTCTAAATAATATTTCTAAATGACTCATGAAGAGATTTTGATGAAAAAAAATCCAATTAGCCAAGTTAAAGTATTTTGCGACTTATTATCATAATTAGGAAATAAGTCGAAAATCTATTATCACACACATAAAAATAATTCCAAAAATATTATAAAAATTATGTGAGACTCTCAACATCATCCTTCATCATCCATTAAGAAGATTGGGCCAAGAGATGACTCTTGGGCCATGAATAAATTCAGGTATAACAATAATGAAATCAAAATTTCTAACAAGTGGGCCATAAAAGGGTTAATTATCACCCATGACACACTTATTGGGCCCCAAACCAAGCCCATTAGTGGATACAGCCTAAAGTAAGTTTCCATATTATTTCCATCATGAATTGGGGAGAGAAATCTTTGATTTGAGGAAGGATACAACCAAATTCGTGCCTAAAGGTTTCCTAATCAAATTAGGAAATTAAAGACCCCTCTCCCCCCCTCTCTCCATGGGACGATCCTAGGTTTGCTGTGGACAAGATTGGAGGCTGAAGAAGCTTGGAATTCATGGAGGAAGGTTGGAGCAAGGAGAGCTTGTGCAAAACCTTCACCTCGGATCTGTAGCAACTCGCACACCCTCTTGTTCATCATCAAAGGTTAGTAAAACCTCTACCAAACCATGCAAACCATATACCCCTAGAAAGCATTTGAGTCTAGTTTCTTATGAGACTATTTTGCCCAAATTATACAGAGCAGTCTGTGAGTATTAAGCATTCTTCTCTGACCTGTCGAACTAGGGATCCTAGGAGGACGACTATTCCTTTAACCCAAAGGTAGGTTGTCTCCAAGCCAAACTAATTAAACTCATACATGCTTGCATACATATGTATAGATAATGTTCTTGTTGTTTGCCTCAATTTCTATCATGTGGATTTCGTGGATTAAATCTTGCATATTTAGAATGTTGTGTTGTCCTATTAGAACCTTAGTATGTCTTACGAATTCTATATCTTCGATTTGAGTCGTTTCCAAACTGAGCACTCAACATGAAACTTGTTCCCTAATAAGTTTGGTTTCATTTCACACTTTTTCCCTAATTTTTATTGTGTTGTACAGAGAGTATTATCCTGAACATGAGTACTATGTCAGATCCCATAGACAGTCATAATACTTCTTATACCCTACTAAACGACCACTGTTTCTCGAATACTTGTTCCTATACTTGATTAGGAAGTCTTCTAACCAATAGAAGTGGTTTCATCTAATTTGGATCACTATACCAGTATTTGGATTTCTTGAACACCTAAGTATCAAACCTAGGTTGAGTCAGAATATGAAAACACCCCCTTAAGACCTCCCAACACTGGATTCTGAAGACGACGTATCGACCTGTCGCCTTCAGAAGGTGACAGGAAGGCTGTTTCCTCAGGGATCAGAAGGTGACAATCTTCTGGTTGCCTTCTTCAAGGCGGCAGGTGTTGCCCAGCTAGTAAGCCCAGAGGGGGGTGAATGGGATTCTTAATTTCGAATAGCGTTAAAACCTGTCAACAGAAACGTTCAACACAAAACACTACGTTCGATTGTCAGTGTAGAAATAAGAAGACAAGGAACACAAGCATGCAATCACACAACAATGGATTTTTATCCTGGTTCGGACCTCCTATCCTAAGGAGTCCTACATCCTGTCCCCGAGCACACAACTCAGGATTCCACTACCCAAGGGTATAGTCCCCCTCAAGGACAATTACACATCCAGCCGCAGCTGGCCTTCTCTTCACTGTCCGAAGAGGTATACAACACCCTGATACACAGGTCTTCCTTCAACATGAAGGGAATACACACCATCTACATCCAACAGGTCTTCTCTTCACAACCTGAAGAGGAACTTCACAAGAATGTGGAAGAGGCTGATTGCCCCTAGACCTGGCTTACAACAGATACCAGATCTGAGGTAGAGACTGAGAGAGAAAGATCTACAATGGAAAAGTCTCTCAGAACTCAATGGCTCTCCAAAGTTAAGATCAGAAGAACGGAGAGCAAGAGCTACAGATGATTGGAATGAAAACAAGAAGCTCTTCGCTAGACTCTATGACTTCAGGGAATTTTCGTTGAGATTGTTGAACACCTAAAAAGTTCAAAAGTTTTTTTTTTTTTTTACAGAGTCATCAGTCTTCTATATATATCATTCTCTTGAAAAATATATTTGTTGAAGTGTCCGTTGTCTCTAGGTGGATGCTCGTTAGACTGCATGGTTCGTCGAGTACGACAGGTGTACTTGTAGTCATTTAATGCTTTACGCTCCATGCATGTAAGGAGAGGATCCAGCTTCTATTTTGTCCAACGTTGTATGACATGGTACTGGCAGAGACCTGCACACATTAAATGCCAAGGCATAGACAGCTATGTTTTCTCTTGCTGTCAGTCAACGTTAGAATTCATGTAGTAAGACTATTCACCGAAATAGAAATGTCATTCTGCTTTCTGAAAAGTGTTTCTTATAGAAACATAAGAATAGAAGGCAACAAGCAGATGATGTGAACATTCATAATAAATGCAAGGATATTTGAGAAACACGTGGGAAGACCTGGCCTTCATGATATTTGAAAATATGTATGAAGTCATGAAGTCGTTGTGATAATAAAACAGTTGTTCAACTTATGAAATCGTTGTGTGAATAAGTAAGTCGGTGTTTATGTAAATCTATTCATAAACAAATCGATGTGAATACAAGTCGTTATACAGATATGATCATTATACAGATATAAGCAAGTCGTTATAAGCAAATCGTTGTGAGCAAATCGTGTTTCTCACATAAGCAAATCGTTGCAGGTATCTAATCGTTGTTTTACTTATCGAATCGATGCAGTGATCAAATCGTTGTTGCTTATCGAATCGTTACACTGACCAAGTCGTTATTGTGACTTATCGAATCGTTACATCAACCAAATCATTGTGTAACTCATCGAGTCGTTACAGCGACCAAATCGGTATGTAACTTATCAAACATTGTGGTGACCAAGTCGATGTGAAACTTATCAAATCGTTACGGCGACCAAGTCGATGTGAGACTTATCAAATCGTTATGGCGACCAAGTCGTATGTAACTTATCAAATCGATGTGAAAGCAAATCATTGTGTGACCAAATTGTTGTTTTACTTAACAAATTGTTGTGAGACCAAATCGTTGTTCTCACTTAACAAATCGTTGTGAGACCAAATCGTTGTTCTCACTTAACAAATCGTTGTGAGAGCAAATCGTTGTACTCACTTAACAAATCGTTGTGAGACCAAATCGTTGTTCTCACTTAACAAATCGTTGTGAGAGCAAATCGTTGTGCTCACTTGGGAAACTGATGTGTACTTAGAAAATTCACATGCTCTGAACTTAAATGCTACAGTGTAAGAGTTACTTACAGGTTTTGCTTGATTTTGCCTGGTTTATTTTGTGACTAAGCTTCATAAAAATTGTTAGATAATACTTATTGAAGTTTTTTAATCACCAAAATAGGCATATAATAAATGAAATTATATAGGGATGTACTGATCATCAATCTCCCCATTTTGCTGATGACAAAACATAACATGAGCATAGAAAGTTCTGAATAAATGTAAGTAAATTGCGGAATAAATTCAAGAAATGTATTCAGAATAGTTATTTTTCTCCCCTTTTTGTCATTAAGCAAAAAGATAACATAATGAGACAAAGAAAGAAGAGAAGAAAGATAAATGGGAGCAAAAGAAATCAATTGTATTACTCCTTGGAAGGTACAAGAAGATAGAAGGCAGGAGATAAAAGAGAGGCATGGCGGGTTATGATTGGCCAAGCCTTGCATTCCTGCTCTTCAAAATAAAACTGAAATGCTCCATACTCCATAGAGTATGAAGGTCCCATGACAGGAGCCATCTCTGGATGTGCAGCTTCCTCTGTGCTGAAATGAAGGGACCATACGCATCCTGGCCAAGAGAGAGTATGAAGGTGCGGAAGAGCCAAAGCTGGCATACTGGAGGGAATGATCCATGGAAATGGGGTAGAATATCTGGTGCTACTTCAGTTCCTATTCATAGCCACATACATCTTGTATCTCTCAACCCATATATCATATGAGTCTCTGAGTCTCTGAAAAGATGAATGGAGTTAAGATCTAGAAATTCTGCAGCAGACAGAGGAGGTTGATTTGATCTGGCTTGAGAGGAATTGAGATCAGTAAGCTGCTGAGCAGTGCGGGGGTAAAGCTGTGCCCATTCTGATGGAGACAGGCGCTCACATTCAGACAAGAGAGGGGCAAGAACATCAGACTTGATGTGGCCCTGATGATATTCCCTGAAGACAAATCTGTGGAAAGAGACTGAACTACTTTTCTGCACTGAAATTCTGCCCATTACCCTTGCAAATCTTTCAAAAATTAAGGTGCCATGACAGATTCCATGATGAGGGAATGGAGAGGAGGCAGAAACACAACATCAGGAATTTCCAGGTTGCAAAATCCACTCGGATGGAAGTGGTATGAGCATCATGTGAACCAAGAGCAGAAATAGCTCCTCGGAATTGACCAAGCTAAACTTCAGGTAAATTGTTGAGATAGCAGTAATCATTAACATCTGAAAGTGATGGATAAACTTGATTTCTTTCTGAACAAAGGGCCCCCAGGTATCCTTGTGATGAATCTAGAACCACTCAGAGAGAGTTAAAGGATGATCTCATGGTGGGTATCTGGCTGCCTGAGCTTGAAGAAATTTGTTGTAAAGAGACTTGTGCCTCCGAGCCCACTGTTCTTAGTTTGGCTTCAGTCATGGTAAATTTTTTGACTGTCAGCCTTGGATAAGGAAGAATGATATTGAAATGTTCGGAGAGATTTAGATAAGGAAGTCCAAAAAAAGTAGCAAAGGTGCATTTCTGGAGATATTCACAGTAAGGGGCCTTCTTCAATTTTCAACTGTGAGAGAAAACCAAAGAGGTGGAAAGAGAGGTTCAGAAGAGATGGCACAGTTTGAGGAATTTTTCTTTTCTTAGGAGCAGGACTGGAAGAGCCTGTCCTATGGAGGTGAGTCCCAACTGACAGGACTGAGCGAAGCATTGCTACTTCAAACTCATCTTTAATGTCCTGGATCATATGATGTTCAAGTTGGGCACCTCTGGAATGATGGTGACAAAAGAGGGAGGAGTAGGAGGATGAAGAAAAGAATGGGAGGTAGATGGAGGTGGTATGGATGGTCTAGAAGATGAAGGACCAGAAGAAGAGGCTCCAGCTGAAGATGATGCTAGAGGAATCTCAACAATAGGAGGAGGAATGGATGTGAAGGAAGCAGGAGATGAGGAGGATTTGAAGGAAATGGTGTAGGAGATGAAATGTTTCTAGGAAGGGGTTGTTTGAAGGTAGTAGGTGCTGGAGGTGCAGTGGAGGATGATGGTGGAGAGTTAGGTGCTGGAGTTGGAAGCGAAGAGGAGCTAGGGGGCTCAGGGGCTACAGCCTGGTCTTCTGCTCTAGCGAGAACAGCTTCTGATTCCATTGGCCCTGAGGCCCGACTCATCCAAAATGGCCTGGTGGCCCTGACTGCTCGGCTTGAATAGGCCTTGATGGCCGGACTACCTCTTCTACAACCTTTGGCCTGATTCTTCATCAAGAGATGCCCTGCTGGCGAACATCTTCCTCTACCTGACTGGGTCCTGAATTGCTGGCCAGAGTGGGAGCAAGAGGGGCTTGAGTGAGAAGATGCACCCTCACAAAAGCATATAAATCTTGGACCACTTGCTTAATGCTTCCTAACTCACCCTTAAGACTTTGGAGCTCAAAAGTTAATGCTCCAACTTGCTTAGCTGTTGTGCTCTGGCTAATGAAAATAGAAGCAATGTCTGACTGCATAGAGAAAAGGATTTTACCTTGTCATCCAATCTGTCTATTAAAGGATTCATATTGATTTTCAACTTCTTCTGCTTTAGCCCCCGGTATGGCTTCCTTGTGAGCAGAGGGATCTCTGGAGCTACACCTTTATCCTTTTCACTTGCCCTTGCAACGGGCTCCACATGATCAACATTAATTCTTCTTCATCTAAGGTACTTTCCACGACACCTCTTTGAATTGATCATCAATTTCAGGAATTTGGGGACCAGCTGCAGGCTCCCCTGAGACCCTGCATCTTTTTCAAGCAATTGCTCCCCTGAGCGGGAGCATTCTCCATCTGAACATCATCATGTGGCCTGATGCCACATCTTCATGAACAACTTCTTGCTCCCCCTGAATTGGAGCTTCTTTCAAAACAATCTCTACACTGTGGCCTGGTGCCACAACATTTGAAGCAAACTACTTCAGAAACAATTTCATGCACTCCCTGGTGCTGGTGATGGAATTCAGTACATCTCTAAGCACAGATGCAACACTGGCGATAGGGGTGCCAACTTTGACAATCGCCCAACGGGCTCAATATGCTCTGGAAATATGTCTTCAATCCTTCTCGGAATGGGCACAGGAACTTCTTCTCTGACCTCTGCTGCTACCTCTTTTGCTGAATTCGAACATCTGAAACTGCTGGTATTTCATGAGCAACTAGAACAACAGGGACTTCAGGTACAAGAGCTTCAACCCTTGCTGCCACTTCTTCTTCTGCTTCTGCAAACTGAACTTCCTGGGCTTCTCAATAATGGCTTCCCTCAGCTACTGAGGTCTTTGTCCATACCCCAACTACAAGCGAGAACCACTCTTCTTAGATTCCTGGAACCTAATAGCTTGGCCCATCTTCTCAGACACCTCACCATTTAAACTGATGTGTAATGCTGAAAAATCTTTGTCAACATGTGAGCATAAGGAAGGGACACGTTAATCTTGCTCTTTTTGTCCCAAATCATAGCTAATGCAGACTTCATCCTTTCGATCATTACCTCATCCATGTTAATATTTTGGTTCTGGATGGCCCAGAACATCATATCGGAATCTGCCTTAGTACAAGTGGAGAAGGTAGCACTCTGGGGCACAAGAATCTGACACACTATGAAGTGCAGGATTCTATTGAAAGCATTTAACTAGTTGTTGTCGATTTTTCCATCTTTAACTTGTATTCAGTTCTGACAATGCCCAACCCTTGGCATGAACATCTACAGTGTGTACACCGTTGTGACCGAAGGTAGAAACTCCAAACATAGACTCCAACAACTCATAGGTAATGCGAATCTGGGTTCCTTTGACCGTGGATGTCAAAGATCCATCTGCCTCTGACTTAACCAGACATAAAAAGCTTTAACCAATCAAGATAAATTTCCTCATTAAGAGTTGCCATCTGTGACCACTTCATTCTCTGCATCCCTGCCACTATGCTATGCATACCATTCTTCTCTAGATCTGCTACATCAACAACCTTGTTGCCACACAGCTTCATCTTCATGGAAGTGAACCTTTCTTGCTACTCTGCGGTGAGGAAAGCAGCGCCATAGCCCCCAACAGTGCTGGAAACTCTAGAAGAGGCCATGGATTTGAACAGAAAAAGGTTCTGGAAGATCGTGAAGGGGATTGGAGCAAAAGCCCTCAAGAATTTTTCGCGGGAAGAGGATTGATGCTTTGAAATCTCACAGAGTCGATGCGGAGTCGATAGTGTTTATCGTCTCAGGCACGTCGAAAGGGATGAGAGAGGGAGATGAATCATTATGACACAGATTGCGGGATTTATCAGATAAAGTTAAAGTAACTTTTTGAAAGGATAGTGCCATAAATGTAGAAAACGACAAAAGAAGACAGGTTCGAGATAAATAAGGACTTTTTAATTAAAGAACCGTCAAGGTATTATGATGCAAACAACTCTATGGAATTTGCTTAATTTCAAGGGAGAGAATAATCATTATTCTGAAATGATGGTTATTTAAGTTATATACAGATAAGTCTATCACAATTTACACATGCCTAATTCCCTCTAAGAGACGTAAATCTCTCTTCAGGTAAGGCCTTTGTGAAGATATCTGCTAACTAATTTTGAGTATCTATAAAAGAAATATCTATATTCCCATTAGCTACATGATCTCAAATGAAATGATATCTAACCTCTATATGCTTTGTCCTTGAGTGCTGAACTGGATTTTTGGTGAGATTTATTGCACTGGTGTTGTCGCACAGCAAGGGAATTGTCTTGATGTGTAATCCATAATCCTCAAGTTGCTGTTTAATCCATAGGAGTTGTGTGCAATAACTTCCAGCAGCCACGTACTCAGCTTCAACTGTTGACAGTGCTACTGAATTTTTTTTTTAGGACCATGAAATCAGACATCCTGCAAGAAATTGATAACAACCATTGGTGCTTTTTCTATCTATTTTGCATCCTAGATCATAAGTTTTAGCTAAATATCTAAAAATCCTTTTGACAGATATTAGATGAGATTCTTTAGGATCAGCTTGATATCTAGCACACATGCATACACTAAATAGAATGTCTGGTCTACTGGCAGTTAAATAGAGTAAAGAACCTATCATACCTCTGTAGAGCTTTTGGTCAATTTTCTTACCATCCTTATCACTATCTAGCCTTATAGATGTGCTCATTGGTGTTGACAGTGGCTTGATGTTTTCAAATTCAAACTTCTTTAGTAGTTCTTTGGTGTACTTGGCTTGACAAATATGTGTGCCTTCTTTTCCTTACTTGATTTGCAATCTGAGGAAGTAATTGAGCTCCCCCATCATGCTCATTTCAAATACTCCTGCATAAGCTTTTCAAAATACTTGCAAAGAGATTCATCAGTAGAACCAAATATTATATCATCTACATAGATTTGTACAAGCAATATATTTTGACTTTGATTTAATAAATAAAGTACTATCTACTTGACCTCTGATAAAGCCATGGTTTAATAAAAATGCACTTAACCTTTCATACCATGCTCTAGGTGCTTGTTTTAATCCATACAAGGCTTATGCAACTTAAAAACATGATTTAGAAAATCGATATCATCAAAACCAAGAGGTTGTTCTACATAGACTTCCTCCTTTATATAACCATTTAGAAATACAAATTTTACATCCATTTGAAAAGGTTTTAAATCTAATGCAGATGCATAAGCAAGTAAGATCTAATTGCCTCTAGTCTAGCCATTGGTGCATAGGTTTCATCGAAATCTATGCCTTCCTCTTGGGAGTAGCCTTGAACTACCAGTCTGGCCTTGTTCT
This sequence comes from Colocasia esculenta, assembly GCA_014218235.1. Classification (NCBI taxonomy): domain Eukaryota; kingdom Viridiplantae; phylum Streptophyta; class Magnoliopsida; order Alismatales; family Araceae; genus Colocasia; species Colocasia esculenta. Next base: position 127,124,952 of record CM024754.1, read on the forward strand.
AGTGATCACACCAGCTTCATCCAATTTGTTTCTGAACACCATTTGGTGCCGATCAGTGGATGATCTGATGGTCTCAGAACAAGGGACCACACTTGGTTTCTCTTGAACTGATAAGTTCATCTTGCATGGCTAATATTCAAGATTCATCAGACAGTGCTTCATTGACTGTCTTAGGCTCTATTTGAGATACAAAAGCTAAATAATCATAGGGAATTACATTACCTCTGGTTCTTACCCCAACCGATGGATCTCCAATAATGTTATCCAACAGATGATCCTTCTTGTATCTCCATTCTTTGGAAGATCATCATGTGATATATCTTTTTGTTGTAGTTCTTCCAAGGGTGGATCTTTCTTGTCCTTGATAAATGTATTCTTTAATTCTTAGACAAATCTTCTACATCATCAATATCACTATCTACTTTCTTTCTCAAGGAATGGTTAGTTTCATAAAAAATAACATGTACTGTTTGCTCAATTAATAAACTTTGCTTATTAAATACTCTATATTTGGGTTTAGAAGCATACCGCATAAATATACCTTCATCAGATTTGGAGTCTAGCTTACCAATATCCCTTTTGCCGTTATTGTGGATGAAGCATGGACATCCGAAGGTTCTGAAGTAACTGATCTTTGGCCTTTTCTGCTTGAAAAATTCATAAGCTGTCTTCTTCAGGATTGGCCTGATCATCACTCTATTGATAATGTAACATGCTGTGTTAATTGCTTCAGCCCAGAAATACCTTAGAAGGTTGTATTCTGACAACATTGTTCTAGCCATGTCCAATAAAGTTCTATTCTTCTCTCAGTAATTCCATTTGCTATGGTGTCCTGGTGCTGAGAAATTGTGCTCTATTCCTTGATCATCACAGAACTCTGCAAATTCATTTTGAAACTCTCCTCCATGATCCGATCGAATACTGACAATGCTGTACTTCTTATCTTTCTGAATTTCTTACTGAAGCTAACAAAACTATCAAATGTGTCATCTTTGTGTTCCAAGAATGATACCCATGTGAATCTTGAATAGTCATCCACTATTACGAATCCAAAGTTCTTTCCTCCAGACTTGTTGTTCTCATTGGCCCAAATAGATCCATATGTAATAATTCTAATGACTTTGAAGTGGTTACAACTGTCTTCGATTTGAAAGAAGATTTTGTGTGCTTCCCTTTTGCACAAGGTTCACACACACCTTCTATCCTTGAGTTACTTGGGCAAACCTTCTACTAGGTTCCTCTTGATCAGTTTTGATTCCATCCAAACTGTAGTGACCTAGTCTTCTGTGCCATAATTCAGTTGATTGATCTTTGTTTGCTGCAAGGCATACATCTTGATCATTTAACTCTTCCAAATGAAGCACATAAGTTCTTTTCTCTATTGGCTTCAAATACACTGCGCCATCTTTCATTATACTACACTTAGTCTCTTGAAACTTAATTTGATGTTCTTTATCACATAGCTAGCTGATGATGATTAGGTTGTGCTTCAGTCCTTTTACACATAGGACGCCTTCTATGAGAGTTCTGCCTTGACTGTCAACTGATCCGCAACCTATCACTGTCCCTTTTCCATTGTCACCATAGGTCACTGTGCCTTCTTCATCTTCAAGATGTGAGAACAACCTTCTATTTTCTGTCATGTGCCTTGAGCATCCACTGTCTAGGTACCACTTTGATGCTCTTAGGCTTTCCTGCAATAAAAACACTAAGATTAGGTACCCAAGTTCTTTTGGGTCCTTGCTGGTTAGTATCATCATTTTTTCTTTTAATTATCCATTTTATATGTTTAGTTGGACATGTTATTTTAATGTGTCCTAACTTGTTACAGTGACGACAACAAGATGTTTTACTTACTTTTTCAATTTGTGTATATCTGAAATTAGATTTATATGCAGTGTCTTATTCAGCAACAAACTTGGTGTTGGATAAATTTTAGGATGCACTATTGTATCCTCATTATCAGGAGGAGTGTATCCTAAGCCATACTTCTTTTTCCCTAATCTTCTAGCTCCTTTTAGTATTATGTGATTTACCATTTGTAAATTTTTCTAATGTACTAGATAAATATTCATTTTCTTTTGTTAGTGTGTTAATTTCCTGTTTTAACTTACTTACAGTTTCCTGGCTTTCCAGATTAGCTATCTGATCATTTTTACTTTTTAAATCTTCACATAATAATTCATCCTTCTTTTTAGCTCTGACACTTGTTTTTCTAATTGCTCATTTTCAGATCTTAGATCTGCGTTGGTAATTTCTAACAAGCATGATTTTTTTAGTAATTTTTAATACTTTACATACATCTTATATTTGCTATATAGCTCATTGAAGGCGTCTTCTAAACTATCTAAATCAGATTGGAGTCAGAGGTTACCTTTTCCTCGATTTGCCATGAAGGCCATGTTGGCCTTTTCCTCTTCTTCCTCGCTTGAGCTTGACTCACTGTCTGAGTCGCTGTTGTTGTCCCATACCGCTGCCATGGCTTTCTTTTTGTATTTTCTGAGCTTCTTGGAGCTGTCCTTCATTCTAAATTCGGTCTTCTTCAGCTTCGGACATTCTGCTTGATGTGTCTGGGTTTTTACTTCGTAACATATAGATTCATTCTTCTTAAACTCTTTCCCTTCAGGTTTTCTGAATCTTTTCCTTTCTTGAGATCTTCTTCCAGATTTGTACCTTTTCTTAGCTAATATGCGTTGTAGCCTTCTGGATAGAAGCCCTTCTTCATCTTCACTGCTTTCATTACTGACTTCATCATCAGATTCTTCCTCAGAGCTACCTTCTGTAGCTTTTAGTGCATTGCTATGCTTTTTCTTGAGGATTCTCCGAGCCTCTCCATGTTTATTCTGGGCCATTAGTGACCCAATGACCTTCTCTTTAAGTCGTTGGCCTCTTCTATTGCTGTCACTTTTGGAGTCCACGAGGCTGGTAGGGATCTTAGGATCTTTCTTACCATATCTCCCATTTCATACTTTTTCCAAGACCGGCCAACCATTTGTGATGTCTGTAAATCTGCTATACATCTGTGTGATTGACTCTCCTGGCTGCATCTGGAATCTCTCATACTGAGTCACAAGATGTCTATTCTTGTCTCTTTCACTATATATGTGCCTTCATATGTGATCCTCAGCTTCTCCCACATCTCCATTGCGGATTTGCAGGCTGAGATCCTGTTGAGCTCTTCTTGCTAAGAGCGCAACATAGTATGCTCTTTGCTTTGCGTTAAGAGAGATCTTTTTCTTGTCATCTTCTGTCCACTTATCTTCTCGTTAGTGACTAGAAGGTCTCCTTCTTCTATAATTGACTAAATTTGATAGTCAAGCCCTTGAAGGAAGAATTCCATTCTTGTCTTCCAGTATGTGTAGTCTTCACCATCGAACAATGGTAGTCTGTTGACGGACTAACCCTCGAAGTGACCTTGAGCTGTCATTTAATCTTTTCTCTTCAGATCGTGAGATCTTCTTTGTCAAAGAGACTTGGCTCTGATACCACTTGTTGCCCAGCTAGCAAGCCCAGAGGGGGGGGGGGGTGAATGGGATTCTTAAATTGTGAATAGAGTTAAATCCTGTCAACAAGAACGTTCAACACAAAAACTATGTTCGATTGTTAGTGTTAGAAATAAAGAAGACAATGAACACAAGCATGCAATGACACAACAATGGAATTTTATCCTGGTTTGAACCTCCTATCCCAAGGAATCCTACGTCCAGTCCCCGAGCAACAACTCAGGATTCCACTACCCAAGCGTACAGTCCCCCTCAAGGACAATTACACATCCAGCCGCAGCTAGCCTTCTCTTCACAGCCCGAAGAGGTATACAACACCCTGATACACAGGTCTTCCTTCAACACGAAGGGAATACACACTACCTGCTTCCAACAGGTCTTCTCTTCACAACCTGAAGAGGAACTTAACAAGAATGTGAAAGAGGCTGATTGCCCCTAAACCTGGCTAACAACAATACCTGATCTAAGGTAGAGACTGAGAGAGAAAGATCTACAATGGCAAAGTCTCTCAGAACTCAATGGCTCTCCAAAGTTTAAGATCAAGAAGAACAGAGAGCAAGAGCTATAGATGATTGGAATGAAAAGAAGAAGCTCTTTCGCTAAGACTCTATGACTTAAGGGAATTCATTGAGATTGTTGAACACCTCAAAAGTTCAAAAGTTTTTTTTTACACAGTCATCAGTCTTCTATATATATCATTCTCTTGAAAAATATATCCATTGAAGTGTCCGTTGTCTCTAGGTTGGATGCACGTTAGACTGCATGGTTCGTCAAGTACGATAGGTGTGCTTGCAGTCATTTAATGCTTTACGCTCCATGCACGCAAGGAGAAGATCCATCTTGATATCCTTCAGCTTCTATTTTGTCCAACATTGTATGACATGGTACTGGCAGAGACCTGCACACATTAAATGCCAAGGCATAGATAGCTATGCTGTCTCTTGCTATCAGTCAACGTTAGAATTCATGTAGTAAGACTATTCATCGAAATAGAAATGTCATTCTACTTTCTGAAAAGTGTTTCTTATATAAACATAAGAATAGAAGGCAACGAGCAGATGATGTGAACATTCATAATAAATGCAAGGATATTTGAGAAACAGCGGGAAGACTTTGTCTTTCATGATATTTGAAAATATGTATGAAGTCATGAAGTCGTTGTGATAATGAAACAGTTGTTCAACTTATGAAATCGTTGTGTGAACAAGTAAGTCGGTGTTTATGTAAATCGTTATTCATAAACAAATCGATGTGAATACAAATCGTTATACAGATATAAGCAACTCGTTATAAGCAAATCGTTGTTTCTCGCATAAGCAAATCGTTGCAGGTATCGAATCATTGTGTTTACTTATCGAATTGATACAGTGATCAAATCGTTGTTTGCTTTATCGAATCGTTACACTGACCAAGTTGTTATTGTGACTTATCGAATCGTTACAACAACCAAATCGTTGTGTAACTCATCGAGTCGTTACAGCGACCAAATCGTTATGTAACTTGTCGAATCGTTGTGGTGACCAAGTCGATGTGAAACTTATCAAATCGTTATGGTGACCAAGTCGATGTAAGACTTATCAAATCATTATGCCGACCAAGTCGTTATGTAACTTATCAAATCGATGTGAAAGCAAATCGTTGTGTGACCAAATCGTTGTTTTACTTAACAAATCGTTGTGAGACCAAATCGTTGTTCTCACTTAACAAATCGTTGTGAGACCAAATTGTTGTTCTCACTTAACAAATCGTTGTGAGAGCAAATCGTTGTTCTCACTTGGGAAACTGATGTGTACTTAGAAAAATCACATGCTCTGAACTTTAACACTACAGTGTAAGAGTTACTTACAGGTTTTGCTTGATTTTGCCTGGTTTATTTCCTGTGACTAAGCTTCATAAAAACATGTTAGATAATACTTTATTGATGTTTTGTTAATCACCAAAATAGGCATATAATAAATGAAATTATATGGGGATGAACTGATCATCAGTAGGATCAGTGTTGCCTTCAAGTATAGAGCGTCATCAGCCTATTTCACTGTTTTTCATTGTTTTCTCATCCCATTTTCTCCTGTGCAAAGTTAATTATTGCTAGCATGCATTAATCAACTTGTGATTAAGTTTTAATTACCTTAACATGATTATAAATGATCTTAAGTTAATGACCATGTTCTCTACATGATGATTGCTCGTACTGCTTGCCTTGCTCTTAAATTTGCTAAAAATGAAAACGGCAATGTGTTAAACTTAATCATGCATGATTTGTTTCCTATTTTAGTTTTTGGTTACTTGTCATAAATGGATTTTCTATAATAGTATTTACAAGATACTCACATACACACACACGAGTGATTCTCATGCGCGGCACGTGCATACACTTGCATGATAGGAAACCCCTTTTTCTTGGTTTGTGATGAACTCTCTGTCGAATATTCCTTCTGCCGGACTAGTGTTCCCTTGACCAAGGCCTCCGTAAGTCTCCTCTAACCATGGATTCCCACATGGCCGACGAGCAAAATGTACCACTGAAGTACCCATAACTTAGTGTGTACGTATCTCTCTTCTCGTGATATTCTTGGCAAGCTCTTTCTCCTCTCATCTTGATTTATGGAGTACACTTTTATTGAACATAAGACCAAGTTACTAATAAGTGATTGGACTAAATTGAAAACATATCGTTATACTGTCGGACTGAACTCTTGAACTATTGATACTATTGAACTCTTGAAATTCTTGTTAAAGGGCCATACTGATTGTGGGTATCTACATTTAAATTACTTGAGATGTTGGATCAGGCACGAAGAGTGTCCAAGGGCTCCACTCTAGCCCCCCGGCAGAGAGCCCAAAATGTACTGTAAACTATGGGGTATAATGATTACTAGTGTTGCATCTGCGTTGAGAGTACTTGTGTGTAAATGCTAAATATATACACCACATTACACATGTTCATGATATTCATTCCAAGGTGGCATACATCCTTAGTGCATGTTAATGACTCGTGAACTGACTATCTTGCTCATGGAAATACATGTGTGTTACATGCTTGCTTACTTGCTCATTATATGGCCAATATTGTTACATGTTATCTTATTCTTGCTCGTGAACTTGACAATCTTGCTATATCATTGCTTACACTATCTTGGCACTCTTACTTAAACTCAAATATCCTGCCAGACTGACTATTACAATCTCTTGATTATATCTTGATATGTTGCACGTCACACTAGTCACGTTTCATTATCGCGGTTTAAATACCTAGTTCATATCATGTTTGTACCTTCTAACTTTTAAAATGTTAAATATTTATATCATTGCTTGGAAGGTGTAAATCCTACTGGGCGAGTGCACTCATTACCTACTTTCCAACCTTTTCAGGAGAATAGCAAATAAATGAGGAAGAACAAGCTTACACTGGGGAAGACTTGGAGTGAAGAGCGTGTCATAGATTATCAAGTTATCATCATGATGTTATAGTTTGAGAGAAACTTAGAACTATGTAGTAGGTAGTGAAGAGAAATATGTACTTTTCCTTTTTGAGTCAACTTATGTATCAGACCATATTCTAGTTAATGGAATAAAGTTAGTTTTATTTATTACACTAATCCATACGTGTGTTGTGTGGTTTGTCTTGCTCGCTCGCGAAAGGCTTATTGTTGACTATTCACGTCTCAATTATTGCTTCCGCTGCCATCTTTAGGACATGACACTATCAACGTTTACCCTTTCTTCTGGAGTAGTTGGGACACACTTTAGAAATCAAAATTCCATGTCTCATCGGTATGAACCTCTCTTGGAATTTTCAATGCCAAACCTTTCGACAATGGTGTCTATGTACTTGGACTAGGAAAAGACAAGTATCCTGTAGCAACCTAAATTTTTGAGAAAAATAAAAATTTAAATAATAAATATTCAATGAAAAGAGCATTAAATAAAACCCATTAAATGGAAAAGAGTAATGGTCTTTGCTTAATGGATCCTCTAGAATTTATTGGGTTAAAAATATGAATTTACAAATGGAGAATAATAGAAAATACCCTAAATTCGGAGTTTAATTATCTCCTAATTGGAAAGAGGTTGTTAAAGTAATAAAAGTGGCAATTAGAGTTGGAATTAGATTCCTAAACCTACTCCATATAGTCTAGCACGAATTTAGATACTATCCTAACCCAATTAGAGATTGGAAAGCAAGAGAGGAAAGGTGGAGTTAGGAAATCTCGTAATTAAGAGGAATTTGAGTAGTAGTAGAATAGGAACTTTCATTTATATAAATACACCTCTTAAACCCTCATGGCCGGCCCTAGCTCGTGCAAAGGGGTTCTTGGACGTGGAGAAGAGGCCAAGGAGGAGGAGAAATCGAGGAGAGGAAGATCCATCAAGCTTCTTTCTTCGTTCTTGGAGTTCTAAGCCCTAGAAGATAAATCGAGTCAAAGGTAGGCATTCTCACAAGCAAAACCAAATCAAATCCATCTATAGGTAGTTCCAATCACCAGGAACAAAATCTCTCTTGTTTCATAATTTTTCATCGAGCCCATCTTTTGTTCTTGATTTTAGAAGTTCTGCAAACATGATAACCCCGAGTCATCATGTTTGAATCATATCTCCATGTACACTTGATCCCATGCTACGAAATTTTTACTATAGACACTTCATGTTGTTAGGGATCTTTTGCCCCTGAAAGCCCTAATTTTTGTTGAGCATGTTGCTCGAATTAAATCAATCTTGCTCTCTGTATCATGTTCTATGTTACTCGTTATTGTTCATGCTCAAACCATGTTCAAACCATGCTCTCTCTCTAATTCCTATTTACTAGAAGTACTCTCGCATGTCTAGTTTCATTTGCCCCTGGTTTCATGATTTTTCATCGTGTATACAATTAGTTATGATTTTCTGAACGACCCTATATCAAAATCTGATATTTCTAGACCGCAATCCAAGACAGAGCAGAACTCTGTCAGACTCAGTCCACGGGCCTGAGAACGTGACGGCCCGACAGGCCGCGTTCTCAAGCCCGTCGCGACACTTCTTCTTGTCACGTTCTGAACGCTACAGAGACCCCGTCGCGTTCTGGCTGCCTGAGTAGACAGCCCTGTCACGACCCGTACAGGACCCTGTCGCGTTCCATCATGACCCTATCGCGACCCTTACATGGGTACGTCGCGATCACAGGATTTTGCATGAAAACCCATAAATTTATTGCTCTCACTTTCTACAATATTCTTACGCCTTTTTAACAGTCATACACGTAGTATAAACACCTATTTTAAAATGGAGCCATATTGAATGCTTTAAAATACATATTCACGACTTCTTTTCTATCTATGATCTCTCTTACACATGCACACACATGAACCATCCATATATGGCTGAAATCTGCCATAAAATATCTCATAATGTATCGGTAATAAAGTATATTAATGGCCCTGTTTTAAAGGACTTCTATTCGTTTCTTGCGTTGTTTATATACTGATATCGACGCTCCACTGTTCTAGAATTCCTCTAGAACGTCGAGCACCTGTTATATACACACTTTACTTGGCTTGTGGTGAACTCTCTGTCGGATATTCCTTTCGCCGGACTGGTGAACCCTTGCACAAGGCCTCCGTAAGTCTCCTCTGATCATGGATTCCCACATGGTCGACGAGCCGGTTGTACCCTAACACCCATTACACCTTTAAGGATGGATATGATCTAAACGGCTATTAGAAGTTCGCTCTTACCTTGAATCACGTCGAACCTCTGGACTTGTGCATAACATGGTCAGCGGGGAGATCGTGAATTCCACCTGACTGCCAATATGACGTGCGCGTGTTGTGCAACTATGACTATCGCCTGTTTACTCATCGCATTACGTGCAATGTCCACTAGCTCTCATCTGTACTCTACTCGCTCGTCTATTCACGTTCACTCTACTATCTCGTCTATTCATCTAGTGCTCTCATCTACTTCTTGGTACTCTATATTGGCCATTGACTGATTGTCTAAAGATAAACAATATAACTAATGCCTGGCAATATATAAAGGGCCGATCTGGTCCTAGGATGTGCGCCCGAAAGTGCTAGTGCCCATGGGAGTTAAATGATCAGAGTGTTTGGCATTACACTCAAGTGCTATCTATCTCGACTATCTATATGACAATCAAAACACAAAACGTGCTATACTCTCTCGATGTCTGGAATGACAAACAAGTGCTATACTCGTCGTGCTATTATTATACTTGTGCTAGTTATGCTATGGTCGTCCTGCTATTCGTGCTATACTCGATACTTGTGCTATTTTTGGAGACTATACTCGATCTCGTGCTATTGTGCTATCCTGTTACCTATTGTGCTATCTCTTGCTATATTTTGACTCTCTTGTACCTGCTATCTTAGATACTCTACCATTAAATGCGTTAATTATTTAAAGCCTGCTTGAGCCTGAGATTTAAGTCCTACTGGGCGTTATCGCTCACCCTACGTTATTTGATGTTGTGTTCTCAGGTGAGACCGAGGATGACATATACACTCACGAGGAAGGGAATGACCAAGAGTGAAGCCAGGAGTACCCTCGAGTCATTATGTTATCTTACAGTTGTAGTTAGTTATTTCCTTTTATTGCAATATAATTGGGCCCTATAGAATGGCTCTGATATTAGTGGTTGTAACTAGAAATTCGAAAGGTTATTAATGAGAAAGATTTGCTTTAGTATTATTCAATGTGCAATGGTTTGATGTCTAGTATTCGCTCTATACCTTTTTCTTGCAACTGCCTTCGCGCTCCGATATTCCGCGTCGGGGCGTGACATATCCTCTTAGATCTATTTCTATAGATCAAAATTCCCAAAATACATCATGCTTCCCCTAAGTCCTTCATGCAGAAATTCTTTGATAGCCAAGCCTTCACTATGCAAAACATTCCTTCATCATTCCCAATGATAAGGATGTCATCCACATATAACACCAAGAAGGTGATAGCTCTTCCACTTACCTTCCTGTACACATAAGGTTCATCTTCGTTCTTAAGAAGTCATAAGATTTGATTGCCTCATCAACCTTAAGTTCCAACTTTGGGAAGGTTGCTTTAGTCCATAAATGGATATAATCAACCTACACACCTTATCTGGACTTTTCTTGAAGATGAATCTGCCAGACTGTATCATATACACCTCTTCCTCAAGGTTGTCATTGAAGAATGTGGTTTTACATCCATCTGCCAAATTTCATAGTCATGGTATGCTACAATGGCCAATAGAATTCTAATGGATTTCAGCATGGCTACAAGTGAGAAGGTTTTGTCATAGTCAACACCTTGCCTTTGATGATATCATTTAGCCACAAGCCTTGCCTTATAGGTCTCTACTTTTCCATCTACTCTAATCTTCTTCTTAAAGATCCACTTACATTCAATGGGTACAATGCCCTCAGGTGGATCAACTAGGTTCCAAACCTTGTTGGAGTACATAGAATTCATCTCAAAATTTATGGCCTCTTGCCACTTCTTGGAGTCTATGCTCATAATCATAGCCTCCTCGTAGGTCTGAGAATCTATATTCTCAGAGTCCTGTCCCTTGATATGTCCAACATATCTCTCAGGAGAGATAGGCACTCTACTTGACCTATGGAAATTTGGATCTTATGTGATAGGTTCTGAATAGATTATTCTTTTTAAATGGTGTTTGAGTCAGGTTCTCCAACCTCACTCAATTCTATCATGCTCCCATTATTTTCACCAAGAACATGCTCCTTCTCAAGAAACACTGCTCTTTTGGCAACAAAGATCTTTTGGTCCTCAGGGTGAGAAATAATACTCACAAGTTTCCTTGGGATATCCTACGAATATGCACCTTTCCATCCTTGATTCCAACTTATCGGGATCGTGTCTCTTAACATGGGCAGGGCAGCCCCAATCTTAACAATTTTAAATCAGGATTCTTCCCTTTCCAAATCTCATATGGAGTGGACACTATGACCTTAGTTGGAACTCTGTTCCGAAGGTAAGCTGCGATATCTAGGGCTTATTCCCAAAATGACACGAGAAGGTTGGCAAAACTCATCATGAATTGCACCATACCCAACAGTGTGTCATTCATCCTTTTCGATACACCATTAAGCTGAGGTGTATGAGAAGAAGTCCATTGGGATAATACCCCATGGTCCTTGAGGAACTGTGTGAACTCTGTGCTTAACTATTCTCCTCCCCAATTTGATCAAAGAGTTTTCATACTCTTTCCAGTTTGCTTCTTCACTTTATTCTTGTATTATCTGAATTTCTCAAAGCTTCAAACTTGTACTTCATTAAGTATATATGTCCAAACCTTGAGAGATCATCAGTAAATGTAATGAAGTACAAGAATCCACCTCTAGCATGTGTGGACATAGGTCCACATACATCGATATGTATGAGTTCTAACAACTCAGAGACTCTCTATCTAGTTCCACTAAAAGAAAGTTGGTCAATTTTCCTTGAAAGCAAGATTCAAAGTTGCATATGACTCATAATCAAATGGACCCAAGAGTCCATCCTTTAGAAACCTTTGAATTCTTCCTTCATGGATATGACCTAGCCTATAATGCCAAAGGTATGCATCGTTCACCTCATCTCTCTTCTTTTAGAGACCCTAAGTATGTTCATGACATGTGGAGCAAATTTATTAAGTACAATTATTTATCAAAAAACCCCTTAATAATGATCTCATCATTAAGAAACATAGAACAACCATTGTCCTCAAAATGTAATTTGTATCTCATTCTTGTCATACAAGAAATTAAGATAATGTTTATTATAATGGAGGGTACAAAATAGCATGTTTCTATAACAAAAGATGCTCCACCAGGCGCCCGTAGGGTGACCTCTCCAACGGCAACAGCTAGAACCTTTGCAATGTTTCCCATCCTCAGGTTCACCTCGCCTTTTTCCAATCTTCTATTCCTTGCCAGAGCTGACAACGAATTGTAGATATGAGATGCACATTCAGTATCTAATACCCATGCATTATCATAATTTTATGACAAGTGAAGATCAATCATGAACAAACCTAAAGCTACTCCTAGCTTCTATTTTGCCTTTTCTGCAAGGTAATCCTTGCAGTTCCTCTTCCAATGCTCATCTTTGCCATAGTAGAAGCATTGTCCTTTGTCAGCTCTTTCTTGGCAACCTTTGCTTTGTCCGACAGCTTGCCTTCGCCTTGCCCTTCTTAAGGGCCTTCTCGGCCTTCCTTTTCTTGTTGGTCTTACCAACATGGAGAACTTATTTCTCCTTCTTGATGGCATCCTCAGCTTCCCTCAACATATTGAGTAGCTCATGCAGAGTGGCCTCAATCTTGTTCATATTGAAATTCATTATGAACAGAGAAAAGGAATCCGAAAGGATTGGAGTATAAGGTCCACACAGAGCTCATCCTCTACGATAAGTCCTAGAGACACTAATTGCTCTATCCACTCAATCATCCAGCCCAGAAGAGACTCTTTAATATCTCATATCACCAAGTTCTCCCTTCCTCCTCAAACAATTTGCAGAGATGTAGGATAATGGATTGTGCATCCGTCTTCTCATGTTGCCTCTGCAACTCTGCAGGAGTCATAAAAGCCAACATGTAACACTGAGCAAGACTCGAGTCTTCCTGTAGCAACCCAGAAAATTCAGTATTTAAAAAAATCGAAATAATAAATTTCTATAAAAAAATAGAATAATAGAAACATACATACCATTATCATATGTGCAAGAACACATCTAAAAATTTCATAAAAATTATAAATCAACCCCAAATATTATCCCTAAGTGTTCCACGAGAGATTCATGCAATGAAAAATCTGATTGGCCAAGTATACGTCGCAACGTGACTAATTATCCAAATTTAGAAACTAAGTCGGAAAAACTATTAACACGGAAATATAATGGCTCGTAAATTAAATGAACATGTCAGAGAGACCTCCAACATCGGGTATTGATGACCCATTATCGAAATTGGACCAATGGACCTCTCATAGTCCATGAATAAAATCAAGTAAGAAAAATATAATAAAATTCGTAACTCTATTATACCCTAATTGAAAAGGTAAATCCCATAAGATAAAATTCAATAAATAATGGACTTTGCTAAATGGACCATATAAAATTTATTGGGCCAAAATAGAGATTTTTAAAAGATGAATAATAGGAAAATACCCTAAATTCGTAACTTAAATTATTACTTAATTAGAAAAGGGGTATTTAATGCATTAAATAAGTAGTTTGTGTTGGATTTGGATCCTAAACCTACCCTAATAGGTTGGCCACGAATTTGGATCCCAACCTAACCCAAATTGGACATGGCAAGCTTGGAAGGTGAAATTAAATAGGAAATCTCAGAATTAAAGAGGAGTTAGAGTTCTATTAGGAATTAGAAGCATAAGAGACATAAATACTCTCCTAAACCCCCATGGCTGGCTCTAGCTCATTGCCAACAGTTGCTGGACCAGGAGGAGAGGCCAAGGAGGGGGAGAATTCATGGGAAGGAGGCTTCATCAAAGCTTCAACCCGAGTTCTTCAAGTTCTAGCCCTAGAAGAGAAAAACGACTAAAGGTAGGCATTCTCATGAGCGAAACTAAATCAATTTCGTCTGTAGGTTGATCTAAACCTCAGGAATCAAAGCCCTCTTTTCTCATATTTTTCCATCGAGCAAATCTTTTGTTCTTAATTTTTGAAGTTCTGTAAACTCCATGACCCCGAACCCTCTTCTTAATTCTTGATCTCCATGTATACTGAACCACATGCTCCGAAATTTTTATTAGGGATACTGACGCATGTTAGGCTTCTTTTGCCCCTAAAATCCCTAACTTTCATTCATCCTATCTTGCAAATTAATTCATTGATCTCATCTGTGGACTGTTCCATGTTCTTCATGAATACATATGACCAAAGCATGTCGAAACCCTGTTTGTTTTCAAATCCCTATTTACTGTAAGTACCCTTGCATGTCTAGATCAATTCGCAACTAGTTTCATGATTTTTCATCGCTTGTACAATTAGTTATAATTTTTGAATCACCCTATGTCAAATAGGGTAAGTCTGGCCCGCAATCCAATACACTGTTCTTTCCCTGTCAGACTCGGGCGCAGACCCTATGAACATGATGGCTCAATAGGCCGCGTTCACAGGGCCATCACGACAGTGCCTTCCATCACGATCTGATCGCAACAGGCCCCATCGTCGCGATCTGGCTGCCCGATCTGTTGAGCCCGTCGCCACCCTCATGCGACCCCGTCGCAACCTGCCTGCCCGAACTGACAAGGCTGTCGCGATCTGTACAAGCCCATGTCGCGTTCTCAGTTGACCCCATCGCGACCCTTACTGGGGTGCGTCGCGATCTCGCTTTTTGCATGAAAACCCAACTTTTTGCAAGTCTTATTGTTATACAGTCCCCCCTGTCCTATTAATTGTCTTGTACACAGAAAATGAAGTTGTAAAGATTGAATATTTTAATTAATTCAAGTTAACCACATAACTATCTTGTCCATAATTTTCTTATAACACTTGCACTCACTTTGAACCATCCAATATGGCTTAATTAGCATGAAAATATTTCATAATGTATCTGGTAATTTATATAATTAAATTGCCATATTTTAAATAGACTTGTCTACGTTTTCTCGCGATGTTTTGGGAATACCGTTATCGACGCTCCACTATTCTAGAATTCCTCTAGAACATCGAGCACTTGTTTCTATATACACACACTCTCTTGACTTAGATGAACTCTCCGTCGGATACTCCTTCTGCTAGACTAGTGAATCCTTGTTCAAGGCCTCCGTAAGTCTCCTCTGTCCATGGATTCCCACATGGTCGACGAACCGGTTGTACCCTAACACCTATGATACTCTTTAGGGATCAACATGATCTAAACGGCTATTAGAAGTTCGCTTTTATCTTGAATCACACCAGACCTCTGGACCTATGCTTAACATGGCCAGTGGTAGGTCATGAGTTCCACCAGACTGCCAACACCAAGTGCGTGTGTTGTGCAACTGTTACTATCGCCTGTTTACTCAACATGTTACGTGCAATGTCCACTAGCTCTCATCTATACTCTACTCGCTCATCTATTCACGTTCACTCTACTATTTCGTCTATTCATCTAGTTCTCTTATCTATTTCTTGGTACTCTCTATTGGCCATTAATTAATTGTCTAAAGATAAACAACATAACCAATGCCTGTGTAATAAGGCCCGATCTGGTCCTGGGGAGAGCGCCCGAAAGTGCCATTTGCCCACGGAGTTAAATGATCAGGATGTCGGCATTACATTAAGTGCCATACTATCAAGATTAATCTAAGACAATCAACACAAAGTGCTATATTCTCTCGATGTCTTTGACAAAACAAAGTGCTATATTCTCTCGTTGTCTATTGACGACAAAAGTGCTATATTCTCTCTCGGCTATCTACGGATAACCAAAGTGCCATTACTATCTCGATTGAAGGAAGTTAATCAAAAGTGCTATACTATTTCGATTGATAAGAAAATCAATCCAAGTGCAATTTACTCTCTATATGGCCAACTACTTTCTCTCTCCTTGCTATACATGTTGCTTGCTATTGCTTGACGTTGATGTTATTCGCTATCGTATTGTTATCATTTCTATCGTGACTTGACTTTAATCATCGTGCTATACTTGATTCATCTGCTATCTGAACCATGTCACTTGGGCTATTACTTTCCCGACTTTACATGGCTCGCACTATCATTTATTACTCTGCCTTTTAAAGCACTAATTATTTAAAGCCTGCTTCATTCGCGAGATTTAATTCCTACTGGGCGTTATCGCTCACCCTTCGTTATTTGTTATTGTTTCTCAAGTAAGACAACAATGACGTTGTACACACTAGTGGGACAGGACCCGAGTGATGAGCGACCCGGAGTCAAAGATGAAGCTACCCTAGCACAATTTGGATAATAGTTATTACTTTAGTTTTCTTTTCAATGTAATGATGTCATTGAGCCCTATGTATTGGCTCCGAATTAGTGGTTGTAATAGTTTTAGTAATTTTATAAGGAATAAAGAGTTTATCTCAATTATTGTTCATTAGATGCTCTGATTTACTCAACTGATTGTACATTTTTCTCTACTATGTACTTTGCTCACGTCTCCCTGATTTATTCTGCTGCTAAATGGCGGGCCGTGACAGTTGGTATTAGAGCCTAGGATGTAACGTCGCGTGCTTTTCGGATCCATGCGGATTGTGTGTGTTGTGGTTGTAGCGGCCGTTGTGAGGCCAGTGTGAGTCGGTTGCGTGGAATGCATGGTGTGGATGTGTGGTTTGTCCAGGTGTAGAGCAGGGTAGGTCCTGAAATGGAATAGGACCTGCTGCTGTTCTGTCTGAGTTGGCGGCCAGGGGTGGCCGTTTACTGGTAGGCGTCCAGATTAGTGGACGTTTACATAATGAGCTTAGCGGCAGTAGATGTGGACGTTTAGGCTGGCGGTTGATGTTGGCGACAAGGGGGTTGACGCCAACCTGTCAGTTCAACAGGTTATAGGCTCACCCGAGGGCTGTTTTCTCAGCTCACTCTCATTCCCTCTTGCCCCAGCTTGCTGCCCCCGAGTCTTTGAAGCTTCCAACAGGTATCGAGGAGTAGTTGGACGATCGTAGAACGTGCGGCATCGCTTAATTACGCGAGGAAACGTCGCGGCATGGTGCAATTCGCGTGGGAGCTCGCGGAGGGCTCGGCGTGAATCGGAGGATTGCAGGAGATTCTAACGCGTTCTGAGGTAGGGGACGAACCCTGGTAGCTCCGTAGAAACATTAAAAGACATCATAATCACTTGAACCAGCATGATAATCCATGTTTGGATAGAGTTGCACCAAGCGGGATAATGGGTGGTTTGAGTAGTTTACTGTACGAATCATGTTATAACGGGTTGTATTGGGTTCTAGCATGCTAAAGGAATTGCATTTGCATGTTTTTCAGTAGTTAGAACAGTTAGAAAACCCGCAGAGCCGGATTAGGGTTTCTGCAGGGTTTATGGCCGGAGAACTTGGCGTCAACATCGCTTGCCGCCAAGATTCTCAGCCAGGAGGTTAACGGCCAGGAACCTTGCCGTTGACTCCCAGTAAGCGGCAATCGATGTGGCCGCCTACTTCTATTTGAGCAGAAATGACTAAGTACAATAATTATCGATAATGCATGTGTGTTGACGCATGAGGTGCACTGAGTGCACTTGGTTTACGTGTTAGCATACAAGTATGCTATTAGTTGTTTACTTCGTGACTGCGCGTTGTGTACGCGAGTCAGTTGGTTCACGTGTAGTGGACCAGTGGTTACTTGTGGTTTACGTGAGGTTTTACGTGGTTTGTGTGTGACGTGCACGTGGTTCTGTACGTGGCGAGTAGTACGACGCCTACCGTGGTTACCTCTCCAGTTGGGTGCCCCAGGTTCTTTGTGAGCCAGCTGTTAGCTCGGGGCTTTGTCCCGGTACTTGTGTTGTACCGTCGAGGTCTGTGTCGTCTGACCTGGACACCCTCACTCTTGTGTTAGAGTTGTACGTCCGGCTGAGGGAAAGATGACAGTGGGACAGTGACACTTGTGTTTGTTTTTAGTCACTTGTAGCGCGCTCGTAGTTGGGGGTACGGACACCAGTAGACGTACTGGACCCCAGCTAGTCCTTTTCCAGTGCCTCACTCTAGCGAGCCCAGGCCAGGGTCTCTGGAGGTGCCAGGCATGGGCCTGTGACCGTGTGGTCTGCAGGTGGTGGTGTTTAGTTGGTCTCCACAGTTGCTTGACCTTTTTACGTGGAGCGGCAGTTGGACCTTTCGTCCGTGGCTGCGAGACTGAGAGGTAGACCTGTGTTAGTTGTCCGAGTCAGTTTCTGGTGTCGCGAACCAGTTCACGTGGCTCGTGTTGGCTGTCTCTACTTTAGCTTGTACACCTGTACTGGTTTGCCGTTTAATTATTACTGTTGTTTCTCGTAGTCGGCAGACGGTGAGTACTTTTACAGCTTTACTTACCTGCTTAGCTGTTATATTAATTGTTGGTGCTGTTTACTATTCGTACTCGTGGTGTTTGTTTCGCTCGGTTTTGGGGGAGTTCCCTACTGAGCCAGTGACTAGAGAGGCTCACCCCTACCCCCACAGGTGAGAGCGAGGAGGACGTCTCTCATCCGACGTCCAGTTCCGGGCCGCGTCGTAGCGGTGCAGGGTCAGCACCTCCAGCAGAGTAGCTTCAGCAGTATAGTTTTGTAGTTGTTTACTTTCTTCAGTTGTACCTCGGGGTATGCCCCAGGCTGTTGTACTTCTTTTCAGTTTTTGTGGAAATTTGGCTATGTAAACTTGTGAAATATATATAAATGTGGTGTGTTCCTTTATGTTTACACGGACTGTGGTTTGGTATCCCTTGCGAGGCTTCGGCCCGTTCGCGGGAGGCGGACTCGGATCAAGTACGTTATCGGTTTAAACGGGCTTGGCCGAGCGATCCGTCATAGTTGGTATCAGAGCAAGGTCCGTGTTTATATAGGGAATTAAAAGGATACATAGCCTTATTTCGTCATTTTACACTGCTGGTAGGGACCCTGGTTTTTGATCATTCATGGTTTTGATTTTTGTTCTGGTGTTTTGTGTATGTAGAATTTCTGAATGGCTGATAGTAGAGATTGGGGTGGTGGAGGAGATGATCCGAGGAAAGCACCCAGCGTATGATAGAAAGAATTTGGAGAGCCTCACGGATATTCGAGCAAGAATGGATCACCAGGCGCCAGTACCACCGGTTGCAGTGCCACCTGGGGATGGAGAGGCTGTACCTGTTGCTCCAGTTCCGCCGAGAGTGGAGGTGCCTTTTGTAGCTCATGTGCCACACCATGTTTGTTAGCGGAAGAACCAGTGTTGCAGGTTGAAAGTTTCTGAGATTGCAGCCACCTACTTATTCAGGAGGGCCGAATCCAATACAGCTAAGCATTGGGTTCATGAAATTGAGAGAGTTTTTTGCGACTATGAGGTGTCCGGCAGCGGATAGAGTGGTATTAGCTGCTTACCAGTTGAGAGGTTTTGCCTTGGAATGGTGGCGATTGAAGATGCAAACCACTTTTGCAGGCAGGACGGAAGAAGTTATCACTTGCCGGAGTTTCTTGATGTATTTAACGATACATTCTTTCCGATCCAAGTGCAGCAAGTAAAAAGAGAGCATTCCGAACTCTTCAGCAAGGTAACTCTTCAGTCTTAGAGTACCAGATGAGATTATGGCACTTAGCCGTTATGCGCCATATGTGGTTTCAGATAATAATATGATGGTTGAGTATTTTATCAGAGGATTGAGAGTGGAATTGCAGGATGCGATAGTAACCTCTTAGTGCAGGACAGTGGAAGAAGCAGCGCAGAGGGCAGCTACTTTGGAGAGGTCTATCCGGACTCGTCAGGCAGGTGAATCAAGTTCAGGTAGTTTCCGGCTACCGCAGCAGACAGTAGGTGCAGCAAGGGCAAGGCACCAGCAGGACCTTCTTCATCTGGTTTCGGGAGGGGCCAGAAGTTAAAGCAAGCATTTAAAGGCAAGGAAGAGGATGGGGAGGTCCGTCAGCAGTTGCAACAGGGCCGTGGTAGGCCTGAGGTGGAGGAGTCGCAGCAGAGTACTGCCAGGCAGCCTATTGTTCCTCCACGGGATAGGTGTTATAATTGTAATCAGCCGGGACATTTGATCCGCAATTGTCTGTATGCAGAGAGTATGGGTATGGCAAGGTGTGCAGCAGCAGCAGCCTCAGCAGTTCCAACAGCCACAGGCAGGTCGTGGCAGAGGAGCACCGCAGCAGCGAGGGAGAGGCCGGGTTATGGCTATCACCCGAGCCCAGGCAGAGGCGTCAAATATGATAGAAGGTACTTTACCTCTTTATGAATATTCAGCAAGAGTCTTATTTGATTCGGGTGCCTCTCATCTTTTATTTCCGAAGAATTTCTGGATTGCATAGCTCATCCTTTAGAAGAGAAGTCTTGTAAGTTAGTGGTGGAGGTTCCTTCAGGTGAGTTCTTACTCACTTCGAGCTATATAGATGAAGCTCCTGTTATGATTGAAGGGAACCAGATGCCGGGTCGGTTGTATGCCCTGCAGCTGTCAGATTATGATATCATTCTGGGTATGGATTGGTGAGATGTATGGAGCAATGTTAGATTGCAGAAAGAAAAGGATCAGATTTTGTCATCCTAATGGTGCAGTGTTTGAATATCAAGGTATGCCTTTTTATACCTCCAAGTTCCTAATTTCTGCAATTAAAGCTAGAAAGTTGATAAATGATGGGTGTGTGGGCTATTAGCCTCAGTAAGTTTGGTAGAAGCCAGTCAGCCAATGGAAGCAGTTCCGTGGTTAGGGTTAGGGAATTGCTGATGTTTTTCCGGAAGATTTGCCTGGTTTAGCTCCACACAGAGAGGTGGACTTTTCTATTGAGTTGCTGCCAGGTACCATGCCGATTTCCAAAGCCCCATATCGGATGGCACCAGCAGAACTTAAAGAATTGAAAAAGCAGTTAGAAGAGTTGTTGCAGAAAGGTTTTATTAGACCGAGTCATTCCCCGTGGGGAGCGCCAGTTTTATTTGTGAAAAAGAAAGATGGAAGTTTTCGAATGTGCATTGATTATAGAAAATTGAATGATGTGACCATCAAGAATAAGTACCGTTGCCGAGGATAGATGATTTATTTGATCAGTTGCAATCAGCAAAGGTTTTCTAAGATTGATTTGAGGTCCGGGTACCATCAGTTGAGAATAAAAAGGAGGATATAGATAAGACAGCGTTCAGAACCAGATATGGTCACTATGAGTTTGTGGTAATGCCTTTTGGGTTGACTAATGCTCCTGCAGGTTTTATGGATCTGATGAATAGAATTTTCATCCTATTTAGATCAATTTATTGTGGTCTTTATTGATGATATTCTAATTTATTCAGCATCTGAAGAGGAGCATGCAGCTCATTTGAGGTTACCTTGCAGTTGTTAAGAGATAACCAGCTGTTTGCTAAATTCAGTAAGTGTGAATTCTGGTTAAAGGAAATTCAGTTTTTGGGTCATGTTATTTCAGCCAAAGGAGTAGCAGTAGACCAAGTAAAGTGGAAGCTGTGTCTAGGTGGGAAGTGCCTAAGACAATAACGAGATTAGAAGTTTTCTGGGTTGGCAGGTTATTATAGGCGCTTATCAAGATTTTTCTAAGATTGCAGCACCTATGACTAGATTGACCAGAAAGGGTGGCCTTTTGTGTGGTCCGGTGAATGTCAGAGAAGTTTTATGGAATTGAAGAAAAGACTCACATCAGCACCTATATTGACATTGCCGGTAGGGAGTGGTGGTTTTGTGCTGTATACTGATGCTTCAAGGAGAGGTCTTGGTGCAGTGCTTATGCAGCATAGTAAAGTGATAGCCTATGCATCCAGGCAATTGAAGCCAGTAGAAGAAAATTACCCCACTCATGATTAGAATTGGCAGCAGTTGTATTTGCTTTGAAAATGTGGAGGCATTATCTGTATGGCGAGAGATTTGAAATTTTACCGATCATAAAAGCTTGAAGTATATCTTCTCGCAGAAAGATTTGAATCTTCGCCAGCGCAGATGGGTTGAATATTTGAAAGATTATGATTTCAGTTTGGCTTACCATCCGGGTAAGGCCAATGTTGTAGCTGATGCTTGAGTAGAAAGCATATATGAATTTGATGATGATTAAAGAATGGAAGTTATATGAAGAAGTAGCAGAGAATTCCTTGAATGTGCCCAGCAGTCAGCGACGGGCAATTCTAGCTGCTAGTGCTGTAGAGCCATCTTTATACTGGCAGATTATTGAAGCTCAGAGAGCAGATGCAGGTTTACCTGAAATTGTGAAAATGGAAGGAGTTTCTATTGATGATAATGTGTGTGTAGTTAGACTTCGGGGCAGATTGTTTGTTCCTGCAGAGAGAGAGGTGAAGCAGCGAGTTGGAAGAGGCTCATAAATCTAGGTACACTATTCATCCGGGTAGTACTAAAATGTACCATGATTTAAGGAGCATTTTGGTGGCCTCATATGAAGAAAGAAATAGCAGAATTTGTGGCAAGATGTGCTATCTGTCAACAGATTAAGCAGAGCATCAGAAGCCTGGAGGTCTATTGCAACCGTTGCCTATTCCACAGTGGAAATGGGATGATATCGCAATGGACTTTGTGGCAGGTTTACCAGGTCGAGTTCAGGGCATAATGGAATATGGGTGTTTGTTGACAGATGACTAAGGAGTATGCAGATTAGTGGCAGTGAGTATGTCTTGGACAGTGGACAGGTGGCAAATATTTATGTTGAAAGAATTGTTCCACTGCATGGTATTCCAAAGACTATTGTATCTGATAGAGATCCAAGATTTACTTCTGGTTTTTGGAGAAGTTTGCAGAAAGTGATTGGTTCTGAGTTGAGGTATAGCTCCGCTTATCATCCCCAACGGATGGTCAGACAGAGAGGACCTTCAGACAATTGAAGATATGTTGCGAGCTTGTTGTTAGTTTGGGGAGGTAGTTGGGAGCATTATTTGGGAATGGTTGAGTTTGCCTACAATAATAGTTATCATACCAGTCTTGGGATGGCATCGTATGAAGCTTTATATGGAAGGCCTGTAGAACCCCATTGAACTGGCATGAAGTGGGAGAAAGGCAGTAGTAGTGGGTCCTGAATTGATTCAGCAAACCACGGAAGTAGTGAAGCTTATTAAAGAAAAATTGCAGGCAGCTCAAAGTAGGCAGAAAAGTTATGTAGATGTGCGGAGGAGACCACTTAGTTTGAAGTGGGAGATTTTGTTTTTCTGAGAGTTTCCCCGAGTAAAGGTATTATGAGATTTGGCAAGTCTGGAAAGTTGAGTCCAAGGTATGTGGGACCTTTCCAGGTATTGAAAGAATTGGGGAAGCAGCTTATAGGATGGATTTGCCAGCTGATTTTGCAGATGTGCATGATATTTTCCATGTCTCTATGTTGAGAAAATGTATTGAAGATCCAGCTCAAATAATTAGATATCAAGGTGGTGACCTGAGCCGGACATGACTATGCCAGAGTATCCGGTACAGATCACAGATCGAAAGATAAAGAAGCTGAGAAATAAAGAATTGAGCTAGTTAAAGTGAGATGGGAAAATAGGTTGGGTGGTGAGGATACCTGGGAGTTAGCCGCAGAAATGGCTAAAGGGTATCCCTATCTGTTTGAGTAAGTTTGTGTATTTTCTTTTTAGATGATAGTACTTGTAAAGGTGTGTATGTATGAGTTGTTTATCTTTGAATTGTGTGTATGAATTTCGAGGTCGAAATTTTCTTTTTAGATGATAGTAATGTAACGTCGCGTGCTTTTCGGATCCATGCGGATGTGTGTGTTGTGGTTGTGCGGCCGTTGTGAGGCCAGTGTGAGTCGGTTGCGTGGAATGCATGGTGTGGATGTGTGGTTTGTCCAGGTAGAGCAGGGTTGGTCCTGAAATGGAATAGGACCTGCTGCTGTTCTGTCTGAGTTGGCGGCCAGGGGTGGCCGTTTACTGGTAGGCGTCCAGATTAGTGGACGTTTACATAATGAGCTTAGCGGCAGTAGATGTGGACGTTTAGGCTGGCGGTTGATGTTGGCGACAAGGGGGTTGACGCCAACCTGTCAGTTCAACAGGTTATAGGCTCACCCGAGGGCTGTTTTCTCAGCTCACTCTCATTCCCTCTTGCCCCAGCTTGCTGCCCCCGAGTCTTTGAAGCTTCCAACAGGTATCAAGGAGTAGTTGGACGATCGTAGAACGTGCGGCATCGCTGAATTACGCGAGGAAACGTCGCGGCGTGGTGCAATTCGCGTGGGAGCTCGCGGAGGGCTCGGCGTGAACCGGGGATTGCAGGAGATTCTAACGCGTTCTGAGGTAGGGGACGACCCTGGTAGCTCCGTAGAAACATTAAAACACATCATAATCACTTGAACCAGCATGATAATCCATGTTTGGATAGAGTTGCACCAAGCGGGATAATGGGTGGTTTGAGTAGTTTACTGTACGAATCATGTTATAATGGGTTGTATTGGGTTCTAGCATGCTAAAGGAATTGCATTTGCATGTTTTTCAGTAGTTAGAACAGTTAGAAAACCCGCAGAGCCGGATTAGGGTTTCTGCAGGTTTATGGCCGGAGAACTTGGCGTCAACATCGCTTGCCGCCAAGATTCTCAGCCAGGAGGTTAACGGCCAGAACCTTGCCGTTGACTCCCAGTAAGCGGCAATCGATGTGGCCGCCTACTTCTATTTGAGCAGAAATGACTAAGTACAATAATTATCGATAATGCATGTGTGTTGACGCATGAGGTGCACTGAGTGCACTTGGTTTACGTGTTTAGCATACAAGGTATGCTATTAGTTGTTTACTTCGGTGACTGCGCGTTGTGTACGCGAGTCAGTTGGGTTCACGTGTAGTGGACCAGTGGTTACTTGTGGTTTACGTGAGGTTTCACGTGGTTTGTGTGTGACGTGCACGTGGTTCTGTGTACGTGGCGAGTAGTACGACGCCTACCGTGGTTACCTCTCCAGTTGGGTGCCCCAGGTTCTTTGTGAGCCAGGCTGTTAGCTCGGGGCTTTGTCCCGGTACTTGTGTTGTACCGTCGAGGTCTGTGTCGTCTGACCTGGACACCCTCACTCTTTGTTGAGTTGTACGTCCGGCTGAGGGAAAGACGACAGTGGGACAGTGACACTTGTGTTTGTTTTAGTCACTTGTAGCGCGCTCGTAGTTGGGGGTACGGACACCAGTAGACGTACTGGACCCCAGCTAGTCCTTTTCCAGTGCCTCACTCTAGCGAGCCCAGGCCAGGGTCTCTGGAGGTGCCAGGCATGGGCCTGTGACCGTGTGGTCTGCAGGTGGTGGTGTTTAGTTGGTCTCCACAGTTGCTTGACCTTTTTACGTGGAGCGGCAGCTGGACCTTTCGTCCGTGGCTGCGAGACTGAGAGGTAGACCTGTGTTAGTTGTCCGAGTCAGTTTTGGTGTCGCGAACCAGTTCACGTGGCTCGTGTTGGCTGTCTCTACTTTAGCTTGTACACCTGTACTGGTTTGCCGTTTAATTATTACTGTTGTTTCTCGTAGTCGGCAGACGGTGAGTACTTTTACAGCTTTACTTACCTGCTTAGCTGTTATATTATTGTTGGTGCTGTTTACTATTCGTACTCGTGGTGTTTGTTTCGCTCGGTTTTGGGGGAGTTCCCTACTGAGCCAGTGACTAGAGAGGCTCACCCCTACCCCCACAGGTGAGAGCGAGGAGGACGTCTCTCGTCCGACGTCCAGTTCCGGGCCGCGTCGTAGCGGTGCAGGGTCAGCACCTCCAGCAGAGTAGCTCAGCAGTGTAGTTTGTAGTTGTTTACTTTCTTCAGTTGTACCTCGGGGTATGCCCCAGGCTCTTGTACTCTTTTCAGTTTTTGTGGAAATTTGGCTATGTAAACTTGTGAAATATATATAAAATGTGGTGTGTTCCTTTATGTTTACACGGACTGTGGTTTGGTATCCCTTGCGAGGCTTCGGCCCGTTCGCGGGAGGCGGACTCGGATCAAGTACGTTATCGGTTAAACGGGCTTGGCCGAGGCGATCCGTCACATAGGATGTCTTAAGGGATATCCAGGTTTAGATGTTCTAGGATGTCCTCATTGGATCTCTTAGTATAGGGTGTTCTAAGACGAACTGCCATGACACGTGTCTAAGTCAGCCACCATACTATGTGAGGATTGGTAGGACCATGGTTAAGATTTGAATAGATTTATCTATACATTGTATGAACTTAATATTACTTTAGCATCCTAATACCAACCTTATTCTTGAAGGACTCTTATGGACACCGACATGGATCAACCTAGAGGCTAGTTCTGGTATGTCAGCAAGCCACTCAACTGCTAGAAAGAGCTCTAGAAGCGACTAAGGAGATTAAAAAGAGACCAATCAGAATGGGAAGAGAAGATATAACCATGGCAAGAAGGCCAACCAACAAGTGAATCGTAACGATGAGATCATTTGCCTTCATTGTCACAAGCCAGGTCATGTGGCCAAGGAGTGTTGGCGAAGAACTGGGGCATGCTTACGTTGTGACGACTCGAGACATCAGCTACAAGACTGCCCTCTTCTAAAAGAACCATCCACTAACACAGAAGAACTCAGTTCTATGATGAAAGGGAACCAGCCAAATGGTGATAAGAGAAAAATAAAGAAGGACAAGAAGAACGACATACAAGTAGTCGTTATTCGCAGGGGGCGATGCAAGCGCTGCAATAGGAGGGGCCACATGTCGAGGGATTGCTGGTGGAAAAGGAAAATACTTGCGATGTGGTAGCTCCAACCATAAGATGAGTGACTGCCCACAATTTGAGAATCAACGTCATGAGAAATTAAACCAGCAAGTACACTAGAAGCTTGGTGCAACCCTCTCCAAATCGAGAAGTAGGAACCGTGGATGGTACCTCTGAACTCACAATGATTAATGTCTTTTACAATAATAATTCACATGTAACCGAAGGAGTCATGAAATTTGGTGGACCAAATTCTTTTCAAGTGGGGGAGGATGTAGCAACCTGGAAATTCAGTATTTAAAAAATTCAAAATAATAATTTTTCTATAAAAAAATAAAATAATAGAAACATACATACCATTATTATATGTGCAAGAACACATCTAAAATTTCGTAAAAATTATAAATCAACCACAAATATTATCCCTAAGTGTTCCACGAAGAGATTCATGCAACGAAAAATTTGATTGGCCAAGTATACACGCGCATGTGACTAATTATCCAAATTTGGAAACTAAGTTATTAACATGGAAATATAATGGGCTCGTAAATTAAATGAACATGTCAGAGAGACCTCCAACATGGGGTATTGATGACCCATTATTGAAATTGGACCATGGACCTCTCATAGTTCAGGAATAAAATCAAGTAAGAAAATATAATAAAATCGTAACTCTATTATACCCTAATTGAAAGGGAAATCCCATAAGATAAAATTTAATAAATAATGGACTTTGTTAAATGGACCATATAAAATTTATTGGGCCAAAATAGGGATTTTTAAAAGATGAATAATAGGAAAATATCCTAAATTCGCAACTTAAATTATTACTTAATAGAAAATGGATATTTAATGTATTAATAAGTAGTTTGTGTTGGATTTGGATTCCTAAACCTACCCTAATAGGTTGGCCACGAATTTGGATCCCAACCTAACCAAATTGGACATGGCAAGTTTGGAAGGTGGAATTAAATAGGAAATCTCAGAATTAAAGAAGAGTTAGAGTTCTATTAGGAATTAGAAGCATAGAGACATAAATACTCTCCTAAACCCCCATGGCCGGCCCTAGCTCATTGCCAACAGTTGCTGGACCAGGAGGAGAGGCCAAGGAGGGGGAGAATTCGTGGGAAGGAGGCTTCATCAAAGCTTCAACTCGAGTTCTTCAAGTTCTAGCCCTAGAAGAGGAAAATGACTAAAGGTAGGCATTCTCACGAGCAAAACTAAATCAATTTCGTCTGTAGGTTGATCTAAACCTCAGGAATCAAAGCCCTCTTGTCTCATATTTTTCCATCAAGCAAATCTTTTGTTCTTAATTTTTGAAGTTCTGTAAACTCCATGACCCCGAACCCTCTTCTTAATTCTTGATCTCCATGTATACTGAACCACATGCTCCGAACATTTTATTAGGGATACTGATCATGTTAGGCTTATTTTTCCCCTAAAAGCCCTAATTTTTATTCATCCTATCTTGCGAAATAATTCGTTGATCTCATCTGTGGATTGTTCCATATTCTTTATGAATACATATGACCAAAGCATGTCGAAACCCTGTTTGTTTTCAATCCCTATTTACTGTAAGTACCCTTGCATGTCTAGATCAATTCACAACTGGTTTCATGATAATTCATCGCTTGTATAATTAGTTATGATTTTCTGAATCGCCCCTGTCAATAGGATAGTCTGGCCCGCAATCCAATACACTGTTCTTTCCCTGTCGAACTCGGGCGCAGACCCTGTGAACATGATGGCCCGATAGGCCACGTTCACAGGGCCATCGCGACAGTGCCTTCCGTCGTGATCTGATCGCGACAGGCCCCGTCGTCGCGAACTGGCTGCTCGATCTGTTGAGCCCATTGCGACCCTCATGCGACCCCGTCGCGACCGCTTGCCCGAACTGACAAGGCCGTCACGATCTGTACAAGCCCATGTCATGTTCTTAGTTGACCCGTCGTGACCCTTACTGAGGTGCATCGTGATCTAGCTTTTTGCATGAAAATCCAACTTTTTGTAAGTCTTATTGTTATACAGTCACCCCCTGTCCTATTAACTATCTTGTACACAGAAAAACGAAGTTGTAAAGATTGAATATATTTTAATTAATTCAAGTTAAACACATGATCTATCAGTCCATGATTTTCTTATAACACTTGCACTCACTTTGAACCATCCAATATGGCTTAATTTGGCATGAAAATTTCATAATGTATCTGATAATTTATGTAATTAAATTGCCATATTTTAAATAGACTTGTCTACATTTTCTCGCGATGTTTTGGGAATACCATTATCGACGCTCCACTGTTTTGAATTCCTCTAGAACATCGAGCACTTGTTTCTATATACACACTCTCTCTTGACTTGGATGAACTCTCCTTCGGATACTCCTTCTGCCGGACTAGTGAATCCTTATTCAAGGCTTCGTATGTCTCCTCTGTCCATGGATTCCCACATGGTCGACGAGCCGGTTGTATCTTAACACCTATGATACCCTTTAGGGATCAACATGATCCAAACGGCTATTAGAAGTTTGCTCTTATCTTGAATCACGCCAGACCTCTGGACCTATGCTTAACATGGCCAGTGGTAGGGTCGTGAGTTCCACCAGACTGCCAGCACCAAGTGTGCGTGTTGTGCAACTATTACTATCGCCTATTTACTCAACGTGTTACGTGCAATGTCCACTAGCTCTCATCTATACTCTACTCGCTCATCTATTCACATTCACTCTACTATCTCGTCTATTCATCTAGTGCTCTTATCTATTTCTTTGTACTCTCTATTGGCCATTAATTGATTGTCTAAAGATAAACAACATAACCAATGCCAGCGCAATAGGGCCCGATTTGGTCCTGGGGAGAGAGCCCGAAAGTGCCATTTGCCCGCGGGAGTTAAATGATCAGGATGTTGGCATTACAGCCAAGTGCCATACTATTAAGATTAATCTAAGACAATCAACACAAAGTGCTATATTCTTTCGATGTCTTTGACAAAATAAAGTGTTATATTCTCTCGTTGTCTATTGATGACAAAAGTGCTATATTCTCTCTCGACTATCTACGGATAACCAAAGTGACATTACTATCTCGATTGACGGAAGTTAATCAAAAGTGCTATACTATTTCGATTGATAAGAAAATCAATCCAAGTGCAATTTACTCTCTATATGGCCAACTACTTTCTCTCTCCTTGCTATACATGTTGCTTGCTATTGCTTAACGTTGACGTTATTCGCTATCGTGTTGTTATCATTTCTATTGTGACTTGACTTTAATCATCATGCTATACTTGATTCATCTGCTATCTGAACCATGTCACTTGTGCTATTACTTTCCCGACTTTACATGGCTCGCACTATCATTTATTACTCTGCCTTTTAAAGCACTAATTATTTAAAGCCTGCTTCATTCACGAGATTTAAGTCCTACTAGGCGTTATCGCTCACCCTTCGTTATTTGTTATTGTGTCTCAGGTAAGACAAACGATGACGTTGTACACACCAGTGGGACAGGACCCGAGTGATGAGCGACCCGGAGTCAAATGACGAAGTTACCCTAGCACATTGGAGTGTAGTAGTTATTACTTTAGATTTCTTTTCAATGTAATGATGTCATTGAGCCTATGTATTGGCTCCGAATTAGTGGTTTTAATAGTCTTAGAAATTTATAATGGAATAAAGAGTTTATCTCAATTATTATTCATTAGATGTCTGATTTACTCAACTGATTGTACATTTTTCTCTACTATGTACTTTGCTCACGTCTCCCCGATTTATTCCGCTGCTAAATTGGCGGGGCGTGACACTTTCTTATACTTCTTATAGCGAGAAACATCTTCCTTGCTAGCCCCTTCCTCTAGCTTAGGCACGATCTCATTGAGGGCATATGCGATTTTCTCTGATGTGAGAACAATTCTCAAATTTCAGAGCCAATCCGCATTATTCGAATTAGTGAGACGATTGACATCTAGTATTCTATGGAGTGGGTTTAAAATTGACATGTTTATGAAAATAAAGATGTAGCAGAAAATAATAACATGTAGACTTTTGGATTTTTGAAAAAAATTAAGGCATGAACTTTTATCTTCATTTACTCCCCCTGTTTTCTCGCGAGACACATGACACACTCCAACATATGAATCGAAAGTTTCCGACAAACTTCTAGTGGGGATCGGGATCTAGTTGGCATCTTGGCATGATCTCGAGGGACTCGACCAATCACACCAAGCCAAAGGGTAGTTAAGTCTTGCCAATCACAACTCCTGGACATTGTCGTCATATTCGGCCTCCAAATCATCATGGCCTAGAGGGACTCCGCCAACCATGATGTTTGGTTAAGTCAACACCATCATTACCTAACGAGAATGATATGCTCCCAAGGGACTCGGCCAAACATACAATGTCCTCAAGTCATCAATGACATCTCCATGCAATAGGGCAGATATCAAGTCCCAATATAGGTGAGCCCGTAATGACTCTGCCAACTTAGTCTATATCAAGAAAAGATGCCTACCCTATAATGATGGAAGGCCACGTGGGTCAATCTTATTGCCTCACATTTATCGACTTAATATATTGTTAATAGAGGGGTTTTTATTGATTTTTTATTGGTCTCATAGCTAAACAATATGCATCCCACATATATTTAGCTTATATTTACATTGCATGCAAATGTGTATCTAATAGGTGCATAAATGATATATATATATATATATATATATATATATAACCACATTGGATGATCATGGACCAGATACTAGTGTGATGAGTCTTAGCCAAAAGACTTTATCACAAGATCCTATGTATGTCAATGGCACATCACATACATGGTGATCTTCCTTCTCAACCTCACTAGTCTTACCGGCTACTCCATTCTCCCGCTGTGCCTTCTTGAAGTTGTTTCAAGTAATTACAGTAATTACAAATAACTATAGGCACGTAGGCCCAAAAATATATATTTTATTCAATTAAGAAAACTTGATCATATCAAGGGGAGGTACACAATCGCAGGGAGGTAGAAGTACACAACGGCTTTAACGAGAGAGAGGGAGGCTCGCAAGCCCCAAAGAATCACCATTCATACACACATATACAAGCATCACATAAAAGTCCATGATCATCCGCCCACATCATACACATCACATGCATACATGTAAGCTACTAGAAAATTAATTAAACACTTTAATTAATAAATGGTTAGATTAACTCTTAATCTAAAACTTTTGGATTAACACTTAATCTTAATTCCATGGTCTCCAACATGGAGCTCGTTGTAGAATGAGAAAGATCTGTGGGCTCTAAATTGTCTTGGCGACAGTCCCAATTGTCGCTCAAACTTGCGACAACATCCACCATCGCCAAGAACACTTCCTAGTGACAATTGATTATATGGTCAACATCTTTGGCCATAACTACCATGTTGCCAGGAACTATTCCTGGTGACAACAGTTCCTATCGTCAGGAGAAGTTGGCGATAGTAGCACCCCTCGCTAGGACTATCCTAGCGACAATGGATCATGTCGCCATGAATTCGTGGTGACCATCCTTGTTGTTGTTAACGTCTCTAGTGCAGCAGATACCAAAAATCTTTCTCCAAACTACAAAATCAATAGTCGTCTACTTTGGACAACCAATAACATTGTCGTTTGAACACTTCAAACGATAATACTCATTGTCATTTAAACAGAAACCGTGACGGAAAGCAACCAGTTTGCATGAAAAAGATTCTAAATCACCTAAAAGGAAAAATTGGACACCATCCCATGAATCCAGGCTCTAATAACTATAGGGAAGTGTGAGGGGTATCAAATGAACAACAGAAGGTAATTTAAAAACAAAAACATATTCCCCAGAAGAACTTATCGGAGGATGATGTCTGATTGCATGACTCTCATGAAATTCATACAAGGGCTAGACGTTCTCACCTAGGGGAGCTCGTATATCCCCTGAAGCTTTAAGCCGATCCCATGGATGAAGGAGCTCACGTGACCTCCCTCTAGCGGTGTTCGCACGGCAGTCTCCGATGATGACGGCTCTTCCTCACGACGTTGTCCTCTCCCTCATACATCTCCAAGGTGCAGCAGCAAGAGCAACAACAAGCAGTAGTAGCCATAGCAAGAGCAGCAGCAACAACAACTAGAAGCAGCAGTAACAACAACAGAAGCTGCAACAGTTGGAGCAAGGAGGGTTCACCTTCTGCTCCCTTCTCTCTTCAAAAAGGAGGAGAGGATGAGATGGGTGTGAAGAGCTCGGCTTGTAGCTCTTTACACCCCCTCTATCCTAATTAGAGGGCGGCCCAACAACTATGCATGGCACTTACATCTTGCGGCCATGCAGTGAACGACCTGGAGTATAAGAAGCCATGCTTATCTTGATGACAAGATAGGCTGTCGCTAACTCTGATTGGCAGCATAGGTCACTATCA
Organism: Colocasia esculenta; assembly: GCA_014218235.1. Taxonomy (NCBI): domain Eukaryota; kingdom Viridiplantae; phylum Streptophyta; class Magnoliopsida; order Alismatales; family Araceae; genus Colocasia; species Colocasia esculenta. The sequence continues at coordinate 127,158,072 of CM024754.1, forward strand.
CCAAGACCATCTTTGTAGCGTATTGACCATTCGGATCGTCATATAATGGTTATGGAGGCCCATGTGTGGCTCATCAGTGTGTGTAGCAGGTGTTTGCGTAGTTTTTCGGGGCATGGTGGGCCGACAGGTTGGGCCCAAAGTGCCTACTTGTTCACTGTCTATGAACGCGATAGTGAGGAGCGTCGCATTCTTAACGCGACGGTTCTGGATGTCACGTTCAAGGAACTGCTGTTTTGAGTCATCGTCTGCATACGCGCCACGTGTCGCACGCTGGGCAGCTTGCTGACATTATGAGTGGGAAGGCAACAGCCTCCTACGTCGCGTTCAGGTCACGACAGAGGACTAAGTCGCGTTCCCAACCAAGCTGCATTTTTAAGTAGGTTTTGGTCGAACGGAGCTTTTGCAAGCTCTGCTCATCCAGGGAAGGAGGTTTTGCCGTGGTGAAGGGTGATCTGACAATTTGGTGGTGTTTTTGGCGTGTTCTCACCGCGAGGACGTTGCGTGGAGCGAGGGAAAATACCCTGGGTCTCATTCTTCGCGTTCTTCGTAGAGGTAGGGAGATTCCACCTTGTTTTGATGCATGGATTGTATCTGTGGTGTGTTTAATGCGTTATTTGCTTTACAAACCATAGATACCATGCTAGGATACTCATTAAAGCATGAAAAATGGATGAAAACACTGGTTTTTAGGGTTTGTGGGGGAGATCCAGCGAGGGGTTCCCGGATTAGGGTTCCTGCCTGTGAAGGCGACGAACCCTCCTGTTGCGTTCTGAACGCGACAGGCCGACCCGTCGCGTTCAAGTTCTTGAACGCGACATATTGGGGTGTCGCGTTCAGAAGGCGACATGGGACCTTGTTGTAATAACAGGTCCGAGGGCTTATTATATGCATGCTAGCATGATTATCCGATTATTGTGAATCATTGTGAATGGCTATGGTAAGTGGTGTGTTGGCACCCATAGCGCTCGGGGAGTGTGTTGTGTGCGTGGTTGGCATGGTGTTCACGCGGTTGTCGTGGGGTTTCACGTAGTTTGTGCGGTGAGCACGTGGTTTGTGTGTGCGTGGCGGGTAGTACGACGCCTACCGTGGTTACCTCTTCAGTTGGTAGTCCCAGGTTTTGTGTGAGCCAAGCACGTGTGTGCTCGGGGCATGTCCCGGTACTTGTGTACTGTCGAGGTCTGTGTCGTCTTCCTGGACACCCTCACTCTTGTGTAGAGTTGTACGTCTGCTGAGGAAAAGACGGCAGTGGGACAGTGACTTGTTAGAGTTTGTGTTTTGTCACTTGTAGTGCGCTCGTGGTTGGGGGTTACGGATACCAGTAGACGTACTGGGCCCAGCTAGTCCTATTTTCCAGTGCCTCACTTTAGGGAGCTCGGCTGGAGTCCCTAAAGGTGTCAGGCATGGGCCTACGACAGTGTGGTTTGCAAGAGTGTTTTGGTTGGAATCCATAATTTCTTGTCGTGTTCTAGTGGAGCAACAGCTGGACCTTTCGTCTGTGGCTGCAAGACTGAGAGGTAGTCCTGTGTGGTTTGTCCAGGTCAGTAGCTGGTGTCGCGAACCAATCTTTGTGGCTCGAGTGTGGCATTTACCTACTTTAGCACGTACACATGGTTGTGGTTTGTTTTTTATTTATTAAAGCTACTTTCACTAATAGCATGTGGTAAGTAGAGTTTACAGCTTTAATATCCTGCTTAGATAGATTTATAAATTGCTAGCATAGTTTTTTCTACTGTTGATATTTGTGAGTTTAGTTTGCTCGGTTTCTAGGGGAGTTTCCCTACTAAGCTAGTGACTTGTGAGGCTCACCCCTACTCCTTTCAGGTGAGGGAGAGCAAGAGGCTTCTCATCCTTTGTCTAGTTCCGAGCTGCACCGTAGCGGAGCAGGGTCTGCACCTCCAGTATTTGTAAGATAAAGGAAACTACTGAATATATTATAAGATTGTTATCTCACAAATATTTACAAGGAATTTACATAGCCATTTCTCGCAAATATATATAAGATTGTTATCTCACAAATATATTATAAGATTGCTTCGGCCGTTCATGGGAGGCGGAGTCGGATTAGGCACGTTATTAGGTTAACTGTCTGGACAATGAGGAGCGCTACAGTTGGTATCAGAGGGAGGTCCGTGTGGATATAAAGGAATTGGAATTTGCATAGCCTATTCTCTACCTTAGCCCCTACTGGTAGTTGACCCTAGTTTTTGTATTGATTAGTTGTATACGTGTGGTTGGAATATTGGTTGTGCAGGATCAGAAATGGCAGACATAAGGGATTGGGGAGAAGGTGGAGATGAGTTGGGAGAGGATGCTACGCAGAGGATGATAGAGAGAATATGGGAAAGCCTCATAGATATTTGGACGAGGTTGGATCAGCAGGCACCGTTACAGCCAGCGGCAGTAGTACCACCAGTTGCAGAGGAGCCAGTGCCAGTGGCACCAGTTCCACAACTAGGAGTTGGGGTCACTCCTTTGTACCCATACCCCTAGTAGCACTGGCACGGCCAGTTGGTGCGGAGGAAGCCAACGGCACTTATGGAGAGGTTTTTGAGGTTGCAGCCCCCTACGTTCTCAGGAGGCCCCAATCCAGACATAGCAGAGCACTGGGTGCACGAGATAGAAAGAGTGTTTGTGACGATGAGGTGTTCGCAGATAGATAGGGTGATTCTTGCCACTTACCAGCTGCGAGGTTTTGCTCAAGAATGGTGGAGATTGAAGATGCAGACGGTGTTTACAGGGAGGCCAGATGATACCATTACTTGGCATGAGTTTTTGATGGCCTTCAACGACACTTTCTTTCCAGTCCAGATACAGCAGGCGAAGAGGGAGCAGTTCTGGACTTTACAGCAGGGGAATTGTCGGTGTTAGAATATCAGATGAGGTTTATGGCATTGAGCAGATATGCTCCATATGTGGTGACTGATAACACTATGATGGTGGAGTACTTCATCAGAGCTTGCAAGCTGAGTTGCAGATGCAGTGATTCCCCTTATGCAGGACGGTAGAGGAGGCACGCAGAGTGCAGCGATATTAGAAAGGACTGTTCGGGCTAGACAGGGACAGTCATAGACAGGCAGTTCAAGCAGTTTTCGGCTTCCCCAGTAGTCTACTGGCATCAACAAGGGTAAGGCACCCACAAGAGCTTCATCATCGTTTAGATTTGCAAAGTGGGGTAAACAGATAAAGAAGTTCTTTCGAGGAGGAGGAGGTCGAGGTGGAGGTAGACAACAAGGTTTCCAGCAGGGTGGTTTCCAGCAGGGTCGGGGTTACAGGCCACCAGCTCCAGAGGAGTCGCAGCAGAGCACAGCAGGGCAGCCCACATCTTTTCCAGGTTTTAGGTGTTACATCTGTGGTCAGCCAGGGCATTTAGCCAGAAATTGTCCGCAGTCCCGAAGTTATGGCTACGGCAGAGGAACTCAGCAACAGAAGCAGCCATACCAGCAACCAGCAGAGCAAAGCAGAGGTGCACCATACCAGAGAGGAGGACGGGGTCGAGTGATGGCAATCACCAGAGCACAGGTGGAGTCATCCAATCTCATTGAAGGTATATTACCACTCTTTGATTTTTTCTGCTAGAGTGTTGATTGATCCGGTGCTTCCCATTCGTTTATTTCTGAAGATTTTCTGGATAGTATGGTACATCCTCGAGAAGAGAGGCAATGTGGTTGGTAGTAGAGGTTCCCTCAGGTGGCTACGTGCTCACTTCTTGTTTCTTAGATGGAGGTTCCGATATTGATTCATGGGATCAGTTGCCAGTTAGATGTATGCTCTGTCACTGAAGGATTATGATGGATATTAGGGATGGATTGGTTGGAAGCTTATGGGGCACTGGTAGATTGTAGGAAGAAGAATGTCAAGTTTTGCAGGCTCGGTGGAATAGTGTTTGATTTCAAGGCATGCCTTTTTACACTCCTAAGTTCATTATTTCTGCACTTAGGGCTAGAAGGTTGATTAATACGGGGGTGTAGCGTACCTTGAGTCAGTTACTTTAATTGAATCTGGTAAGTCTATAGATTCAGTACCAGTGGTTAGAGAGTTTGCAGACGTGCTCCCCGAGGACTTGCTAGGGTTGCTCCACACGAAGAGGTGGACTCATAGTTGAGTTGCAGCCAAGGCAGTATGCTGATATCAAAAGCACCATACAGAATGCACCAATGGAGTTGAAGAAACTACAGAAGCAATTGCAGGAATGATAGAGAAAGTTTTATCAGACCCAGTCATTCGCCATGGGGAGCGCCAGTATTATTTGTCAGGAAGAAAGATGGCAGTCTGAGAATGTGCATTGATTACAGGCAGCTGAACAAAGTCACAATTAAGAACAAGTATCCGCTTCCCAGAATAGATGATTTATTTGATCAGCTCCAATCAGCCAAGGTATTTTCTAAGATTGATTTAAGGTCAGGGTACCACCAGTTGCGGATCAAGGAAGAAGACATAGACAAGGCAGCTTTCAGGACCAGATATGGGCATTACGAGTTTGTGGTGATGCCATTTGGCTTGACAATGCGCCAGCAGCTTTCATGAATTTGATGAACAGAATATTCCATCCGTATCTGGATCATTTGTTATGGTCTTTATTGATGATATCTTGGTGTACTTGGCGTCAGAGGAGGAGCATGTAGCACACTTAAATATTACTTTACAGACATTGAGAGATCACCAGTTGTATGGTAAGTTTATCAATGTGAGTTTTAGTTAAAGGAAATTCAGTTTTTGGGACATGTTATCTCAGCAGAAGGAGTTGCAGTTGATCCAGCCAAAGTTGAAGCGATAATAAAATGGGAAGAACCAAAGACAGTGTCAGAGATTAGAAGCTTTTTAGGTCTTGCAGGATATTATAGATGGTTCATCCAAGATTTCTCGAAGATAGCAGCTCCCATGACAAGGTTGACAAGGAAAGGGGTACCCTTTGTGTGGTCTTTAGATTGTAGGCATAGTTTTGTAGAGTTGAAGAAGAGGCTTACCACAACACCAATACTAGAGATTCCGTCAGGTAGTGGCGGATTTGTTTTGTACACAGATGCATTAGGAAGAGGTTTGGGAGCAGTGTTAATGCAACATGGCAACGTGGTAGCTTATGCCTCCAGGCAGTGAAAGAAGCATGAAGAAAATTATCCAACACATGATTTAGAGTTAGCAGCAGTTGTTTTTGCATTAAAGATTGGCGGCACTATTTATATGGTGAGAGGTTGAGATATTCACTGATCATAAGAGCTTAAAGTGTATCTTTTCTCGGAAGGATCTGAATTTAAGACAGCGTAGGTGGATGGAATATTTAAAAGACTATGACTTCAGTTTGGCATACCATCCGGTAAAGCTAATGTGTAGCAGATGCACTGAGCAGAAAAAACAGTTATGAATCAACTTATGATTAGAGAATAAAAATTGTATGAAAATGTGGCAGAAAATTCATTATATGTGCCTAGTAGTCAGCGGCGAGCAATAATAGCAAGTAGTGCAGTGGAACCTTCCCTATACTGGCAGATAGTGGAAGCGCAGAAAACAGATGACAGTTTAGCAGATATTGTAAGAATGGAAGAAGTGACTCTTGGTGATGACAGTGTGGTCAGACTCAAGGTTGGTTATATGTGCCAGCAGAATGCTGAGGTCGGGCAGAAAGTGTTAGAAGAGGCTCATAGGTCAAGATACACCATTCATCCAGGCAGTACCAAGATGTATCAGAATATGAAGAAGCACTTTTGGTGGCCCAATATGAAGAAAGAATTGCAGGATTCATAACAAGATGTGCAATTTGTCAGCAAGTAAGGCAGAGTACTAGAGGCCAGGAGGACTGTTACAACCATTACCCATTCCACAGTAAAAATGGGATGATATTGCTATGGATTTTGTTGTTGGTTTTCCCAGATCATCAACATGTCATAATGGTATTTGGGTTTTTATGGACAGATTGACTAAGGTTTGCAGTTATTACCACTAAGTATGTCATGGTTAGTGGATAGATTAGCCAAATTATATGTGGAAAGAATAGTACCTTTACATGGGATTCCAGTTACCATTGTTTCAGATCGAGATCCCATATTCACATCAGGCTTTTGGAGGAGTTTGCAGAGAGTGGTTGGTACAGAATTTAGATACAGTTCAGCTTATCATCCTCAGACAGATGGGCAGACAAAAAGAACAATTCAAACAATAGAAGATATGTTAAGGGCTTGCTGTTTAGTTTGGGGAAGTGTGTGGGAGCGCCATTTAAGCATGGTAGAGTTTGCCTATAATAACAGTCATCATGCAAGTATTGGAATGGCACCTTATGAAGTATTATATGGAAACCGTGCAGGACACCATTAAATTGCATGAATTAGGTGAGAGACAGGTTATGGGTCCAAAGTTGATCCAACAATGTGCAGAGACAGTAAAATTTATCAAGGAAAAACTCCAAACAATGCAGAATCGCCAGAAAAGTTATGCAGATACCAGACGCAGGCCTTTGCAGTTTGAAGTCAGAAATTATGTCTTTTTTAAGGTTTCTCCTACTAAAGGTGTACTCAGGTTCAGCAAAAGAGGCAAATTGAGTCCGAGGTATGTTGGCCCATTCCAAATAAAAGAAAAAGTTGGTGAGACAGCTTACAGATTGGATTTGCTAGCAGATTTTACAGATGCACATGATGTCGTTCACGTTTCAATGCTCAAAAAGTACATTAAAGATCCTACCCAAGGGTTAGCTATCAAAGATATGATTTTATGCCAGACATGACTATGCAGAATATCCAGTGCAGATTACAGGTCGCAGAACCTAGAAGCTCAGAAATAATGAAATGAACTAGTAAAAGTTAGATGGGAAAATAGACAAGGCGGTGAAGATACGTGGAACTAGCATATGAGATGATGAAAACGTATCCATACATGTTTGAGTAAGCTTTTAATTCTTTTAGGTGATAGTAACATGCTAGTTTATTTAAAAGTTTTTGGTCTTGAGTTTCCATTTTAAATTTTGAGGACGAAATTTCTTTTAGGTGATAGTAATGTAGCGTATTGACGTTCGGATCATCATATAATGGTTATGGAGGCCCATGTGTGGCCCATCAGTGTGTGTAGCAGGTGTTCGCGTAGGTTTCCGAGGCATGGTGGGCCGACAGGTTGGGCCCAAAGTGCCTACTTGTTCACTGTCTGTGAACACGACAGTGAGGAGCATCGCGTTCTTAACGTGACGGTTCTGGGGTCGCATTCAACGAACCTCTGTTTTGAGTCATCGTCTGCATGCGCACCGCGTGTCGCACGCTGGGCGGCTTACTGACGTCATGAGTGGGAAGGCAACAGCCTCCTACGTCACGTTCAGGTCGTGACGGAGGACTACGTCGCGTTCCCAACCGAGCTACATTTTTAAGTAGGTTTTGGTCGAATGGAGCTTTTGCAAGCTCTACTCAGCCAGGGAAGGAGGTTTTGCCATGGTGAAGGGCGATCCGATGATTTGGTGGTGTTTTTGGCGTGTTCTCGCCGCGAGGACGTTGCGTGGAGCGGGAGAAATGCCGTGTGGGTCTCGTTCTTCATGTTCTCCATGGAGGTAGGGAGATTCCACCTCGTTTTGATGCATGGATTGTATGTGTGGTGTGTTTAATGCGTTATTTGCTTTACAAACCATAGATACCAAGCTAGGATACCCATTAAAGCATGAAAATGGATGAAAACACCAGTTTTTTAGGGTTTGTGGGGGAGATCCGGCGAGGGGTTCCCGAATTAGGGTTCCTGCCTGTGAAGGCGATGGACCCTTCTGTCGCGTTCTGAAAGCGACAAGCCGACCCGTCGCCTTCAGGTTCTTGAACGCGACATACGAGGTGTCGCGTCAAAAGGCGACATGGGATCTTGTCGCAATAACAGGTCCGAGGGGCTTATTACTATGCATGCTAGCGTGATTATCCGATTATTGTGAATCGTTGTGAATGGCTATGGTAAGTGGTGTGTTGGCACCCGTAGTGCTCGGGGAGCGTGTTGTGTGCGTGGTTGGCGTGGTTTCACGCGGTTGTCGTGGGGTTTCACGTGTTTTGTGCGGTGAGCACGTGGTTTGTGTGTGCGTGGCGGGTAGTACGACGCCTACCATGGTTACCTCTTCAGTTGGGAGCCCCAGGTTTTGTGTGATCCAGGCACGTGTGTGCTCGGGGCATGTCCCGATACTTGTGTACTGTCGAGGTCTGTGTCGTCTTCCTGGACACCCTCACTCTTGTGTAGAGTTGTACGTCCGGCTGAGGGAAAGACGGCAGTGGGACAGCGACTTGTTAGAGTTTTTGTGTTTGTCGCTTGTAGCATGCTCGTGGTTAGGGGTTACGGACACCAGAAGACGTACTGGGCCCCAGCTAGTCTGTTTTCCAGTGCCTCACTTTAGGGAGCTCGGGCCGGAGTCCCTAAAGGTGTCAGGCATGGGTCTGCGGCAGTGTGGTTCGCAGGAGTGGTGTTGGTTGGACTCCACAATTTCTTGTCTTGTTCTAGTGGAGGGCAGTTGGACCTTTCATCCGTGGCTGCGAGACTAAGAGGTAGTCCTGTGTGTTTTGTCCAGGTCAGTAGCTGGTGTCGCGAACCAGTCTTCATGGCTCAAGTGTGGCTTTACCTACTTTAGCACGTACACCTGGTTGTGGTTTGTTGTTTATTTATTAAAGCTGCTTTCACTAATAGCATGTGGTAAGTAGAGTTTACAGCTTTAATATCCTACTTAGATAGATTTATAAATTGCTAGCATAGCTTTCTGCTGTTGATATTTGTGAGTTTGTTTGCTCGATTTCTAGGGGAGTTTCCCTACTAAGCCAGTGACTTGTGAGGCTCACCCTACTCCTTTCAGGTGAGGGAGAGTAGGAGGTTTATCATCCTTTGTCTAGTTCTGAGCCGCATCGTAGCGGAGCAGGGTCTGCACCTCCAGTAATGTAATCTACTTTCTTTGTTCACCTGGGTATGCCCTAGGTTGTTGTTGTAGGTGTGTCTGGCTACAATTGAGAAATGGCTATGTAAATTCCTTGTAAATATTTGTGAGAAAACAATCTTATAATATATTTCAGCAGTTTCCTTTATATTTCTACGGACTTTGAATGGTATCCCTTGCGAGGCTTCGGCCCGTTCGCGAGAGGCGGAGGCGGATCAGGCACGTTATTAGGTTAACGGGTCTGGACGACGAGGACCGCTACAATCTTGAAGATAATTGACAATGTCACCAAGATTTCTAGTGATAGTCGACTATGTCACTAGGACCATCCTATCGATAGTCGATCTTGTCGCCACGACCATCATGACGACCGACTGTCATTACTCCATCTTTGGTCAGACAAGAGCCTATTGGATAACTCTTATCCAATCCTCTATCATCGTCATATCAACCATCTTTGTGTGAGACCCTCTAGGCCCAATATCGAGCTGGTCGTGAGTTGCACCTGTCAAAACGCTTCTGACTCAGAACACCTTCAGAATAGTGAATTATTAAGTCCATAATAATTCACTCAACTCATCGACTATGGATGTACCAAACTACTACACCATGGTCCCAGACAATACAGGACGATCAAATCTATGGACCTTTCTACCCACAGTTACCGTAGACATTTAGTCCATCATCCAACTAATATCCCAGAGACCGTATGTTAGGCATGGTACTGTTAGGCTTATTGGAATCCATTCATTTATTGCTCTTATCGAATTCTCCCGAAGACTCTTTCTCTCTCAATCTGATTGACTTTGGCCAGGGGATTTGCCTGAGCAAGAATACACGGGATATTCCTCTCATGATAACGAGAGTGGATGATCCTTTATTGACACCAATTGCCTTCGCAAGGTTGGCTACCATTCTCAATAATCGGTTGTTCTAGATCTAGAACTTTCAGACCTTCAAGTCCAGCATCAAAGAATGGACTATTCAAACAAGGCATCCTTGGTGTCTCAAGTCCAAGGACCAGTTACATAACTAGGAGCATGGAATCGTTGTCTAAAAATCAGGTATCATCAACAATACAACATTGAGAGCAATCATTTAGTGACTCATTCTCCAATGAGCACCTGCACTATATCCCTAGTGTCTCCACACAAGTAACTATGAGACCAGCTACCTCCATTGATGGATAGGTATATAATACACCGTCTATCCGATTATCTCAATGTCCTTCTTGAGTAACCTATGACCAAGATATTTAGGATCTATGTTTAAAGAGAATTGGACTCATTATCATGATCCAATTCTATTACACAGATCCATAGACAACACAATATAAACACCATGTCATGTATGTAATATAAAGTGAGAAAATGTCATTAATATTATTACAAAAAGAGATTAGTACATGATTACAAGTGTCATCACTAATGTGAGTTGGCTTGTAGGGCACTCATAACTAGCAAGACCAATCCTAAAAAGACTCTATATGAACTTTACAAAGATAAGAAGCCCAATATTTCTCATCTTAGTTCTTTTGGCTACATGTGCTATATTTTGAACAATGGTAAGTCTAAATTAGTCAAATTTGATAAGAAAAGTGACAAGGGGATTTTAAATTCTAGAGCATACCAAGTGTTCAATAAAAGAACTCTTGTAGTAAAAGAAACCCCACATATCATTTTTGATAATCAAGCTCAAAGCCACATTTTTAGATGTCTTAGTTGAGATGTAGGGGATAAAGATGCAATTAAAATCAAGGAAACCCCAAACAAGAAAGAACCACAGCTGACCCTCATGATACCTCAGATACCATTGAGAAAGATGAGGTGTAAGGCCCTCGAATTTTGTCCTCGTTATGTTTATTTAATTTTGTGCATATTATAAGTATTTATTTACTTATGTGCTATGTATATATAGTTTATTTTTGTGCATGTAATTTATTTATTTATGTGTGTATATAGTATTTATTTATTACTGTGCATATATGTTGTTTGATGATTTATGTGTTCTGGCCGAATTCTGCTTAACGTCAACATCCCTTGACGTTAAGATAGAGTAGACGGCAAGCTTTGTGTCGTTTACTGCCTGCCAGAATAGATAAACGTCAACATCGATGGACGTTGACTTCTAGTTAACGGTAGTATATTGGACGTTTACTTCTTCGTTTATGTGTGGGATTCTAGATCTGAAACGGAAGTGTTTTCTCCGGTTCTTGGTTAGGAAACAATCCCCAATGATAGAAACCTAATCCTAAGCGTACCCCGCCTTAGCCCTATAAAACCTAGTGTTTTCGGCTAGATTAAGACCTTTTAGTTGAGAGGGAAAAACTAGGGTTTTGTTGTGAGAAAACTAGAACTACACACAACGCTTGATCCGGCAATTGAGAGCTTCTTCCGGTGATCTTCTTCGACTGGGAGATACTCCAAGTGTTGAAGAATCATCCCCGACTCCGGAGGACTTTCTGTACAGGCGTGAAGATCAGATTTGGGGCTGCAAATCTCACCTTCCTGGCTTGGCTGAGGAGGGATTCTTCGATAGATTTGATCTTCGTAGATTTTATTTCAGGCAAGTAACTTAGGGTTTCTCTCCATAGACTTGTCCTTTAGGGTTTTACAAATTTTACGAATTTTTATTTCATGCCTGGACCTCCCAAAATCTCTATTTTTCTATGTTCGGGCTGCACTGTGTGCAGACAGGAGGTTGAGGGCAACAATGTTGCCGCCAAGTTCTTGGGTCGACGGTGGTCGATCTTGCCGTTAACTCTTCCTGACGGCAAGCTCCTTGCCGTCAAGTTCATGTGATTTCTACAAAAATACATGTTTAATCTCTGTGTGATGATTTTCGAAAGTTTGGAAGTCTGTGCATGCTGTAAAAATTGTGGTTGGTCAGGTATGGTCTTTAGGTCATATCATGAGGTTCTGTCGAATTTCTGAGCATGACTATATTTAATATAAATTCTGTATTGGTGAAATAAGCACGTTTTGACTGTGTTTAATTTTAAATAAATAGTTTTGTTGCATGTTATGAATTCAGAAAATTATCATGATCTTAGAGAGACTGTTCACATGTTTTGGACCTGTTAGAACTGACTGCTTTATTGTCTACCATGCTTAATTGAATTATCTCATCAAATTACATGTAATCTCTGTTAATTATTAAAAATAGTTGTCCTATTCAAAAATTATGAAAATTACAGATATGTTCCATGTTCTATATCCACCCCATGGTTAAAATTTGATATTATTCTGAGTACTATGAAATTAGTTGTTAATTTCTGAAGCTTTCTGTACCATGTTCTATAATGAGTTTCAATTATGTTTAAAATGTGATTAGCATCATGATTAGGCACTGTTATTTGCTATTCTTGATTAAATTGAGTATCTAAAAGTGATTAGTAATTGTTTCATGACATAGGTGTGCAAGTGCATGGAAGTGAGAGAACATGTGGCATGTTGTGTGAAATGTGTTAATGTGCAAAGATAAATTGTGCCAATGAGACACTGCCACCATAGATTGCGTGGAGTTGTACTATAGTAGCACCCCTACGGGAAAGCTCAAATGTGTTATGTGATACCTGGGACAACGGGTCGTGTGAAATCCTGGAGGTGGACAAGTTCCACTGGTAATGGTGGGGAGGGCTTCCCCCGTTCTGCGTAGTAACCAAGACTTGGTCACTTTGCCTGGTGATTAAGTATGTGTATGTGTTAAGTGATCTTTCTAGTGGTGGTTTGGGCTGTGTCTTGGTAATGTGTAAAAGTGGATATGTGAATAATGTGTAAAGTGACATGTGTAAGTGGCACGTGGTAAGTGCAAGTGATGTGACATGTGATACGTGAATGTGCAAAGTGAAATTATGTGAAAGCTATGTGAAATCATGTGTAAGTGAAAGTGAATGATAATGTGAGAATAAATGCATATGAAAGCCAAGGTAAAAGTGCATATGTTCATGTCATACATGTGTTAATGTGAATTATGTTAATTGTGATATCATGTTTGGTACCATGTGTAGAAGTATGTTAATTATGTCCATGAGGTAGTAATTACTTGAGGAACATGTGTTTAGTATCATGTTATGAATTTGAATATAAGCCATATGTTAGGGTTATGTGAAAATAAGAAATGAAAACATGTGATTATATGAATGCTCCATTGTTAGTGATTCCATGTTATAAATGACCATGTTAAAATTCTTGTTATGCATGAGTTAGCATAGGTTTGTTTGATAGATTCCATATTTACATTATCCATGTTAAAGCATGAGCATGTGTTAGTTTAATTATAAATTGCAAATAGTTAATGATCATGTGATAGCTAGTAAAGTGTTAATGTTAGAAGCATGTGTGGTAAGTACATGGTTTGAAATTTTAAGTTTCTTGCTGAGTCTATTGTGTAGATTCACCCTTGCTAAACATTTCAGAAGATTTAGAAGCTGAGGAGTTAACGAGATCCGACGTGGAGCGTGAAGAGTAGATTGAAGACTCATAGTTTATTTCCTAGTATGTGATGTATTTGTAATTTAAACTTTGGTTATATTGTACTTGGAACTGACTATATGTTTAGTAGATGCATGTTATGTTATTTCTTTTCTTGGACTATATAGACTGTGGTATGTGGATTATAAAGTTGATGGAATAAGAGTATTTAATTTCCGCTACAATATTCCTTTATATTTGTGTATATCTCAGCCCATGTGACTATCCTTGGGGTTTTCTCCCCTGTAGCGACTTACTCTCATCCGATGTGGGTTGGTATAACCATACCGGGTGGAAGTGGGCCGTTACAGAGATGATATTAGAGATACAGGGTTTAGATTATACATGGATAGCCATCAACTTGATTCACATCTCAAGGTCTTTGTAGTAGATAGTCAGATCTATGGAATATTAAGATAGGACTAGAAAAGTGATAAGATGAATGCATGAGAATATACTAGGTGTAGTAATAATGGAGCTTGACTTGGTATTTCTTTTGTAGGCTATGCTGGAAGGACTCATCGTTCGAGTGTGCCCATCCAAGATGAGGAGCCAGGAGGACAGCAGTGAGCAGTAGGGAGTACCAGCAACTCGAGGACCACCTGCGCCACCCCCGCCACCATTGGTCAACTACAACACGTTCATGCAAGGACTTGTACAATGATGCAGACTCAAGTGCAGATGCATGCAGCTCTTTCAATCAGCTTTAGGCTCAGGTTCCGACACCAGCTCAGCAGGACCGTGGTGTGGGAGGAGTGTCGGTCATGGAGAGTTTAAGCGGATGGCTCCACTTCTTTTAAGGGGAGAGTGTAGCAACTCGAAAAATTTAGTATTTTAAAACATTTGAAATAATAAATTTATATAAAAATGAAATAATAGAAAACATACATACCATTATCGTATGTGCAAGAACACATATAAAAATTCCGTAAAAATGATAAATCACCCCATACATTATTTCTAAATGTTTTACTAATAATTTAAGCAACAAAAAATTTGATTGGCCAGGTATACGTCACAATGTGACTGATTATCCAACTTAGGGAACTAAGTCGGAAAACTGTTAACACGGAAAAATAACGTGCCCATAAATTTAGCAAACATGTCAAAGAGACTTCCAACATCATGTAATGATTAACCATTATCGGGTTTGGACCAATGGACCTCTCATAGCCCATGAATAATTCAAATAAGAAAATACAATAAAATTCATAACTCTATTATTCCCTAATTAAAAAGGAAATCGCATAAGATAAATTCTAATAAATAAGGGGTTTGGTTAAATTGACCATATAAATTTATTGGGCCAAATAAATATTTTTAAAAGATAAATAATAGGAAAATACTCTAATTCGCAACTTAATTATTTCTTAAATAGAAAAGAGGTATTTAATGCATTAAATAAGAAGTTTTGGTTGGAATTGGATTCCTAAACCTATCCAAATAGGTTGGCCACGAATTTGGATCCCAACCCAACCCCAATAGGACGTGGCAAGGCTTGGAAGGTGGGATTAAATAGGTAATTAAATAGGAGTTGGAGTCCTATTAGGAAATAGAAACCCAACAAGCAAAAACTCCCCAATCTCTCCATGGCCAGCCCTAACATGTTGTTGGGACTTTTTGGACGTGGAGAGAGGCCAGGAGGAGGAGATTTCGTGGTTGAAGGCTTCATCAAGCTTCATCATGAGTTCTTCAAGTTCTTGCCCTAGAAGAGTAAAACGACTAAAGGTAAGCATTCTCACGAGAAAAACCTAATTAATTTTGTCTGTAGATTGTTCCATGTACTAGGAACAAATCCTCAGTTTCATATTTTTCTATCGTGCCAATCTTTTATGGTTGATTTTTGAAATTCTGCAAAACCATGAACCTGACCCTTCCTCTTTATTCTTAATCTTCATGTATACTTAACCTCGTGCTCTCAAATTTTAACTGGAGTCACTGATGGATGTTAGGCATATTTTGCCCCTAAAATCCTTAATTTTCATCCATCCTATGTCACAATTAAATGTTGCATGATCTTGATGATGTACTGTCGTGATTTAACCTTGACTTGTGTTATAAGTTCCATACCTCTTTGTGGAGTCGTTTTTAGATCAAGTATTCAACATAAAACTTGTTACTCTATGAGTCTATTTTCATTTGGCACTAGTTTATCCAAATTTTGTTGACGGTGCTGAGAGTATTAATCCAAACATGAACATTGTGTCAGATCACATAGTCAGTCACAATACATCTTATTACATAGTCAAACGATCTTTGTCTCTCTATTATTTGCTACTGTACAAAGTATTAGTTGTAATCTAACTAATAAAGGTGGTTTCACCCGATTTGGATCACCCTAGCATTTGTTTTGATTTTTCAAACCCACAGGTGTCAAACCCAATCCAAGTCGGAGTTGGAAATAGGTAGAAAAAGTAACCAAACGTCATTTTCAGGTAGCAACAGGTCGACACGTTGCTACCATAAAGTGACAACATCATGGTCGTGACCCAAACCAAAAATCAGACAGTTTCGTGGTCTTCTTCAGAAGGCGACAAGATGATGGTCGCCTTCACTTTCAGAAGGCGACAGGCAATGTGTCGCGTCTGCCTATGTCCACTTAATCGGCCATAACTTTTTCTATAGACCTCGGATTGATAAGCCGTTTTCTTTGCTGGATTCCTCATTAAAAGGCTTCAATATGTATATTCATGTGTGAGATTTGAATAAAAAATCAATGAGTTATGACCTAAGAAAGTGAAGGGATGGGACTGCAATTGCCTTCTAAGGGGCATACATCTTGGTTTCCATCATTTTATGTCGTTCTTTGCATGTGTGAGTTTGATCCATTCTAGGAAGGTTCTAGAAAGTATTTTCATGCATTTAAAAACCCATATGAAAGTTAAAACATGTTCACATGATTTTTAATTGATCTTAAGTTCATGATCATGCTCTCTACCTATCGATTATTCACTTCCTTGCCTTGTTAACGAACTTGCTAAAACACGTAGTTACTTGCTAAAATTGGTCATGCATGGTTATTACTTCATGATTTATTAATCATGATACTTGCCATAAATTGAGTTTCTATAAATGAAGTTTCCATAATCGGATTCACACAAACGCACTCGAGCGATTCTCACGTGTGGCATGCGCACACACTCTAGCACGATAGGAAAGCCTCTCTTGGCTTGTGGTGAACTCTCCGTCGGATTTTTCCTTTCGCCGGACTAGTGACCCCTTGACCAAGGCCTCCGTAAGTCTCCTCTATCCATGGATTCCCACATGGTCGACGAGCTGGTTGTACCCTAACACCTATGATACCCTTTAGGGATCGGCAAGATCCAAACGACCTTAGTTTGCTCTCGTTCTTATCTTGAATCACGCCGGACATCTGGACCTGTGTGTAAGGCCAGCGGAAAGGTAGTGTATTCCCCTGACTGCCAACACCAAGTGCGCGTGTTGTGCAACTATTACTATCGCCTGTTTACTCGACGTTTCACGTGCAACCCATAAGATCTCATCTACACTCTACTCGCTCATCTATTCAAGTTCACTCTACTATCTCATCTATCTCGTCTATTCATTTGGAACTCTCTTGGTACCCTTGAGCTGTGTGGCTCCTACTGTTTTGTACAGTTCTTGACTGTCTAGCGCTAAATGGGTCTTGTGACTCTACTGACTTGAATGCATACTACTGAGGGCACGGAGAGTGTTCGAGGGGCTCTAATCTAGTCCTGGGGTAGAGAGCCACCCGAAAATACCTGCTGGAGCTAATGACGGTGTCTGCATTTGCACCGGTTCTGACTGACTGTTTTGAATTAGCTAGACATTGACTGTTATACCGTTAGTCTGTTTGTTCACGTACTGCACTACCACTGACTATTACTGAACTGCTACTGTCCTGTTATTGAGCGACTACTATCGTACTCTCCTACTGCACTGCTATTGTCAACTATATTCTCTCATTGTCCTTTGACAACAAAGTGCCATTTAATAATCAAACAAGTGCTATGTTTTCTCGCGGCTATCTATGGATAACCAAAGTGCCATACTATTTCGATTGAGGAAAATCAATCAAGTGCAATTTACTCTCTACGTGACCATCTACTTTCTCTCTCCTCGCTATACATGTTACTTGCTATTGTTTGATGTTGACGTTACTTGTGTTCATAATCATTGTGCTATACTCGATTCTTGTGCTATATCTAAACACTCACGCTATTTCAATCACGTGCTATCATGCTGTCTCTTACATTACTTGACTCTCTCTCTCTATCATTAGTTACTCTGCCATTTAATACATTAATTATTTAAAGCCTGCTTGAGCCTGAGATTTAAGTCCTACTGGGCGTTATTGCTCACCCTTCGTTATTTGTTATTGTGTCTCAGGTAAGTCAGACAATGACGTCACACACACCAATGGGATGGGACCAGTGTGATGAGCGACCTGGAGTCAGTTGATGAAGTTGCCCTAGTACTATGGAGTCTAATAGTTATTGCTTTAGATTTCTTTTCAATGTAATGATGTCATTGAGCCCTAGGTATTGGCTCCGAATTAGTGGTTGTATAGTTTTTAGTGATGTTATAATGAAATGAAGAATTTATTTTAATTATTTTTCGTTAGATGCTCTGATGTTTGCATCTGTATGCGCAATTCACGTTACCATACTTGTTGCTCACATTTTCCTCCGATTTATTCTGCTGCTAAATTGGAGGGGTTGACAGTTGGTATCAAAGCCTAGGATGTCTTGATTGGATATCTTAGTTTAAGATGTTCTAGGATGTTCTCATTAGATCTCTTAGGTATAGGGTGTTCTAGGACGAACTGCCATGACACGTGTCTAAGTCAACCACCATACCTATTTGAGAGGTTGGGTAAAGCTTGGGGTTATGCTAGGAGCTTAACTATATGTAAAGCACCCTAAGTTTAAGAAGAAAATTAATAAGTATTATTGCTCGCAGGACTAGAGAGATGGCTGGCGAGCATGCACAATGCACGAATTACAGCAAACTATACAGGGGTTAATTCAAGCCCTTAACAACGTGATCCAAGCAGGAGCAAGAAATAGGGCAGGAGACTTATATGGGCACTTTCAACGAATAATCCCCCTAGGTTTAATGGAACTCCGGATCCTGATGAAGCTGAAAATTGGGTGATGGCGATGGACGAATCTTTAGAGTTATGCAATGTTCATAGCAGGATAAAGTCCTTCTGGCAACTTCCAGTTGGACCGCGATGCTAGAGCTTGTGGGAAGCTTCCAGCGACAATTACCCAACTCAATATAGAGTGAGATAATTTTTAGAACTCTTCAACACCAAATACTTTTCCGAGGATTCGTGAGAAGAAGGCAAATGATTCGCCAATTTAAAACAACGAATGATGTTTGTAGCAGAATATGAAATGCAATTTGAAAGACTAGTACAGTATGCCCACATTTGGTGAGTACAAAAAGATGAAGGCAAAGAGATTCCTAAAGGTTGAGACTGTGTTCTGAAGTTTGGCTCCACTAGACATTGTAGTATATTCAGACTGGTATTAAGAGCTCAATTAGTCGAGGACACCATGGAACTTCTTGAAAAGATCCATAAGAAGAAATGTTGAAAAAGGGCACGTGCTACTCATTCCAATGATCATACAGAAAATACAGTATGTAACGTCACATCTTTCGATCATGCTGATCATGTGTGTAATGGTTGTGATGGCCGTGGTGAGCAGTTTGAGATGGTGTGTGGAATGGGTGGTTTGGATGTTGGTTGTTCAGGTGAAGGGGCATGTTTGGCCTGAAATTAAATAGGACCTGCTGCAGTTTGATTTGGAGTTTGGCGGGGGCCAGGGGTGGTCGTTACTTGTGGCGTCCAGGTACAGTGTCGTGACTGTATACCTTGGCTGCATAAGAATGTGGACGTTAGGTGGGCGGTTGCTCTAGCGGCAGAGGGGTTGTAACCCTCGAATTTCCGTCGCATTATTTGTATTTATGTGTGTGTATTTGTGCTTGTGTATGTATGTACATATTTACGTACGCATTAATTAGTATAATTACGTGTGCATGTGTTTATATTAAGTATAAATAATGTATGTATTGCATGATGATAGTATGGATACAATACCATATGTATATTGCATGTATAGGTGCATGGTATGCATGGTTTTCTGCATAATTTAGTTCTGGCCGAAGGCCTTGGCGTCAAGCCCAGGCCGTTTAGGTGGTGTCAGCGTCCACATGGACGCCAACACTCATCCCGGCGTCCAGCGATATGGACGCCATTTCTCTGACCTGCATGCGCAGCAGAGCTGCAAGCTTCTGAAACAAGGTATGGCCACCATTGGGGGATGTCCCCCAACGGCTCTGAGGGTGTCCCATCACCCTAGTGAGTGGGAGAGAGACCCTCCTAATCCTGAACCCGAATTGGCTCTCCCACTCTTCCTTCACCCTTGCAAGAGGAGAAGGAGAAAGAAAAACCCTAGGAGCAAGTCTGAGAGAAAACCCATTTTGCCACCCAAAAATCCACATCCCTGGACCTTGATCCGCGTCCCCCTGCTGCAAGGAGGTTGCTGGACCAACGAGGAAGGCTTCCCCGACATCCCCTCGCGTGGAGATCATCCAGGAGCCCGGAGGAGAGATCGTTTGGAGGGGGTTCTGCAACTTTCTTGGAACTGCCCAAGGAGGTCTTCACCGAGCCATAAATCCCTTGGAGGAGTTTTTAAAAGGCAAGTGACCTATCCCTGATGTCCCCTTATGAGTCTAGGTTGGTTTTGTGATTTTTATGGAATTTTCCTCGAGTCCTAGACCCTCCAATTCACCCAAGATTCAGAGCTCGGGTCTGTGTTTCTGCACAGACCTGATTCGACGGCAAGGTCCCTGGACGTCCAGATCATGCTTGGCGTCCATCGACCATGCCGCTGACCCTGAGTCAGCGGCCAGAGACCGCCGCCTAGTTCCTCTGGACAGAACAGTGAGCTGTTCTGCCCTTCTTATACTTAATTTCGGTATGTTTCCGTGATGAGGATATATGGTAACCTTATACTCTATGTATTTGTAATTGTGGTGTGTGGTGAATGTGGTGTGATGGTGAATGTGGAAATGGTATTCCTTAAACTTGTGAGCATGAATTGTTGATTCTTGCAAATTTAGTTTTCATGATTAGAATTGTATGAAGGCCTTGGTTTTGGTCTGATCATGAATTCAGTGGGTCAGTATATGTGTTTTGCAAATTTGGTAATTATCCATGCTAGTGTAAGTGCTAATAAATCCGATTCGGTAGAATAAAATGAAGCATGCAAGAATGGTTTGTAGTGTTCAATCCATAGATGTATGAATTAGGGTAATTTTGTATTCTCAATTCATGCATATGTTATAGCTTATGTTTAAACAGTAAGTGGCAATTTGCAAGATGTGTTAAACCCATGTTAACTTAAGTTGTGAATAGCATGCTAATTAGGTGTTTTTTTTCTGTAAATTCTATTAAGCTCAGAAAAATCTGAAAATTTGAGGGTATGACCTGAACCCGAAAACAGCATGTGGTTAAAATTTCAGGTCATTTGGATCAGTAAATAAAAAGTTATGTGTTTTCATGTGAAATGTGATAATTCGTGCATATGATCGTAATGTGATTAGATTTTGTTTAAACCCAACATGATTAGTGTGTTTACTGTGTGTTAAACTCTTGAAATTCTGTAGTACCATGTTAGGAAAAAAAGAGAGATGTTCATGTGAGTGAGAAAGTGAATGAGATGAAGTGTTATGTGTAAAACCATGTGTAAAACGGTAAATGTGTAAATGTGTAACTGTGCCAATGTGACACTGCTTCCGTAAGGCAGTGGAGTGGAGCTGTATCAGGGAAAAGTCCCCCTGAGAAAGTTCATTGTGTTAAGTGACCCTAAGGGCATTAGGGGGAAATCCTGGAGGTGGACAAGTACCACTGGTTAGGGTGGAGACTTGTTCTCCCGGTCTGCGCAGTCCAAGAGTCGCCATTGGAATGCCTAGATGGCGTCTATGTGTAATGTGATGTGTATATGTCCTTCTTTGGTGGTTTGGACTATGTGTCACGGCACCTAAAATGTGTATGTAAATGTGTAATGTGTAATGTGTATGTGACCATGTGAAATGTGAATGTGTAATGTGAATGTGTATGTGTATGTGTAAAGTGAACCATGTGAAAGAGAAAACTTGTGTAAATAAAAATGTGAAACTAAAGATGTGAAATGTGTTATTGAAACCATGTGAGACAAATCTGAAACATGTGAATTCAGTAAATTATGTTTCATCATCATGTTATTATGTGCAAAGATGTTAGAATCCATGTTAGGGATAATTGGTGAACGGGCACAATAGCATGATTGTTTGTTCACATGATATGTTTTATGCATTATTGTAGCTCTCATGCATAGGTTTTCAGCCATGAAACCATATGAAATCAGCAACCTAAAGCATGTGAAAAGGTTCATGTATGTGTTTAAAATGTGTAAAATCCATGCTAGTTGTGTTTCCCTTCCATGTATGTAAAAGTTCATGTTGATAGCTCTCATGTTTTGATTCTTTAAAGATTAAAGTTTCATGAGTAAATTGAATAGAGACCATGTGATAGGTGAATTTTATTTTAGAAATCTGAAAGCATGAGTTATGTATAAAATTGTAGAACTTTCATGATAGGTTGAAAACTTGAATTGACTAACATGCTATGTGTGGCTAATTGTAATGTGCATGTAGAAACCACTAGGACTTATAAGTGTATATCATGAGTAGTGTTGCTTGCTGAGTCCTTGGACTCACTCCTTGCTTCGGCGTACAGGTATAGTTGGTGACACGACACCGCTTGAGGAGACGGTGGAGACGGACTCCGAGCGCGGAGACTAGCTAGTTTTTGGAGTTCTTTGAGATTGTGTATTTCATAGTATGTAATTTTGAACATTGTACTAGAAGTATCATGAGAATGATGTATAAGTGTGGACATTTGTATTTAATTTCAGCAATTTAAATCATGTGGTTTTTAGTTCTTTTATGTTAATTGCGAACTGCATGTATGTTTAATGTGGATGATGAATGAATGAAGACATTTCTTTTACTTCCGCTACTCTGTTGTATATTCGCGTGTATCTCAGCTGTTTGTATCGTTTGGGTAAATGTCCCACTGTGGCAGCACTCGCTATACCGACGTGGGTCGGTATGACCGTACCGGTGTAACGAGGGCCGTCACAGAGATTGGTATCAGAGCGACCGGTTGAGATTGCACATGAATATACCTAAGTCATCATCCCCATTGCATGCTAAGTATGTCCACATGTGTAGAAAACACTAATAAGAAGTGAAAGATAGATAAGAAAATGGTTAGAGAACTTAGTAACCTAGCTCTAATGGTGGCTGAAATTTTATTACAGCCATGGCTTCCCGTGGACGACGTGGAGGTGTGCCAGCTCGCGACGACGAGCAGAGGCGTGAGGAGCGGGCGGAGCAGCAGGCCCGGCCCCACAGGGTCCTGTGCTTCCCCCACCACCGCCAGTGGACTATGGAGTATTCATGCAAGGTCTGGTGCAAGCCATGCAGACGCAGGCCCACACCCAGGCAGCACTCCAGGCCCAGTTGGAGGCCCAGGTAGAATAATAAAACACCCTAGTAGTTTGCTATTTAATTGCATGATATTGTGTTTATTGTATATTGTTTTGTTTAATGTAGCAGGCTCAGGCCCCAGCTCAGGACCATGGTGGACCTTCCATCATGGAGCGATTCAAGAGGATGGCCCCACCCTCTTTTAAGGGGGAGAGTGATCCGCTAATGGCAGAAAGCTGGATGAGGGAGACGGAGAAAATCTTCCGAGCTATCAGGTGTCCTGATGAGGACAAGGTGACCTTAGCCACCTACATGCTACAGGTATGCTTAGTTTATGCTTGAATGTTGGTTGTTAAGTTAGAATTGTTAGTTAGTGCTTATGAAGGTGTATTGCAGGAGAGAGCTGATGTATGGTGGTCCTCCCTACTGCGTACGCGCTTCGAGGACGGAGCAGTTGATGTGGCGTGGGACGCGTTCGTGAGGCTCTTCCGAGCCAAGTTCGTCCCAGAGCATATCCAGGACAAGATGGAGCAAGAATTCCTTTCCCTGACGCAAGGATCAATGACCGTCCTGGAATACGAGGCAAGGTTTTCTGAACTTTCTAAATATGCACCGCATATAGTAGAGGATGAGCGCAGGAAGACCAAGAAGTTTGTGATGGGTCTCAAACCATCACTGAGGACGAGGCTCGTGGCGTTCGACCACCGCACGCTAGACGAGGCCCTCAGCGCAGCCTGCAGACAGGAGGGAGAAATGGAGCAGTATCTGGAGGAAGAAGGCTTCGCAGAAGAGGCCGGCAGCGACATTCCAGCGGCAGGATAAGAAAAAACGGTGTACCAGACACCGCAGAAATCAGTGGCAGTCAGCAACTCTCAGGTACCTTCTGTACGTTCCCCCGGTGCGAAGAAAGAGTGTCCCCATTGTGGGAAGACCCATGGAGGTTCCGAGTGCTGGTTAGTAGCGGGTAGATGCTTAAAGTGTGGGAGCAGCGACCACAAGATCAAGGATTGCCCAAGACTTCAGCAGGGAGCTCAGCGTGGAGCGCCAGTACCAGCAGTAGCGGCAGCCGCGCCAGCTACAGGACGACCAGGAAGGCCTCGAGCCCCAGCTCGTGTTTGCGTTAGCTCGTGAGGACGCCGAGCAGGCGGAGCATGTCACCGAAGGTACAGTTTTACTTTTCGGTGTGCACGCTCGGGTTTTGTTTGATACGGGTGCTACTCACTCGTTCATTTCCGAGCGGTTCGCTAGGCAGTTAGCCCTAGAGTCAGGCATAGAGTCTGAGGAGTTAGAGGTCCCTTTGTCTGTGCACACCCCTGCGGGTACGGTATCGACTAGGAAGTGCATTCCGTCGTTACCTGTGTGCATTGAGGATAGATTCCTAGATGGGTGTTTCTTCTTGCTAAAGATGAAGGACTATGATTGTATCCTTGGTCTGGATTGGCTAGAGGAGCACTATGCGTTAGTGGATTGTCGTAGGAAGAAGATTGTTTTCCGCATTCCTGGTGAGGATGAGTTCTCTCATCCCTTGCCAAAGAACTTAGCGGGAAAGTTAGTTATCTCTGCCATGAAGGCGATGCGCATGGTGAACAAGGGTTGTGACGCATTTCTTGCCAGCGTTATGCTAGTACCCGATGCTGGTTCGTCACTGACTCTTGCAGAGATCGATGTGGTGCAGGACTTTCCAGATGTCTTTCCCGATGACTTGTCTGGATTGCCACCGGATAGGGAGATAGAGTTCACTATAGAGTTGCTTCCAGGCACCTCTCCTATCTCGAAGGCCCCATATCGGATGGCCCCTGCAGAATTAGCCGAGTTGAGGAAGCAATTGCAAGAATTGCTCGATAAGGGATTTATTCGCCCTAGTGTTTCCCCTTGGGGCGCACCTGTATTATTCGTCAAGAAGAAAGACGGGTCACTTCGGTTGTGCATTGATTATAGGAAGCTAAACCAGGTGACTGTGAAGAACAGGTATCCCTTACCTCGGATTGATGATCTGTTTGACCAGTTGCGAGAGGCATCAGTCTTTTCCAAGATTGACTTGCGATCTGGTTATCATCAGTTGAGGATTAGGAGTGAGGATGTGTCCAAGACGGCATTTAGAACCCGTTATGGACATTATGAGTTTTTGTTCTTCCTTTCGGATTGACCAACGCCCCTGCAGCGTTCATGGATCTCATGAACCGGGTGTTTAGTCCGTATCTAGATAGCTTTGTTGTTGTGTTTATTGATGACGTGTTGGTCTATTCTCCGGATGAGGCCACACATCGTCAGCATTTGAGGTTAGTCTTAGAGGTTCTCCGTGAGCACAAGCTGTATGCGAAGTTCAGCAAGTGCGAGTTCTGGTTGCGCGAGGTTCATTTTCTCGGGCATGTTATCTCCGGCGCTGGTGTAGCTGTTGATCCAGCAAAAGTCCAGGCAGTTATGGATTGGGAGATTCCCAGGACCCCTTCGGAGATTCGTAGTTTCCTTGGGTTAGCTGGTTATTATCGGCGATTCATTGAGGGTTTCTCATCCATCGCCGCCCCTTTGACAAAGCTGACCAGAAAGGGAGAAGTTCGTATGGTCTGAGGCATGTGAGCGCAGCTTTCAGCTATTGAAGGCTAAGCTTACTTCTGCTCCGGTATTGGTATTGCCTAGTGGTCTAGAATTTTGCCATTTATACGGATGCATCTCAGATTGGTTTAGGCTGTGTGCTCATGCAGCAAGAGAGGGTAGTGGCTTATGCTTCTCGTCAGTTGAAGGAGCATGAGAGGAACTATCCGACTCATGATTTAGAGCTCGCAGCTGTGGTTCATGCACTAAAGATCTGGAGGCACTATCTTTATGGTGTCAGATTTGAGGTGTTTACCGACCACAAGAGCTTGAAGTATCTTTTCTCCCAAAAGGAATTAAACCTGAGGCAGAGAAGATGGATTGAGTTCTTGAAGGACTATGACTTCGACCTTCAGTATCATCCTGGAAAGGCGAACGTCGTAGCGGATGCTCTTAGTAGAAAGAGGTCTTCGCTCCAGCAGGATTGGAAGATGTTGGAGGATGCAGCGTGCTCTATGACCGAGTTAGAGCCATCGTTGTGTCAGGCTTTTGTAGCTCAGCTATCCCTTAGATCCTCAGTCTTGGATGAGGTGATTGAGCAGCAGAAAGCCGATCCTAGATTGTTAGAGTTAGTGGGTAAGGCGGGCATTGCTCGTGATGAGGACGGTGTGATTAGATTTCAGCACCGTGTTTGTGTCCCCGATGTGGTAGATGTCCGTGAGCATGTGTTAGCGGAGGCTCATAGATCGCGATTCTCTATTCATCCGGGTAACACTAAGATGTATCAAGACCTGAAGAGATCATTTTGGTGGTCCGGCATGAAGAAGGATGTTGCGGATTATGTGTCTAGATGTCTAGTATGTCAGCAGGTGAAAGCCGAGCGGCAGCGACCATGGCCTTATGCAGAGGATGGATATCCCCGTATGGAAGTGGGAAGCTGTCACTATGGATTTCGTATCGGGTTTGCCTCGATCTAGAAGGGGCAATGACTCGATTTGGGTAGTTGTAGATAGATTCTCGAAGACTGCTCATTTCTTGCCTATGAAGAAGAAGCAGTCAGTAGAGAGTTTAGCTAGATTGTATGTTAGCGGTATCATTAGATTGCATGGTGTGCCGAAGTCGATCATTTCGGATCGAGATCCGAGATTTACTTCGAGATTGTGGAAGGGTCTTCAGGATGCGTTAGGTTCGGAGCTTAAGCTCAGTTCGGCGTTTCATCCCCAGACCGATGGACAGTCCGAGAGGACTATCCAGACGCTCGAGGATATGTTGAGAGCGTGTGTTCTGGATTGGAAGGATGATTGGGAGCGTCATTTACCTCTTGTGGAGTTCGCATACAACAACAGCTTTCATGCTAGTATCGGTATGGCTCCATTCGAGGCGTTGTATGGTAGGCCCTGCAGATCTCCTTTATGTTGGGAGGAGACTGGTGATAGGCAGTTGATCGGACCGGAGTTAGTTCAGGAAACTTCGGATAAGATTCAGCTTATCAGGAAAAGGCTTGTTGCGGCACAGGATAGGCAGAAGAGTTATGCCGACAACAGGAGAAAGGATTTGGAGTTCGAGGTTGGCGATCATGTCTTCTTGAAGATATCGCCTACTCGAGGTGTTGTCAGATTTGGCAGGCATAGCAAGCTAAGCCCTAGGTTCATTGGCCCATATGAGATTCTCAGACGTTTGGGCAACGTGGCGTACGAGCTAGCTTTACCCCCAGCTTTGGCTAGCGTTCACCCGGTATTCCACGTATCTATGCTCAGGAAGTATGTCCGAGATCCGTCTCATGTGATTAGTCATGAGCCAGTGGAGATCCAGCCAGATCTTTCGTATGTCGAGCAACCAGTAGCCATTCTTGACCGGAAGGTTCAGCATCTCCGGAACAAGAGTATCGCGTCGGTGAAAGTTATATGGCGGAACTTCTCACGTGAGGAGGCTACGTGGGAGCTTGAGGATGCGGTGAAGAAGAAGTATCCCCTTTTGTTTGAGTAGTGTCGTTCTAACTTCGAGGACGAAGTTTCTTTAAGGGGGAGAGGGTGTAAGACCCTCGAATTTCCGTCGCATTATTTGTATTTATGTGTGTATTTGTGCTTGTGTATGTATGTACATATTTACGTACGCATTAATTAGTATAATTACGTGTGCATGTGTTTATATTAGTAAATAATGTATGTATTGCATGATGATAGTATGGATACAATACCATATGTATATTGCATGTATAGGTGCATGGTATGCATGGTTTTCTGCATAATTTAAAGTTCTGGCCGAAGGCCACCTTGGCGTCAAGCCCAGGCCGTTTAGGTGGTGTCAGCGTCCAGACATGGACGCCAACACTCATCCCGGCGTCCAGCGATATGGACGCCAATTTCTCTGACCTGCATGCGCAGCAGAGCTGCAAGCTTCTGAAACAAGGTATGGCCACCATTGGGGGATGTCCCCCAACGGCTCTGAGGTGTCCCATCACCCTAGTGAGTGGGAGAGAGACCCTCCTAAATCCTGAACCCGAATTGGCCTCTCCCACTCTTCCCTTCACCCTTGCAAGAGGAGAAAGGAGAAAGAAAAACCCTAGGAGCAAGTCTGAGAAAACCCATTTTGCCACCCAAAAATCCGATCCCTGGACTTGATCCGGCGTCCCCCTGCGCAAGGAGGAAGCTGGACCAACGAGGAAGGCTTCCCCACATCCCCTCGCGTGGAGATCATCCAAGGAGCCCGGAGGAGAGATCTTTGGAGGGGGTTCTGCAACTTTCTTGGGACTGCCCAAGGAGGTCTTCACCGAGCCATAAATCCCTTGGAGGAATTTTTAAAAGGCAAGTGACCTATCCCTGATGTCCCCTTATGAGTCTAGGTTGGTTTTGTGATTTTTATGGAATTTTCCTCGAGTCCTAGACCCTCCAATTCACCCAAGATTCAGAGCTCGGGTCTGTGTTTCTGCACAGACCTGGTCGACGGCAAGGTCCCTGGACGCCAGATCATGCTTGGCGTCCATCGACCATGCCGCTGACCCTGAGTCAGCGGCCAGAGACCGCCGCCAGTTCTCTGGACAGAACAGTGAGCTGTTCTGCCCTTCTTATACTTTAATTTCGGTATGATTTACGTGATGAGGATATATGGTAAACCTTATACTCTATGTATTTGTGCATTGTGGTGTGTGAATGAATGTGGGTGTGATGGTGAATGTGGAAATGGTATTCCTTAAACTTGTGAATGAATTGTTGATTCTTGCAAATTTAGTTTCCTGATTAGAATTGTATGAAGGCCTTGGTTTTGGTCTGATCATGAAGGTCAGTGGGTCAGTATATGTGTTTTGCAAATTTGGTAAATTATCCATGCTAGTGTAACGTGCTAATAAATCCGATTCGGTAGAAAAAATGAAAGCATGCAAGAATGGTTTGTAGTGACAATCCATAGATGTATGAATTAGGGAAATTGTATTCTAATTCATGCATATGTTAGTAGCTTATGTTTAAACAGTAAGTGGCAATTTGCAAAATGTGTTAAACCCATGTTAACTTAATTGTGAATAGCATGCTAATTAGGTGTTTTATTTTCTGTAATTCCATTAGCTCAGAAAAATCTGAAAATTTGAGGGTATGATCTTGAACCCGAAAACAGCATGTGGTTAAAATTTCAGGTCATTTGGATCAGTAAATAAAAAGTTATGGTTTTTCATGTGAAATGTGATAATTCGTGCATATGATCGTAATGTGATTAGTTTTGTTTAAACCACATGATTAGTGTGTTTACTGTGTGTTAAACTCTTGAAATTCTGTAGTACCATGTTAGGAAAAAAAGAGAAATTTCATGTGAGTGAGAAAGTGAATGAGATGAAGTGTATGTGTAAAACCATGTGTAAAACGGTAAATGTGTAAATGTGTAACTGTGCCAATGTGACACTGCTTCCGTAGAGGGCAGTGGAGCTGTATCAGGGAAAAGTCCCCCTGAGAAAGTTCATTGTTAAGTGACCCTAAGGGCATTAGGGGGAAATCCTGGAGGTGGACAAGTACCACTGGTTAGGGTGGAGACTTGTTCTCCCGGTCTGCGCAGTCCAAGAGTCGCCATTGGAATGCCTAGATGGCGTCTATGTGTAATGTGATGTGTATATGTCCTTCTTTGGTGGTTTGGACTATGTGTCACGGCACCTAAAATGTGTAATGTAAATGTGTAATGTGTATGTGTCCATGTGTAAATGTGTAAGTGACATGTGAATGTGTATGTGTAAAGTGAACCATGTGAAAGAGAAACTTGTGTAAATAAAAATGTGAAACTAAATGTGAAATGTGTTATTGAAACCATGTGAGACAAATCTGAAACATGTGAATTCAGTAAATTATGTTCATCATCATGTTATTATGTGCAAAGATGTTTAGAATCCATGTTAGGGATAATTAGTGAAAACGGGCACAAGATAGCATGATTGTTTGTTCACATGATATGTTTTATGCATTATTGTAGCTCTCATGCATAGGTTTTCAGCCATGAAACCATATGAAATCAGCAACCTAAAGCATGTGAAAAGGTTCATGTATGTGTTTAAAAGTGTAAATCCATGCTAGTTGTGTTTCCCTTCCATGTATGTAAAATTCATGTTGATAGCTCTCATGTTTTGATTCTTTAAAGATTAAGTTTCATGAGTAAATTGAATAGAGACCATGTGATAGGTGAATTTTATTTTAGAAATCTGAAAGCATGAGTTATGTATAAAATTGTAGAACTTTCATGATAGGTTGAAAACTTGATTGACTAACATGCTATGTGTGGCTAATTGTAATGTGCATGTAGAAACCACTAGGACTTATAAGTGTATATCATGAGTAGTGTTGCTTGCTGAGTCCTTGGACTCACTCCTTGCTTCGGCGTACAGGTATAGTTGGTGACACACACCGCTTGAGGAGACGGTGGAGACGGACTCCGAGCGTGGAGACTAGCTAGTTTTTGGAGTTCTTTGAGAATTGTGTATTTCATAGTATGTAATTTTGAACATTGTACTAGAAGTATCATGAGAATGATGTATAAGTGTGGACATTTGTATTTAATTTCAGCAATTTAATCATGTGGATTTTTAGTTCTTTTATGTTAATTGCGAACTGCATGTATGTTTAATGTGGATGATGAATGAATGAAGACATTGTTTTTACTTCCGCTACTCTGTTGTATATTCGCGTGTATCTCAGCTGTTTATCGTTTGGGTAAATGTCCCACTGTGGCAGCACTCGCTATACCGACGTGGGTCGGTATGACCGTACCGGTGTAACGAGGGCCGTCACAGGGGTTGAGTCAACCTGGAATTCTGCAGATTATAAGGTCACTCGGGCCAAGGGTTTCCAACCTGGTTCTCTCTTCCCCTTGCCCCAGCTTCATGCCCACGTGTCCCTAAAGCTCCAACAGGTACCGAAGAGTGGTTGGAGGATCGTGGACGTGTGGGGATTGCCGCATCGCGCGAGGAAACGCGTGTCGGGGTGCAATTGCCGGGGAGCTCGCGGAGGGTTCGGTGTGACCGGAGAATTTCGGAAGGTTTTAAGCGTGTTTTGAGGTAAGGAACGAACCCTGTTAGTCGTAGGACATTAAAATACGACTTAACCACTTGAATCACATGTTTAATGCATTTTTCGGATTAAGTTGCACCTGCGGGGATATGGGTGGTTTGATAATTCAAGTAGTAAACCTGCTGTTGTAGTTTAATTATAGTGTATGGATGTTAGAGGACTATTTCTGCATGTCTTTCCGTTTTTATGGTTAAAACCTGTAGGATCATTTAGGGTTTCTGCAGGGATAGAGGCCGAAGAACTTGGTGTCAACATCGTTTGTAGCCAAGCTCATCAGCCGGATACAGACGGCCATATCCCTTGCCGTCTATCTTCCATAAGCGGCAGTCAATGTTGCCGCCAACTTGGTATAGCGAAATGACCATTTATGGTATTTGTCGATAATGTATGGTGCGTTGGCACCTGTGGTGCACTGAGTGCACATAGTTTCCGTGTTTAGCATATGAATATGCATAGTTACTTACCTTCGAGGTTGCGTGTTGTTCACGCAAGTTCAGTTGGGTTCACGTGTGGTGGACCATTGTTACTGAGGTTTACGTGAGGTTTCACGTGGTTTGTGTGTGACGTGCACGTGGTTTTGTGTACGTGGCGAGTAGTACGACGCCTACCATGGTTACCTCTCCAGTTGGGTGCCCCAGGTTCTTTGTGAGCCAGGCTGTTAGCTCGGGGCTTTGTCCCGGTACTTGTGTTTACCGTCGAGGTCTGTGTCGTCTGACCTGGACACCCTCACTCTTGTGTTTGAGTTGCACGTCCGGCTGAGGGAAGACACAGTGGGACAGTGACACTTGTGTTTGTCTTTAGTCACTTGTAGCGCGCTCGTAGTTGGGGGTACGGACACCAGTAGACGTACTGGACCCCAGCTAGTCCTTTTCCAGTGCCTCACTCTAGAGAGTTCCGGGCCAGGATCTCTAGAGGTGTCAGGCATGGGCCTGTGACCGTGTGGTC
Source organism: Colocasia esculenta (assembly GCA_014218235.1). Lineage (NCBI taxonomy): Eukaryota > Viridiplantae > Streptophyta > Magnoliopsida > Alismatales > Araceae > Colocasia > Colocasia esculenta. Next base: position 127,189,952 of record CM024754.1, read on the forward strand.
CGCAGGTGGTGGTGTTTAGTTGGTCTCCACAGTTGCTTGACCTTTTTACGTGGAGCGGCAGCTGGACCTTTCGTTCTTGGCTGCAAGACTGAGAGGTAGACCTATGTTAGCTTGTCCGAGTCAGTTTCTGGTGTCGCGAACCAGTTCACGTGGCTCGTGTTTGGCTGTCTCTACTTGGCTTATACACCTGTACTGGTTTGTCGTTTAATTGTTATAGTTTTTTTTTCGTAGTCGGCAGACAGTGAGTACTTTTACAGCTTTTATATCCTGCTTAGTTGTTCTATAAATTGTTGGTACTATTATTGCTTTGTACCTGTGGTTTGGGGAGTTCCCTACTGAGCCAGTGTCTAGCGAGGCTCACCCCTACCCCCACAGGTGAGAGCGAGGAGGACGTTTCTCGACCGTCGTCCAGTTCAGAGCCACGCCGTAGCGGTGCAGGGTCGGTACCTCCAGCTGTGTAGTAGCAGCTCCAGCAGTGTAGTGTAGTTAGTTGTTTATTTTCTTCAGTTGTATCTCGGGGTATGCCCCAGGCTCTTGTACTTCTTTTCAGTTTTGTGTAAATATGGCTATGTAACTTGTGATATATATATAAAATGTGGTGTGTTCCTTTGTGTTTACACGGACTGTGTTTGGTATCCCTTGCGAGGCTTCGGCCCGTTCGCGGGAGGCGGAATCGGATCAAGTACGTTATTGGTTTAACGGGCTTGGCCGAGGCGTTCTGCCACAGTTGGTATCAGAGCAAGGTCCGTGTTAATAAAAGGGACTAAAAAGATACATAGCCTTATTTCGGTCTTTCTACACTGCTGGTAGGGACCCTTTTTCTGATAATTTGTTGTTTTGATTTTTGCTTGGTGTTTTGTTTATGTAGAAATTTCTGGAATGGCTGATAGAAGAGATTGGGGTGGTGGAGGAGATGATCCAGAGGAAAGTACCCAGCGTATGATAGAAAGAATCTGGGAAAGCCTCACGGATATTCGGGCAGGATGGATCAGCAGGCGCCGGTACCACCGGTTGCAGTGCCACTTGGGATGGAGAGACTGTACCTATTGCTCCAGTCCCGCCAGAGTAGAGGTGCCTTTTGCAGCACCTGTGCCACCACCACCACCAGTGTTGATAGCAGAAGAACCAGTGATGCAGGTTGAAAAGTTTCTAAGATTGCAGCCACCTACTTATTCAGGAGGGCCGAATCCAGATACAGCGGAGCACTGGGTTCATGAGATTGAAAGAGTTTTTGCAACTATGAGATGTCTGGCAACAGATAAAGTTGTGTTAACTGCTTATCAGTTGAGAGGTTTTGCATTAGAATGGTGGCGACTGAAGATGCAGACCACCTTTGCAGGCAGGACAGAGGAGGCCATCACTTGGTCGGAATTTCTCGATGTATTTAATGATACATTCTTTCCGATTCAAGTGCAGCAAGTGAAAAGAGAGCAGTTTCGGACGCTCCAGCAAGGTAACTCTTCAGTTTTAGAGTACCATATGAGATTTATGGCGCTTAGCCGTTATGCACCTTATGTTGTATCAGATAATAATATGATGGTTGAGTATTTTATTAGAGGTTTGAGAGTGGAGTTGCAGGATGCAATAGTACCTCTCATGTGCAAGATAGTGGAAGAAGCAGCCCAGAGAGCAGCTACATTGGAGAGGTATATTCGGACTCGTCAGGTGGGCGAGTCAGGTTCAGGTAGTTTTCGGCTACCGCAGCAGTCAGTGGGTGCAAGTAAATGTAAAGCACCAGCAGGACCTTCTTCATCAGGCTTTGGAAAATGGGGCCAGAAATTGAAGCAAGCATTTAAAGGAAAAGGAAGAGGATGGGGAGGTCATCAGCAGTTCCAGTAAGGCCGAGGTAGGCCTGAGGTGGAGGAATCGCAGCAGAGTACTGCCAGGCAGCCTATTACTCCACCAGGATATAGATTCTATAATTGCAATCAGCCGGGACATTTGATCCGCAATTGTCCCTATTCGAGAGAATATGGGTATGGAAGAGGTGTGCAGCAGCAGCACAGCCTCAGCAATTTCAGTAGCCACAGTCAGGACGTGGCAGAGGAGCACCGCAGCAGCAGGGAAGAGGCCGGGTTATGGCTATCACCCGAGCCCAGGCGGAGGCATCAAATATGATAGAAGGTACTTTACCTCTTTATAATTATTCAGCAAGAGTCTATTTTTGATTCGGGTGCCTCTCATTCTTTCATTTCTGAAGAATTTTGGATTGTATAGCTCATCCTTTAGAGGAGAAGTCTTATGAGTTAGTAGTGGAGGTTCCTTCGGGTGAGTTCCTACTCACTTCAAGCTATGTAGATGAAGCTCCTATGATGATTGAAGGGAACCAAATGCCGGGTCGTGTGTATGCCCTGCAGTTGTCAGATTATGATATTATTTTGGGTATGGATTGGCTTGAGATGTATGGAGCAACGTTAGATTGCAGAAAGAAAATGATAAGGTTTTGTCATCCTAATGGTGCAGTATTTGAATATCAAGGTATGCCTTTTTATACCTCTAAGTTTCTAATTTCTGCAATTAAAGCTAGAAAGTTGATAAATGCTGGATGTGTGGCTTATCTAGCCTCGGTAAGTCTGGTAGAAGCTAGTCAGCCAGTGGAAGCAGTTCCCGTGGTTAGGGAATTTGCTGATGTTTTTCCTGAGGATTTGCCTGGTTTAGCTCCACATAGAGAGGTGGACTTTACCATTGAGTTGCTGCCAGGTACCATGCCGATTTCTAAAGCTCCATATCAGATGGCACCAGCAGAACTTAAAGAATTGAAAAAGCAGTTAGAAGAATTGTTGCAGAAAGGGTTTATTAGACCGAGTCATTCCCCGTGGGGAGCACCGTTTTATTTGTGAAAAGAAAGATGGAAGTTTTCGGATGTGTATTGATTATAGAAATTGAATGATGTGACCATTAAGAATAAGTACCCATTGCCGAGGATAGATGATCTGTTTGATCAGTTGCAATCAGTAAAGGTATTTTCTAAAATTGATTTGAGGTCCGGGTACCATCAGTTGAGAATTAAAGAGGAGGATATAGATAAGACAGCTTTTAGAACCAGATATGGTCACTTCGAGTTTGTGGTTATGCCATTTGGGTTGACCAATGCTCCTGCAGGTTTTATGTATCTGATGAATAGAATTTTTCATCCATATTTAGACCAATTCATTGTGGTCTTTATCGATGATATTCTGATTTATTCAGCATCTGAAGAGAGCATGCAGCTCATTTGAGGTTTACCTGCAGCTGTTAAGGGATAACCAGTTGTTTGCTAAATTCAATAAGTGTGAATTTTGGTTGAAAGAAATTCAGTTTCTGGGTCATGTTATCTCAGCTAAAGGAGTAGCAGTGGACCCAAGTAAAGTGGAAACAGTGATGAGATGGGAAGTGCCTAAGACAATAATCGAGATTAGAAGTTTTCTGGGATTAGCAGGTTATTATAGGCACTTTATTCAAGATTTTTCTAAGATTGCAGCACCTATGACTAAATTGACTAGAAAAGGTGTGCCTTTTGTGTGGTCCGGTGAATGTCAGAAAAGTTTTATGGAATTGAGAAGAGACTTACATCAGCATCTATATTGACATTACCGGCAGGGAGTGGTGGTTTTGTGTTGTATACTGATGCTTCATGGAGAGGACTTGGCGCAGTGCTTATGCAGCATGGTAAAGTGATAGCCTATGCATCCAGGCATTGAAGCCGACAGAGGAGAATTACCCCACTCATGATTTGGAATTGGCAGCAGTTGTGTTTGCCTTGAAAATGTGGAGGCATTATCTTATGGCGAGAGATTTGAGATCTTTACAGATCATAAAAGTTTGAAGTATATCTTCTCGCAGAAATTTTGAACCTTCGCCAGCGCAGATGGATTGAATATTTAAAGGATTATGATTTCAGTTTGGCTTACCATCTGGGTAAGGCCAATGTTGTAGCAGATGCCTTGAGCAGAAAGCATATGTAAGTTTGATGATGATTAAGAGTGAAGCTGTATGAAGAGGTAGTAAGAACTCCTATATGTGCCCAGTAGTCAACGACGGGCAGTACTAGCTGCTAGTGTGTAGACCATCTTTGTATTGGCAGATTATTGAAGCTCAGAGAGCAGATGCAAGTTTAGCTGAAATTGTGAAAATGGAAGGAGTTACCATTGATGATAATTGTGTGGTTAGGCTCAGGGGTAGGTTGTTTATTCCAGCAGAAAGAGAGGTGAAGCAGCGAGTGTTGGAAGAGACTCATAAATCTAGGTACACTATCCATCCGGTAGTACTAAAATGTACCATGATTTGAGAAAGCATTTCTGGTGGCCTCATATGAAAAAGGAAATAGCAGAGTTTGTTGCAAGGTGTGCTATCTGTCAGCAGATTAAAGCAGAGCATCAGAAGCCTGGAGGTCTATTGCAACCGTCGCCCATTCCACAGTGGAAATGGGATGAATTGCTATGGACTTTGTGGCAGGTTTACCAAGATCGAGTTTCGGGCATAATGGAATATGGGTATTTGTTGATAGATTAACCTAGGTGTGCAGATTAGTGGCAGTAAGTATGTCTTGGACAGTGGACAGATTAGCAAATATTTATGTTGAAAGAATTGTTCCACTGCATGGTATCCGAAGACTATTGTGTCTGATAGAGATCCAAGATTTACTTCTGGTTTTTGGAGGAGCTGCAAAGAGTAATTGGTACTGAGCTGAGGTATAGCTCCGCTTATCATCCCCAACAGATGGTCAGACAGAGAGGACTATCCAGACGATTGAAGATATGTTGCGGGCTTGTTGTTTAGTTTGGGGAGGTAGTTGGGAGCATCATTTGGGAATGGTTGAGTTTTCCTATAATAATAGTTATCATACCAGTCTTGGGATGGCACCGTATGAAGCTTTATATGGAAGGCCATGTAGAACCCCATTGAACTGGCATAAAGTGGGAGAAAGGCAGTTAGTGGGTCCTGAATTGATTCAGCAAACCACAGAAATAGTGAAGCTTATTAAAGAAAAATTGCAGGCAACTCAAAGTAGGCAAAAGAGTTATGCAGATATTCGGAGGAGACCACTTCAGTTTGAAGTGGGAGATTTTGTTTTCTTGAGAGTTTCCCCAGTAAAGGTATTATGAGGTTTGGTAAGACTGGAGAGTTGAGTCCAAGGTATGTGGGACCTTTTCAGGTGATTGAGAATTGGGGAAATAGCTTATAGGCTGGATTTGCCAGCAGATGTTGCGGATGTTCATGATATATTTCATGTTTCTATGTTGAGAAAGTGTATCAAGGTGGTGACCTGAGGCCGGATATGACTATGCCTGAGTATCCGGTGCAGATCACAGATCGAAAGATAAAGAAGCTGAGAAATAAAGAAATTGAGCTAGTTAAGTAAGATGGGAAAAAGTTGGGTGGGTGAGGGATACCTGGGAGTTAGCCGAGGAGATGGCTAAAGGGTATCCCTATTTGTTTGAGTAAGTCTTTGTATTTTCTTTTTAGATGATAGTGCTTGTAAAGGTGTATATGTTTAAGTTGTTTAACTTTGAGATATGTTATGAATTTCGAGGTCGAAATTTTTTTTTTAGATGATAGTAATGTAACATCGCGTGCTTTTCGATCCATGAGGATCATGTGTGTAATGGTTGTGATGGCCGTGGTGAGGCCAGTGTGAGTTGGTTGTGTGGAATGTGTGGTTTGGATGTGTGGTTTGTTCAGGTGAGGTGCAGGTTTGGTCCTGAAATGAAATAGGACCTGCTGCAGTTGAGTTGGAGTTGGCGGCCAGGGGTGGTCGTTGACTTGTTGGCGTCCAGGTAAAGTGTCGTTGACTGTATGAACTTGGCGGCATAAGATGTGGACGTTTAGGGTGGCGTTGCTCTAGGCGGCAGAGGGGTTGACGCCAACCTGTGAATTCTGCAGGTTATAGGGTCACCCGAGAGCAGGTTTTCCACCTGGTTCTCTTTCCCCTTGCCCCAGCTTCATGCCCCCTGTCCCTAAAGCTTCCAACAGGTACAGAAGAGTGGTTGGAGGATCGTGGGACGTGTGGCATTGCCGAATCGCGCGAGGAAACGCCGTGGCGTGGTGCAATTGCCGTGGGAGCTCGCGGAGGGTTCAGTGTGACCGGGAGATTTTGGAAGGTTTAAGCGTGTTCAGAGGTAGGGAACGAACTCTGTTAGCTCTGTATCATTAAAATACGACTTACCACTTGAATCAGCATGTTTAATGTATTTTCGGATTATGTTGCACCATGCGGGGATAATGGGTGGTTTGATGATTCAAGTAGCAAAGCATGCTGTTGTAGTTTAATTATAGTGTATGGATGTTAGAGGGACTATTTCTGCATGTCTTTCCGTTGTTTTAATGGTTGTAAAACCTGTAGGATCAGTTTAGGGTTTCTGTAGGGATAGAGGCCGAAGAACTTGGCGTCAACATCGTTTGTCGCCAAGCTCATCAGCCGGGATACAGACGGCCATATCCCTTGCCGTCTATCTTCCATAAGCGGCAGTCGATGTTGCCGCCAACTTGTGTATAAGCAGAAATGACCATTTATGGTATTTGTCGACAATGTATGGTGCGTTGGCACCTGTGGTGCACTGAGTGCACATAGTTTCCGTGTTTAGCATATAGATATGCAGTTAGTTACTCACCTTCGAGGTTGCGTGTTGTTCATGCAAGTTCAGTTGGGTTCACATGTGGTGGACATTGTTACTTGAGGTTTACGTGAGGTTTCACGTGTTTGTGTGTGACGTGCACGTGGTTTGGTGTACGTGGCGAGTAGTACGACGCCTACCATGGTTACCTCTCCAGTTGGGTGCCCCAGTTCTTTGTGAGCCAGGCTGTTAGCTTGGGGCTTTGTCCGAGTCAGTTTCTGGTGTCGCGAACCAGTTCACGTGGCTCGTGTTTGGCTGTCTCTACTATAGCTTGTACACCTGTACTGGTTTGTCGTTTAATTATTACAGTTTTTTTTCGTAGTCGGCAGACGGTGAGTACTTTTACAGCTTTTATATCCTGCTTAGCTGTTCTATAAATTGTTGGTACTGTTTATTGCTTTTGTACCTGTGGTTTTTGGTTTGCTCGGTTTTGGGGGAGTTCCCTACTGAGCCAGTGACTAGCAAGGCTCACCCCTACCCCCACAGGTGAGAGCGAGGTGGACGTTTCTCGACCGTCGTCCAGTTCAGAGCCGCGCCGTAGCGGTGCAGGGTCGGTACCTCCAGCTGTGTAGTAGCAGCTCCAGCAGTGTAGTGTAGTTAGTTGTTTATTTTCTTCAGTTGTATCTCGAGGTATGCCCCAGGCTCTTGTACTTCTTTTCAGTTTTGTGGAAATATGGCTATGTAACTTGTGATATTATATATAAAATGTGTGTGTCCTTTGTGTTTACACGAACTGTGGTTTGGTATCCCTTGCGAGGCTTCGGCCCGTTCGCGGGAGGCAGACTCGGATCAAGTACATTATCGGTTTAACGGGCTTGGCCTAGGCATTCCGCCACACAGTAGATAGCAAGAGAATGAAAGGTGAGGTGAAACGGAAGGAAGTTTGTGAATTTTGTGAAAAGCCAGGGCATCAGGTTGATAACTGTTGGAAGAAATTGGGCAGATGCTTGTGATGTGAAAGTCAACAACATCGAGTCATCGATTGCCCAACAAAGAAGAACCAAACTCCATGCCAAGGACGATTACAAGCCCTTGTGGATATGAATCATGCCATGAAGTGGACAAGGTATTATCACTACACCTAGCAAGGCCCTAAGTGGGGGAGATGATGGATTGAAATACTAGAAATAATTGGTAGTCGTATCATTCATATGAATTTGGGGACCAAATTCTTTTTTAAGTGGGGGAGGATGTAGCAACCCGGAAAATTTAGTATTTTAAAATTTTTGAAATAATAAATTTCTATAAAAATGGAATATTAGAAAACATACATACCATTATCGTATGTGCAAGAACACATATAAAAATTCCGTAAAAATGATAAATCAACCCCAGACATTATTTATAAATGTTTCACTAAGAATTTAAGTAACGAAAAATCCGATTAGCCAGGTATACGTCACAATGTGACTCATTACCCAACTTAGGGAACTAAGTCGCAAAACCGTTAACACGGAAAAATAACGTGCCCATAAATTTAGCAAACATGTCAGAAAGACTTCCAACATCATGTAATGATTAACCATTATCGGGTTGGAACCAATGGACCTCTCATAGCCCATGAATAAATTCAAATAAGAAAATACAATAAAATCCGTAACTCTATTATTCCTAATTAAAAGGGAAATCGCATAAGATAAATTCCAATAAATAAGGGGTTGGTTAAATTGACCATATAAAATTTATTGGGCCAAAATAAGTATTTTTAAAAAGATAAATAATAGGAAAATACTCTAAATTCGCAACTTAATTATTTCTAAATAGAAAAGAGGTATTTAATGCATTAAATAAGAAGTTTTTGTTGGAATTAGATTCCTAAACCTATCCAAATAGGTTGGTCACGAATTTGGATCCCAACCCAACCCCAATAGGACATGGCAAGACTTGGAAGGTGGGATTAAATAGGAAAATTCGTAATTAAATAGAGTTGGAGTCCTATTAGGAAATAGAAACCAACAAGCATAATACTCTCCAATCTCTCCATGGCCGGCCCTAACATGTTGCTGGGACTTCTTGGACTTAGAGAAGAGGCCAAGGAGGAGGAGATTTCATGGGTTGAAGGCTTCATCAAGCTTCATCCCGAGTTCTTCAAGTTCTTGCCCTAGAAGAGTAAAATAACTAAGAAAGATAGCATTCTCACGAGAAAAACTTAATTAATTTCGTCTGTAGATTGTTCCATGTACTAGGAACAAAACCCTCAAGTTTCATTTTTTTATTAAGCCAATCTTTTATGGTTGATTTTTGAAGTTCTGTAAAAACCATGAACTGACCCTTCTTCTTTATTCTTAATCTCCATGTATACTCAACCTCGTGCTCTCAAATTTTAACTGGAGTTACTAATGGAGGATAGGCATCTTTTGCCGCTAAAAGCCCTAATTTCATCCATCCTACATCACGAATTAAATGTTGCATGATCTTGACGATGTATTGTCGCGATTTAACGTTGACTTGTGTTGTAAGTTCCATACCTCTTTATGGAGTCAGTTTTAGATCAAGTGTTCAACATAGAACTTGTTACCCTATGAGTCTATTTTCATTTGGCACTAGTTTCTCCAATTGTTGTTGACGTACTGAGAGTATTAATCCAAACATGAACATTCTGTTAGATTCACATAATCAGTCATAATACGTCTTATTACATAGTCAAACGATCTTTGTCTCTTGATTATTTGCTACTGTACAAAGTATTAGTTGTAATCTAACTAATGAAGGTGGTTTCACCCAATTGGATCACCTTAGCATTTGTTTTGATTTTTCAAACCCACAGGTGCCAAACCCAATCCAAGTCGGAGTTGGAATAGGTAGAAAAAGCAACCCAAACGTCATTTTCAGGTAGCGACAGGTCGACACGTCACTACCATAAAGCAACAACATCATGGTCACGACCCATACCAAAAATCAGACAGTTTCGTGGTCTTCTTCAGAAGGCGACAAGATGATGGTCGCCTTCACTTTTAGAAGGCAACAGGCAATGTGTCGTGTTCTGCCTATGTCCACTTAATCGGCCATAACTATTTCTATAGACCTCGTATTGACGAGACGTTTTCTTTGCTGGATTCCTCATTAAAAGGGCTTCAATATGGTATATTCATGTGTGAGATTTGAATAAAAAATCAATGAGTTATGACCTAAGGAAGTGAAGGGATGGGACTGCAATTGCCTTCTAAGGGGCATACGTCTTGGTTTCCATCGTTTTATGTCATTCTTTGCATGTGTGAGTTTGATCCATTCTAGGAAGGTTCTAGAAAGTCTTTTCATGCATTTAACAACCCATATGAAAGTTAAAACATGTTCACATGATTTTTAATTGATCTTAAGTTCATGATCATGCTCTCTACCTATCGATTATTCACTTTTTTGCCTTGTGAACGAACTTGCTAAAACACGTAGTTACTTGCTAAAATTGGACATGCATGGTTATTACTTCATGATTTATTAATCATGATACTTGCCATAAATTGAGTTTCTATAAACGAAGTTTCCATAATCGGATTCACACAAACGCACTCGAGCGATTCTCACACGTGGCATGCGCACACACTCTAGCACGATAGGAAAGCCTCTTCTTGGCTTGTGGTGAACTCTCCGTCGGATATTCCTTTCACCGGACTAGTGACCCCTTGACCAGGCCTCCATAAGTCTCCTCTGTCCATAGATTCCACATGGTCGACGAGCTAGTTGTACCCTAACACCTATGATACCCTTTAGGGATCGGCAAGATCCAAACGGCCTTAGTTTGCTCTCGTTCTTAACTTGAATCACGCCGGACCTCTAGACCTGTGTGTAACATGGCCAGCGGAAAGGTAGTGTATTCCACCTGACTACCAACACCAAGTGCGCGTGTTGTGCAACTATTACTATCGCCTGTTTACTCGACGTTTCACGTGCAACGACCATAAGATCTCATCTACACTCTACTCGCTCATCTATTCAAGTTCACTCTACTATCTCATCTATCTCGTCTATTCATTTGGAACTCTCTTGGTACCCTTGAGCTGTGTGGCTCCTACTGTTTTGTATAGTTCTTGACTGTCTAGCGCTAAATGGGTCTTGTGACTCTATTGACTTGAATGCATACTGCTGAGGGCACGGAGAGTGTCCGAGGGGCTCCAATCTAGTCCTGGGGGCAGAGAGCCACCCGAAAATACCTGCAGGAGCTAATGACAGTGTCTGCATTTGCACCGGTTCTGACTGACTGTTCTGAATTAGCTAGACATTGATGTTATTACCGTTAGTCTGTTTGTTCAGACGTACTGCACTACCATGACTATTACTGAACTGCTACTATCCTGTTATTGAGCGACTATTGTCGTACTCTCCTACTGCACTGCTATTGTTCAACAATATTCTCTCGTTGTCCTTTGACAACAAAGTGCCATTTAATAATCAAAAAAAGTGCTATGTTTTCTCTCGGCTATCTACGGATAACCAAAGTGCCATACTATTTCGATTGAGGAAAATCAATCAAAGTGCAATTTACTCTCTACGTGACCATCTACTTTCTCTCTCTTCGCTATATATGTTACTTGCTATTGTTTGATGTTGATGTTACTTGTGTTCATAATCATTGTGCTATACTCGTTCTTGTGCTATATCTGGACACTCACGCTATTTCAATCATGTGCTATCATGCTGTCTCTTACATTACTTGACTCTCTCTCTCTATCATTAGTTACTCTGCCATTTAATACATTAATTATTTAAAGCCTGCTTGAGCCTGAGATTTAAGTCCTACTGGGCGTTATCGCTCACCCTTCGTTATTTGTTATTGTGTCTCAGGTAAGTCAGACAATGACGTTAACACACACCAATGGGACGGGGCCAGTGTGATGAGCGACCTTGAGTCAGTTGATGAAGTTGCCCTAGTACTATGGAGTCTAATAGTTATTTCTTTAGATTTCTTTTCAATGTAATGATGTCATTGAGCCTAGGTATTAGCTCCGATTTAGTGGTTGTAATAGTTTTAGTGATGTTATAATGAAATGAAGAATTTATTTTAATTATTGTTCGTTAGATGCTCTGATGTTTGCGTCTGTATGCGCAATTCACGTTACCATACTTGTTGCTCATGTTTTCCTCCAATTTATTCTGCTACTAAATTGGAGGGGCGTGATAGAGAGTCAGCCATTGGTTGCAGAGAGGGCTTAGAGAGATCCAGAAGATATTTAGAGCTATCAGGTGTGCAGAGGATGACAAGGTCAGCTTGGCGACGTACATTCTTCAAGAGCGAGCAGACATGTGGTGGTCTTATGTTCTTCACACGCAATTTGAGGGTTTGGAGCTAGAGGTGACTTGGGGAGAGTTCGTGAGGTTTTTCGAGGCTAAGTTATTCTCGAGCACATCTAGGACAAGTTGGAGTAGGAGTTCTTAGCATTGACTCAAGGTTCTATGTCAGTCTTGGAGTATGGGGCTAGATTTGCAGAGTGTCGAGGTTCGCACCGCACATAGTTGCTGACGAGAGGCGCAAGGTAAAGAAGTTCGTGATAGGGCTTAGACCATCATTGAGTGCTAGACTTGTAGCGGTGTGTAACGAACCGACCTCTTGGACCCCCCGCTAGGGACCCCGAAGGTCGTGCCACCACCCACGGATCCGAAGACTCGGAAGGGTTAGAATTTAGTCCAGTGAGATAAGCAATGAATTCAAATAACTATTACAAGAAAGTTTGTACATTAATAAGGAAATTATGTACAAATGTCCCAAATAAAAGTACAGGTATAGAAAGAAAGGTGCAGTCCCTAAGGGGCATACCCCAAGGACTTGCAAAAAGGCAACTCTCAACTCACTCCTGAATAAGCGCTCATGCTCACAACTCACACTGCTGGCAACGCACGGCGCAACAAACTGCCACCACAATCGTCCGGCAACAACTCCTGCGAGCGAGTCCCTACCTGAGAAGAGTAGGGGGGTGAGCCTCGTGAACAAGGCTCAGTAGGGATAACCAGTCCCTTACCAGCCAGAGCACAGGAACTCCAACAAAAGTGGAAGCAAACGACTCTAGAAAGCAGTAAAGTGGGAAACACCTACTGCAGAGTACACAAAGCAGCGGAACAGAGTAAGTAATGCCATGACCCACAACTAGGGCCGGGCCAAACACGACTCCCACAGAACCAGGGAGTCAAACACAATGCGGAAGCAACACCTCGGCATGCACTCGCCGAGACAGAGAAGCTCACGGAACACCGGAGCAACCACATGAGACCAGAGCCTCAGACACAGCACCCAACATCCCAGACCTCCACGAGGTCAGGAGGAAGGAACAACCAGGTGTCACCACGAGAGACACCGAGCAACCATGTGAGAAACAACGTCTCACCATAGGCACGGCCACCTCAGACCTCCACAAGGTTGAGGGCCCACAAGCAGAACCACTCTAGACCTCAGACACTCCACGAGGTCAAGGAACTACACCCTCCGGTGCCACCACGGATGGCACTAGGAACGGTCTACCGAAACAGCGGTCGGTGTCAACACAAGACACCCGAGAGAACCCGCAAAGCGGAAACCACTGAACAAGGCCCACGAGGCCAAGCCAACAAAGCCCACGGCACTAGACACGGCTAAGCTACAACCACCATGCAAGCTAGAGTGACGAGACTCACTTAGAAACAACATGAGAAACTCCGTCACAGCAAGAACAACCAAGCCACCGCCATAGGCAGTTAAGAGGAGGACACACTGTCCACTCCTCCAACTCGCCAGCCGCTGACTCCTGCCTACAACCTCCCTAGGTAGAGTGAGGCTAGTGAGCCACAGCAGAGAACAACTAATAAACCACCACAGCCCGGCCGAGCTGCGGCCCCACGCCTACCCTCCCTACGCGGCTCCGGAACCAATGCAGAGCGAGGCAGTGAGAAGGACTAGCTGGTCCGCATTGGTAAAAACGCCTCAACCACCTCGGAGACACAGACACAGCTAAGGGAGCTCCACAAGCGACTCTACACTGCTGCCCACCACCGTTTTCCACTCAGCTCTGGAGTCCGCCACACTAGGCTGTCAACTCGAGCAGGCTCGTAGCCCGGAGAACTCCCTCAACAGGCTCTCGAGGATGGGGGTCCTAGGAAACGGAGACAACCTCTAAACGGGACAAGCCCTCAAGTGCAAAGCACCGGGCGAAAAAGAACAGGCAGGGCACACCAACAGAAACTAGCACAGCTGGCCTGTAACCAAGACAAGCCCAGCAGGCACAGACACGCACGGCACCCCTTCCGAAAACCCCCAGAAGGGCCGTCGGCCAACGCCGGCACACACGGCACGGCCCGAGAACCCGAAACACCCCAAGCAGAACATAAACCATCGCTTGCTAATAATCGATTGGCAGTCAAACAATCGATTATTAGGCAGACGCGAGCCTCCTAGCACCGCAGCTAGGATATGGCTACGAAGGTGTCACCATCGATCACTAAACGCAGGGAGGCAACCTGTCGCGTTCCCTACCAGAAAGTCCTAAGGGCAACCCTGCCCTGGGGCACACGCCGACATGCCAACCAAGGCCATGAAACCACCCAAGGCAAGCCAGGGGCTGTCGCGCCCTCCTAACCCGTCGCGATACCATTGCGACAGGTAGGGCAACCGCGACAAGAGCCCTGTTGCGACAGGGATGCGCGTCGTGACAAGAACTCTGTCACGATAGGAAATCGGGTCGCGACATGACTCTTATCGAGATGGCTAACCACGGCGCGATAAGGTTGCGCCCGACCAAGGTGAGGCCTCCTCTGATGTCGCGACGCGCACGGTGGTCGCGACATCAGTGGGAGGCAGACCACTGGGATACTACATCCCGGGGTTGCCACAAACACTACAACTACACAATCACGGGGAGGGGAGCATGGGGAAAGCTGAAAAAATGCAATCCACTAAGATGACTCCCAATCCACCAGATTGGAAAGGGCCCAAGAGATCCCTACTGATAAATGGAGAACGAACCCCAAAGGGCCTTCATGACACCACGGCCGCCACCTCCTCGCTCCATGACGCCACTCCAGCTCCGCCACGAGCCGCCGCCGCTCCGCCAAGCTCCAACCATCGGAGGAAGAGAGGGGGGAAAAGCATCCCCTCCTCGGAGAGGAGAGGGAAAGGAGAAAGAGCCAAAGGAGGGGAAAGGGGGTGTCAGCCAAGGCTTTAAGCCTTCGGCCCCCAAAAATACGACAGAGCGGGCATCGCGTTACCAATCTTAACGTGATGGCCCCCCACACCGCGACCAGAACGCGTCCCTCCGAGACATCGCGACAACCAGACAGGTCGCTCTGACACACTTGTCCTCTGACAGGCGTCAGACGACCCAAAGAGGAACGATGTCGCAACCCGTTTGACCGGGCACGACAAGAACGCGACGGAACCACTGGTTGTGACACAGATGACTGTCGCGTCGGGCACCTCTGACGCGACACTAACGCGTCGCCCAGAGCGGACGCGTTAGTGGCCAGTCATCCAAACACACAAACGGAGGAACTGGAAAGCCCAGGATGTTACAATACATCAAAAAAAAAACAATTGTCGTCCTCGAAATTAAGGGCGAAACTCGGTCGGAGAAAAAAAACAACAGGTGCAAAGGGACCACTAAGTCGCACTGCAACTTCCCGGTGGTCGCCACCACGACCCTGCCACAAAGGGAGTGCCTAACCAGACATCCGACAGCTCACAGAGCAACCCCAAATGGTGCGGAGCTTACAATCGATGTTGACAACTCCATAGGCGCGGCGCGCACCAAACCGACCAGAAACACTGAAACCGCCAGTCAAAAAAACACACACTGAACCCTCAACAGACCACATTGTTGAGACCAACCGATCAGTAACTCACTCTGTCACCAGTGACTAGACAGAGGTCCTAGTTGCTAACGGCAAACTAAAGAAAATGCCAAGAGGTCAACCACAAGACTCAGCTGAATGGCTCCGCACAACTAGCAACAGCTAGCACCTACGACAAGGCCAAACGAGAGTTTCTTAATGGTGACCCCGAAAGCAGCAGAAAACGCATGTGAAGAGAAACCACGCCGAGTGAGGCAGTGTCCACCGGCACCACTAGATCTCACCCAGATCATCCTCGTGGTCCGACCAGGACACACAATGCATGCGGAGCCACAAAACTAGGAGTTACGTGCTCCCCAACGTGGCACACCGCAACAGAAACATAGAAGACATCAGAGGTGAAGCCAAAACTTGGAACCTCACCACGGCACGCAGGACAGTGTCCATCGACACCACTCGATCTCACCTAGATCATCCTCGTGGTCCGACAAGAACACACAACGACTGTGGAGCCACAGAAAAACTAGACCAAAAGCTCCACAGGCACAATGCACAGAGGCAAAACCAGGGAAGACGTCTGAGTTTGGCAGAGCCAAGCAACCCAATACGTCGACAAACCGCACGAGAAATGAAACAATCGCAGAGGTCAAGAACAACACGTCGACCTCAAAGGGACCCAAACCGAAGCTAGGTACCCCAACAGAACTCACTCGATCCCAAACAAGAAAGAAAAACCTGGCCACAGGCCGCGGCCAGAACCTGGCGTACCACCGATAGGGCTACCTAGACAAGGCAAAGCAGCCACCCCATAGCGGCAACGGTACAGCCACAAAGCACAGGCCAGCACAAAGTGTCCCAGAGGTGGAAAGCTCAATGCCTCGAACACCGAGCAAACTCGGGAAATGACACACAAAGCACACAATCGGGCACACGACACGACACACGGTGCCAACACCAGCACCAGGAGCCACCCAAGGTACAACACAGTGCACCAAGGCTCCAAATGGCACAAAACAAATCACTCGAGCATGAGCATATGGTGCCACCACAAGCACCAAAACCAGGCAAGATGCAACACAGTTGCACCCGAGGCCGAAACAACATGGCTAACAGGAAGGACTCTCTCCATAAGAGACCTACCAAAAGCCACACGCAAGAAACCGCAAGCAAAAAAAGGGCAGAACTGGCCACACCGGCGCGACCCTCAAGGCACAAGGACACGTAACATAAGAAAAAAACACGCTCAAGGTGCAGTATGCAGCCACACCAATGACATAAAACGACACAGGGCCAACCGCAGTGGACTCTCCACCAGCGACCTACAAGAGAAAAAACACAAGGAAACCTAGCAGCTTCAAGAGCGCAACGACCACATCGGCTCTTAGAAGCCCACCACACAAGGCACCGCTCCCACCATGCAGGCGGAGAGCACCACACTCCAAACAGCGACAAGCACCTCCAAGCACAGCTGAGGCACAAGCAAAACACACCCGAACAATGCCTGCACCAGCAAGCCAAACAAAAGAAAACCCGGTGCCGCCTCATACTGAACACAGGGCACGCTGCCCTACATTGTCCATTCAGGAGACAAGAAACAGCATGGCAAGAGATGGAACAATAGGTCACCACAACCTATCGCACCATAAGGAAACAACGCGCACGAGGTGAGCAACCAACTCAACCTCAAGACAGCACAAGGGGAGGGACTGTAACGTCGCTTATTTTCGATCCTTTTGGATCGTGTGTGTTGTGGGTTGTGATGGCCGTTGTGAGGCCAATGTGGTGTAGACGCGTGGTGTGTGCAAGTGTGGTGCAGGTTAGGTCCCGAAATGAAATAGGACCTGCTGCAGTTGAGTAGGAGTTGGCGGCCAGGGGTGGTCGTTGACTTGTTGGCGTCCAGGTAAGTTGTCGTTGACTGCATGATCTTGGCGGCAGGGGATATGGACGTTTATGGTGGCGGTTGCGCTTAAACGGCAAGGGGGTTACCTGCCTAACGGCAGATGACGCAACCTGGTTGAGATAGGGTCACCCGAGAGCAGGTTTTCCACCGGGTTCTCTCTCCCTTGCTCTAGCTTCACACCCCCGTATCCCTAAAGCTTCCAACCAGTCACAGGAGAGTGATTGGAGGATCGTGGAACGTGTGGCATTGTCGAATCGGACAAGGAAACACCGTGGCGTGGTGTAATCTTTGTCGGAGCTCGCGGAGGACTCGGCGTGAACCAGGGATCTTTAGGTGTTTTAAGCGTGTTCAGAGGTAGGGGACGATCCCATTAGAATTTCTAAACTGTTAAAACATGCATAGGAAATATGTAAAAGCCTGTTAATTGAGTTTTGGGTAAGGTTCTTCATGCGGGGTTTTTAAGGGTGCTTTGATGGAATTAAAGGTTAATTATGTAGTTCTAATTGTAAAATGATGCATGCTTGACTTGGGAAAGAGTTTCGTTATGTTTCCCCATGGTTTCAATAGTTGTAACACCTGTAAAATCGATCTAGGGTTTCTGCAGGAACAGTGGCTGAAGATCTTGGCGTCAATATCGATTGTCGCCAAGCTCATCAGCCGGGATATAAACGGCCATTACTTTGCCGTCTACTTCTGTAGGCGGCAGTCGATGTTGTCGCCAACATGTGTATAAGTAGAAATGGCTGATAATGGTATTTATCGATAATGAGTGGTGCATTGGCACCTGTGGTGCACTGAGTGCACATGGTTCTGTGTTTAGCATACGGGGTATGCAGTTAGTTACTCACTTTCGAGGCTGCGTGTTGTTCACACGAGTACAGTTGGGTTCAGGTGTAGTGGACCGTTGTTACTTGAGGTTTACGTGATGTTTCACGTGGTTTGTGTGTCGTGCACATGGTTTTGTGTACGTGGCAAGTAGTACGACGCCTACCGTGGTTACCTCTCAATGGGTGCCCCAGGTTCTTTGTGAGCCAGGCTGTTAGCTCGGGGCTTTGTCCCGGTACTTGTGTTGTACCATCGAGGTCGTGTGTGTCGTCTTACCTGGCACCTCACTCTTGTTGTTTGAGTTGCACGTCCGGCTGAGGGAAAGACGACAGTGGGACAGTGACACGGTGTTTGTTTTTAGTCACTTGTAGCTTGCTCGTAGTTGGGGGTACGGACACCAGTAGACGTACTGGACCCCAGCTAGTCCTTTTCCAAGCCTCACTCTAGAGAGTCTGGGCCAGGATCTCTAGAGGTGTCAGGCATGGCCTGCGACCGTGTGGTCTGCAGGTGGTGGTGTTTAGTTGGTCTCCACAGTTGCTTGACCTTTTCACGGGGAGCGGCAGCTGGACCTTTCGTCCGTAGCTGTGAGACTAAGAGGTAGACCTGTGTTAGCTTGTCGAGTCATTCTGGTGTCGCGAACCAGTTCACGTGGCTCGTGTTTGACTGTCTCTACTTTAGCTTGTATACCTGTACTAATTTTCCGTTTAATTATTACAGTTGCTTTTCGTAGTCGGCAGACAGTGAGTACTTTTACAGCTTTTATATCCTGCTTAGCTGTTCTATAAATTGTTGTACTACTTATTGCTTTTGTACCTGTGGTTTTGGTTTGCTCGGTTTGGGGGAGTTCCCTACTGAGCCAGTGACTAGCGAGGCTCACCCCTACCCCACAGGTGAGAGCGAGGAGGACGTTTCACGACGTCGTCCAGTTCAGAGCCGCGTTGTAGCGGTGCAGGGTCGGTACCTCCAGCTGTGTAGTAGCAGCTCCAGCAGTGTAGTGTAGTTAGTTGTTTATTTTCTTCAATTGTACCTCGGGGTATGCCCCAGGCTCTTGTACTTCTTTTCAGTTTTGTGGAAATATGGCTATGTAACTTGTGAAATATATATAAAATATGGTGTGTTCCTTTGTGTTTACACGGACTGGGGTTTGGTATCCCTTGCGAGGCTTCACCCCGTTCGCGGGAGACGGACTCGGATCAAGTACGTTATCGGTTTAACGGGCTTGGCCGAGGCGTTCCGTCACAGTTGGTATCAGAGCAAGTTTGTGTTAATATAAAGAAACTAGAAAGATACATAGCTTATTTCGGTCTTTGTACACTGCTGGTAGGGACCCTGGTTTCTGATAATTGTTGTTTTGATTTTTGCTTGGTGTTGTTTTGTTATATAGAAATTTCTGGAATGGCTGATAGAAGAGATGTTGGTGGTGGAGGAGATGATCCGGAGGAAAGTACTCAGCGTATGATAGAAAGGATCTGGGAAAGCCTCACTGATATTCGGGCAAGGATGGATCAGCAGGCGTCGATATCACGGTTGCAGTGCCACCTGGGGATGGAGAGACTGTACCTATTGCTCCAGTCCCACCAAGAGTAGAGGTGCCTTTGTAGAGCACTGTGCCACCACCACCACCAGTGTTATTAGCAGAGAACCAGTGATGCAGGTGGAGAAATTTCTGAGATTGCAGCCGCCTACTTATTCAGGAGAGGACCGAATCCAGATACAGCAGAGCACTAGGTTCATGAGATCGAAAGTGTTTTTGCAACTATGAGGTGCCCGGCAGCAGATAAAGTTGTGTTATGCTTATCAGTTGAGAGGTTTTGCATTAGAATGGTGGCGACTGAAGATGCAGACCACCTTTGCAGGCAGGACAGAAGAGGCTATTACTGGTCGGAATTTCTTGATGTATTTAACGTACATTCTTCCGATTCAAGTGCAGCAAGTGAAAAGAGAGTAGTTTTGGACACTCCAGCAAGTAACTTTCAGTTTAGAGTACCAGATGAGGTTTATGGCACTTAGCCGTTATGCACCTTATGTAGTATCAGATAATAATATGATGGTTGAGTATTTTATTAGATGTTGAGAATGGAGTTGCAGGATGCAATAGTACCTCTCATGTGTAAGACAGTGGAAGAAGCAGCTCAGAGGGCAGCTACGTTAGAGAGGTCTATTCGGACTCATCAGGTGGGCGAATCAGGCTCAGGTAGTTTTCGGCTACCGCAGTAATCAGTAGGTGCAAGTAAGGGTAAAGCACCAGCAGGACCTTCTTCATCAGGCTTTGGGAAATGGGGCCAGAAATTAAAGCAAGCATTTAAAGGCAAAGGAAGAGGATGGGGAGGTCATCAGCAAATTCAGCAAGGTCGAGGTAGGCCTAAGGTGGAGGAGTCGCAGCAGAGTACTGCCAGGCAGCCATTACTCCACCAGGATATAGATGTTATAATTGTAATCAGCCGAGGCATTTGATCCGCAATGCCCCTATCTGAGAGAATATGGGTATGGAAGAGGTGTGCAGCAGCAGCAGCAGCCTCAGCAGTTTCAGCAGCCACAAGTAGGTCATGGCAGAGGAGCACCGCAGCAGCGAGGAAGAGGCCGGTTATGGCTATTACCCGAGCCCAGGCGGAGGCATCGAATATGATAGAAGGTACTTTACCTCTTTATGATTATTCAGCAAGAGTCTTATTTGATTCGGGACCTCTCAGTCTTTCATTTCCGAAGAATTTATGGATTGTATAGCTCATCCTTTAGAGGAAAAGTCTTGTGAGTTAGTAGTGGAGGTTCTTCAGGTGAGTTCCTACTCACTTCGAGCTATATAGATGAAGCTCCTGTTATGATTGAAGGGAACCAATGCCGGGTCGGTTGTATGCCATGTAGTTGTCAGATTATGATATTATTCTGGGTATGGATTGGCTTGAGACTTATGGAGCAATGTTAGATTGCAGAAAGAAAAGGATTAGGTTGTCATCCTAATGGTGCAGTATTTGAATCAAGGTATGCCTTTTTATACCTCTAAGTTTCTAATTTCTGTAATTAGAGCTAGAAAGTTGATAAATGCTGGATGTGTGGCTATTTAGCCTCGGTAAGTCTCGTAGGAGCCAGTCAGCCAGTGGAAGCAGTTCCCATGGTTAGGGAATTTGCTGATGTTTTTCCTGAGGATTTGCCTGGTTTAGCTCCACATAGAGAGGTGGACTTTACCATTGAGTTGCTGCCAGGTACCATGTCGATTTCTAAAGCTCCATATCGGATGGCACCAGCAGAACTTAAAGAATTGAAAAAGCAATTAGAAGAGCTGTTGCAGAAAGGGTTTATTAGACCGAGTCATTCCCCGTGGGGAGCGCCGGTTTTATTTAGAAAAAGAAAGATAGAAGTTTTCGAATGTGTATTGATTATAGAAAGTTGAAAATGTGACCATTAAGAATAAGTACCATTTGCCAAGAATAGATGATCTGTTTGATCAGTTGCAATCGGCAAAAGTATGCTCTAAAATTGATTGAGGTCTGGGTACCATCAGTTGAGAATTAAAGAGGAGGATATAGATAAAACAGCTTTTAGAACTAGATATGGTCATTATGAGTTTGTGGGTTTGCCATTCGGGTTGACCAATGCTCCTGCAGGTTTTATGGATCTGATGAATAGAATTTTTCATCCATATTTAGACCAATTCGTTGTGGTCTTTATTGATGATATTCTAATTATTCAGCATCTGAAGAGGAGCATGCAGCTCATTTGAGGTTTACTCTGCAAGTTGTTAAGAGATAACAGTTGTTTGCTAAATTCAATAAGTGTGAATTTTGGTTGAAAGAAATTCAGTTTCTGGGTCATGTTATCTCAGCTAAAGGAGTAGCAGTGGACCCAAGTAAGTGGAAGCAGTGATGAGATGGGAAGTGCCTAAGACAATAACCGAGATTAGAAGTTTTCTGGGATTAGCAGGTTATTATAGCGCTTTATTCAAGATTTTTCTAAGATTGCAGCACCTATGACTAAATTGACTAGAAAAGGTGTGCCTTTTGTGTGGTCCGGTGAATGTCAGAAAAGTTTTATGGAATTAAAAAAAAGACTTACATCAGCACCTATATTGACATTACCGGCAGGGAGTGGTGGTTTTGTGTTGT
Organism: Colocasia esculenta; assembly: GCA_014218235.1. Lineage (NCBI taxonomy): Eukaryota > Viridiplantae > Streptophyta > Magnoliopsida > Alismatales > Araceae > Colocasia > Colocasia esculenta. Next base: position 127,212,118 of record CM024754.1, read on the forward strand.
ATACTAATGCTTCAAGGAGAGGACTTGGAGCAGTGCTTATGCGTATGGCAAGGTGATAGCTTATGCGTCCAGACAATTGAAGCCGGCAGAGGAGAATTACCCCACTCATGATTTGGAATTGGCAGCAGTTGTATTTGCTTTGAAAATGTGGAGGCATTATCTGTATGGCGAGAGATTTGAGATCTTTACAGATCATAAAAGCTTGAAGTATATCTTCTCGCAGAAAGATTTGAACCTTCGCCAGTGCAGATGGATTGAATATTTAAAGGATTATGATTTCAGTTTGACTTACCATCCGGTAAGGCCAATGTTGTAGCTGATGCCTTGAGCAGAAAGGCATATGTAAGTTTGATGATGATTAAAGAATGGAAGGTGTATGAAGAGGTAGGGAGAACTCTTTGTATGTGCCCAGTAGTCAGCGACGGGCAGTACTAGCTGCTAGTGCTGTAGAGCGTCTTTGTATTGGCAAATTATTGAGGCTCAGAGAGCAGATGTAAGTTTAGCTGAAATTGTGAAAATGGAAGGAGTTACCATTGATGATAATTGTGTGGTTAGGCTCAGAGCAGGTTGTTTGTTCCAGCTGAAAAAGTGGTAAAGCAGCGAGTGTTGGAAGAGGCTCATAAATCTAGGTACACTATCCATCCGGGTAGTACTAAAATGTACCATGATTTGAGAAAGCATTTCTGGTGGCCTCATATGAAAAAGGAAATAGCATGTTTGTTGCAAGGTGTGCTATCTGTCAACAGATTAAAGCAGAATTTGTTGAGGTTTTGTTACACGTTACCTATTCCACAGTGGGAAATGGGAAGATATGCTATGGACTTGTGGCAGGTTTACCAAGATCGAGTTCCGGGCATAATGGAATATGGGTATTTGTTGACAGATTAACCAAGGTGTGCAGATTAGTGGCCGTAAGTATGTCTTGGACAGTGGATAAATTAGCAAAAGTTTATGTTGAAAGAATTGTTCCATTGCATGGTATTCCGAAGACTATTATGTCTGATAGAGATCCAAGATTTACTTCTGGTTTTTGGAGAGTCTACAGAAAGTAATTGGTGCTGAGCTGAGATATAGCTCCGCTTATCATCCCCAAACAGATGGTCAGACAGAGTGGACTATCCAGACGATTGAAGATATGTTGCGGGCTTGTTGTTAGTTTGGGGAGGTAGCTGGGAGCATCATTTGGGAATGGTTGAGTTTGCCTATAATATAGTTATCATTACCGGTCCTTGGGATGGCACCGTATGAAGCTTTATATGGAAGGCCATGTAGACCCCAATGAACTGGCATGAAGTGGGAGAAAGGCAATTAGTGGGTCCTGAATTGATTCAACAAACCACAGAAATAGTGAAGCTTATTAAAGAAAAATTGCAGGCAGCTCAAAGCAGGCAAAAGAGTTATGCAGATATCCGGAGGCGGACCACTTCAGTTTGAAGTGGAGATTTGTTTTCTTGAGAGTTTCCCCGAGTAAAGGTATTATGAGGTTTGGTAAGACTGGAAAGTTGAGTCCAAGGTATGTGGGACATTTCAAGTGATTGAGAGAATTGGGGAAACAGCTTATAGGCTGGATTTGCCATAGATTTTGCGGATGTTCATGATATATTTCATGTTTCTATGTTAAGAAAGTGTATTGAAGATCCAGGTCAAATAATCAGATATCAAGGTGGTGACCTGAGACTGGATATGACTATGCCAGAGTATCCGGTGCAGATCAAAGATCGAAAGATAAAGAAGCTGAGAAATAAAGAAAGATGTTGGTTAAAGTGAAATGGGAAAATAGGTTAGGTGGTGAGGATACCTGGGAGTTAGCCGAGGAAATGGCTAAAGGGTATCCCTATCTGTTTGAATAAGCTTTTGTACTTCTTTTTAGATGGATAGTATTTGTAAAAGTGTGTATGCTTAAGTTGTTTATCTTTGAATGTATTATGAATTTTGAGGTCGAAATTTTCTTTTTAGATGATAGTAATGTAACGTCGCTTATTTTCGGATCCTTTTGGATCGTGTGTGTTGTGGTTGTGATGGCTGTTGTGAGGCCAGTGTGGTGTAGACGCGTGGTGTGTGCAGATGTGGTGCAGGTTAGGTCCCGAAATAAAAATGGACTGCTGCAGTTGAGTAGGAGTTGGCGGCCAGGGGTGGTCGTTGACTTGTTGGGTCCAGGAAGTTGTCGTTGACTGCATGATCTTGGCGGCAGGGGATATGGACGTTTATGGTGGCGGTTGCCTTAAACGGCAGAGGGGTTAACGCCAACCTGTGCAATCTGCAGGTTATAGGGTCACCCGAGAGCAGGTTTTCCACCGGGTTCTCTCTCTCCCTTGCTCTAGCTTCACGCCCCCGTATCCCTAAAGCTTCCAACAGTCACAGGAGAGTGATTGGAGGATCGTGGAACGTGTGGCATTGTCGAATAAGACAAGGAAACGCAGTGGCATGGTGTAATCTTCGTCGGAGCTCGCGGAGGACTCGGCGTGAACCAGGGATCTTTAGGTGTTTTTAAGCGTGTTCAGAGGTAGGGGACGATCCCATTAGAATTTCTAAACTGTTAAAACATGCATAGGAAACATGTAAAAGCCTGTTAATTGAGTTTTTGGGTAAAGGTTCTTCATGCGGGGTTTTAAGGGGGTTTGATGGAATTACAGGTTAATTATGTGTGTTCTAATTGTAAAATGATGCTGCTTGACTTGGGAAAGAGTTTCGTTATGTTTCCCCGCGGTTTTAATAGTTGTAAACCCTGTAAAATCGATCTAGGGTTTCTGCAGAAACAGTGGCTGAAGATCTTGGCGTCAATATCGACTGTAGCCAAGCTCATCAGCCGGGATATAGACGACCATATACCTTGCCGTCTACTTCCTGTAGGCGGCAGTCGATGTTGTCGCCAACATGTGTATAAGTAGAAATGGCTGATAATGGTATTTATCGATAATGAGTGGTGCGTTGGCACCTGTGGTGCACTGAGTGCACATGTTTCTATGTTTAGCATACGGGGTATGCAGTTAGTTACTTCACTTCGAGGTTGCGTCTGTTCACGCGAGTACAGTTGGGTTCACGTGTAGTGGACCGTTGTTACCTGAGGTTTACATGATGTTTCACATGGTTTGTGTGTCGTGCACGTGGTTTGTGTACGTGGCAAGTAGTACGACACCTACCATGGTTACCTCTAGTTGGGTGCCCCAAGTTCTTTGTGAGCCAGGCTGTAGCTCGGGGCTTTGTCCCGGTACTTGTGTTGTACCGTCGAGGTCTGTGTCGTCTGACCTGGACACCCTCACTCTTCTGTTTGAGTTGCACGTCTGGCTGAGGGAAAGACGACAGTGGGACAGTGACACTTGTGTTTGTTTTTAGTCACTTGTAGCGTGCTCGTAGTTGGGGGTACGGGACACCAGTAGACGTACGGGACCCCAGCTAGTCCTTTTCTAGTGCCTCACTCTAGAGAGTTCCGGACCAGGATCTCTAGAGGGGCAGGCAAGGGCCTGCGACCGTGTGGTCTGCAGGTGGTGGTGTTTAGTTGGTCTCCACAGTTGCTTGACCTTTTAACAGGGAGCGGCAGCTAGACCTTTCGTCCGTGCTGCGAGACTGAGAGGTAGACCTGGTTAGCTTGTCCGAGTCAGTTTCTGGTGTCGCGAACCAGTTCACGTGCTCGTGTTTTGGCTGTCTCTACTTTAGCTTGTACACCTGTACTGATTTGCCGTTTAATTATTACAGTTTCTTTTCGTAGTCAGCAAACGGTGAGTACTTTTTTAGCTTTTATATCCTGCTTAGCTGTTCTATAAATTGTTGGTACTACTTATTGCTTTTGTACCTGTGGTTTTAGTTTGCTCGGTTTTGGGGGAGTTCCTTACTAAGCCAGTGACTAGCGAGGCTCACCCCTACCCCCACAGGTGAGAGTGAGGAGGACGTTTCACGACCATCGTCCGTTCAGAGCCGCACCGTAGCGTGCAGGGTCGGTACCTCCAGCTGTGTAGTAGCAGCTCCAGCAGTGTAGTGTAGTTAGTGTTTATTTTCTTCAGTTGTACCTCGGGGTGGGCCCCAGGCTCTTGTACTTCTTTTCAGTTTG
>CM024754.1:127216262-127345109 GCA_014218235.1 Colocasia esculenta
AGCAAGGATAAGTTGGTCCGCGTGACGCAGGGATCTCCCAGGGAAGGCATCATAATACCCCTCGGAATAACTCCGTCACGAGTTTTCTGAGTATAATTGTCGCGGCACAAAAACTTCTTTCCCCGAGGCATGATGAAGCCTGGAAGGATATGAAGAAAGGCACAGATGAGAAAAGGAAATGAGGGCGCCAAGTCCAACTAAACAAGGATTTAGAAACAGAAGCAATGACCAAAAAGGTATCTCAGAATGCAAGGTGAGATCCCACACAAGGAATCTGCACGAGCCACATGTCGTCACTTACAAGTGGCATTTGTTGAACAATAAAGTTGTGGTGGATGTCTACCAGAAGAAATGTTGATGGTCCATGTTGGAATGCGGATTTTCTTTTCTTTCATTTTTTCTTTTCTTCCTCATCTCTTTTCTGAGATGAAGAATTTCGGGCGTGCCAGACTGTTTACGGGAAACAGACAAAGATTTATTTACGAGGAGTATGGGTGCGAACCCTGATACCCTCGAATTTCATTTCATTTATTTTCGCGTGCGCTCGCGTTCAGGGCGATTGGAGTGGTCGTGTACTGGACCGTTCCCCACCGACGAAGTCGATGTTTCATTTACATCGAGTATAACACTCGAATACCTTCGAATGCGTAATGTTTATTAAAAGACCGTATGCCGAAATTTAAAGAAGAAAAGGGAGATGACAAGCAAATTTCCACAGCTTTATTCAAGCATGCTCATGTCATTTATATTTATGACATTTACATTTACGCCTTTAATGGAGTTTTGTACCTCTACTGGGCGTGTATACAACAAGTCATGTACATGGACGTCAACGACAGGGTGTTTGTGCCTCCGTCGGACGTTTACATGGTAAGGAGTACATTTTTTGCTACGGATGGGGTGTTTGTGCCTCCATAAGGTAACATGCCTCTACGTGTGTCTTTTATGACACCGGAGGACTTAGACAGGAGCCTCGACGTGTGTCGTTTTATGACACCGGAGGGCTTGTACATGTGCCTCGACGTGTGTCGTTTTATGACATCGGAGGACTTTAACCATGGCCAACGGGGGTCTTGTAACAACCTGTGGCGTCTCTATGCGGGCGGGCGCAGAAGGGCCCGGCCACGGAGACAAAGCACCAACGGGTGTCGAAGACCTTCCCCGACACGTGCGGCTATATAAGCTCACGCACGGACCACGCCCGGACCAGCTGAAGTGGTTTGCAGGCGTCTGCTCGAGGGAGAAGCGTGTAAGCCTGCTGGTGTGTTTTGGGCCGAAAATGGCGTGCTTGGCAATGGGGGTATGCCCCCCTATTTATAGGATTCGTGGGGGGCATACCGGCGGGGGTACCCTCCCCGGGGGGGTCTTCGGGCTCGAGCGTCGAGGACAGGCGCGAGCGTCGAGGCAGCGCGGCAGAGAGGCACTGACCGGCGGGGGTGAACGACTGGCGGGGTGCATCCCCACGGACCGGCGGGGGGGGGGGGGGGTGCACACCTGCCGGACTGGCGGGGGTGCACCCGCCTGGACTGGCGGGGGTGCGACCCCCTGCCGAACCGGCGGGGGTGCAGCCCCGCCTGAACCGGCGGGGGTGCGCACCCCGCCGAATCGGCGGGGGGTGCGCACCCCGCCTAACCGGCGGGGGTGCGCACCCCGCCTAACCGGCGGGGGTGCGCCCCCTGCCGACTGGCGGGGGTGTCACCGCCGGCCCCCCCTTTATAAATAGGGGTGGGCCTCCACCCTCTTGGCCATTTCCTCCGCTTCTCGTCGGGAGAGAGCTCTGTGGGCCTCCTGTTTTCTGGTTGTTGGTTGACGGGAGCGCCGTGCGCGTGCACACGTGCATTGCCCGTGCATCTTCGGCCGTTCCACGTGCGTTTATCCCCGTTTTCGAGGGGCACGTGCATTTCATCGTCCTCGACGCGTCAGGATCGTGCGCGGCTTTGAACAAAGGCTCGTTCACCAGATTTTGTCGTCTGAGGTGTGCCTTGCTTCGTCCCCGCAATGCTCTGGGTGCGCGCTATATCTCGGACGCGCGACTTGGGCCGTTTCGGGTTTCCCCGGGGTGTATCTTATCGCCCGGGGTTTGTTTAAATCCCGATTTATTTCGGGTTCAACAGTCCATTATATAGTGGTCCAACAAACTAGTTAGTTGAGGTCCATTTTTCTTTTAGGTAGCCATTCAAAGGGGTTGCTGAATCTTAAAAGGTGGTTGATAGCTACCAGGAGAAATGTTGAATCCAACAAATTAGTTAGGTAGCCTATCCAAGAGGCCAAATGAATTATGGTCAAATTAACCCCACGGTTACTTAGATGACAGGACAATCCAGGGATTTTGATGCGGGACAGAGGGAGCAGAGGGGTTAAGGATGGGAGAGAAAGGGGGGGAGGTCGCCGGAATCACACCGGAGAGGGGGATAAGAGGTGAGAGTGTAGGCTTCACACCCTCCCTTTCACAGGGACCACCTTGGGGCTTCACACCCAAACACAAACTCCATTTTTGGAGGCACACAAAAAAAAACTCAAGATTTTCTTCTTCTTCTCTATCCATTCTTTGGTTACATGACTCTATATATAGAGTTTAAAATAAAGAGACTCTCCATACCAAAAGACACTTAATAAAGACCTTACTTAAGACTTGGGAAACTCAAAAGACTTAAATTTAATGACCCTAGAAATTTGTAAAGTCAAACAAGATTACAACCATTGGATCTTTTAATAGGCTAAATAAAACATAATAAGTATTTTGATTTAGCCATCCTTCATTTCCCATCAGATTTCCCTCCAAGTTAAACAAGGAAGCCTGGTCTTCAAGTGGCACCAAGCCCTCCGAACAATCCAAAGTTCAAGAAAGAACATCTCCCCGCACGAGATACGGCACAGAAGAAATCCAGCAGCATAAGGTCTATAAGACCAAGTACAAAGAACAAGTATAAGAACAAGTTCGCGTCGAAGCGTCGGAAGCTCCAAAACTTGCAAAGCCAATCCTCTGCCGGGCAGAACTCTGAGGAGAAGCAAAACCTCCAACGTATGTAACACCCTTAAATGGGGATGGGGGGTGCCTATTTATAGGCGAAATTTACCCCCCTCCCCTAACCGATGGTATCTCCCCTTAACCGATGGGAGTACTATTAGTTAAAGGGGACTCCCCCTTAACCGATGGTAGCACCATCGGTTAGGGGGACTCCCCCCCTTAATCGATGGTAGCACCATCAGTTAGGGAGGCCCCTAACCGATGGTGACATCATAATGATGTCACCATCGGTTAAGGGGATGCTCCCCCTAACCGATGGTAGCACCATCGGTTAGGGAAGACCCCTAACCGATGGTAACATCATGTGATGTCACCATCGGTTAAGGGGGCTCTCCCCCTAACCAATGGTGAGTCACCATCGGTTAAGGGGATTTCCCCTCTAACTGATGGAAGCACCATCGGTTAGAGGGGCCCCAATCCATGCGCATGTAAGGGGGGCCTTCCCCTATAAAAGGCCCCCTATTCCCCCAAAGCAAAGGGTCCCTTCCTGGAGCCCTTGTGCAGTGTTCTTCCTCAAGCCCCCCTGCTGCCCAAAATTTCTGAAAAAATTGCAAGAAGCATTTTCTCCTTCCGAATTCTCTTCTCCACTTGTTCCTCCAATCCCCCTGCTTGGTGTGAAGGTACTGACCCTTCCCTGGCTCGATGGAAAAGCACGGAACGACCCGATAAAGAAGGAGAACCGGGAGATCGGCTCGATACGACACTGACATCCCCTCTATCCCCCTTCATGCTGAGCTAGCCTCCATGAAGGGCCTCTAAAAAAATCATATTTGCGGTCCTTGCCCCCACATCGAGCAAGACTCTGTGGGGGAGATATTCTTCGGGATTTAAATACCATCCATATCGAGCAAGACTCTATGGATACACGGTATTTAAATACCCTTGTTCTAGTGCTCTAAATGCCTCCATATTGAGGAAGACTCTATGGGTATGCGCATTTAGATGCATATGTTCTCCCCGCCCGTCGAGCAAGACTCCGGGATGGTGGATATTGTGCTTGTATGTATATGTTTCTTAGAGGAGACTCTGCCCAAGCAGAGGTTCTGCCCAAGAACATATTCGTATAATCATAAATTTGTGTTCATATGTATATGTTTCTTAGAAGAGACTCTGCCCAAGCAAAGATGCCGCCCAAGAACATATCCATAGAACCACAATTTGTGCTTATATGCTTATGTTTCTTAGGGGAAACTCTGCCTAAGCAAAGGTTCTGCCGAGAGCATATCCATATAATCACAAACTCGTGCTCATATGTATATGATTTCTCAAGGACACTCTGCCCAAGCGGAGGTTTTGCCCGAAAACATACTCATATGTTCACAACTCTGTGCTTATATGTATATATTTCCTCAAGGAAACTCTGCTCAAGCGGAGACTCTGCCGGAAATACGTCCATATATTCACGAATATTGTGCTTATATGTGTATATTTCTAAAAGGAAATTCTACTCAAACGGAGGTTCTGTCAGAATATATCCGTATACTCACAAAAGAGTTGTGCCCATATGGGTATTTTCTTGGGGAGAAGCTCCGTTTTGACAGAAATCCTGTAGAAAATATATCCATATGTTCACGAAATTATGTTCATGTGGATATGTCTTCTAAAAAGAAACTCTGCCTAAGCAGGGGTTCTGCCCAGAGATATATTCATATGTTCATAATATATGTGTTCATATGATTGTATCTCACGGAGACATCCTGTTTAAAAAGTAGGGACTCCCCTAAAAAAGATACTATCATATGTTCATTAAATTCATACTCATATATTTGCGTAATAATTCTGCCTATGCTGGAGCGCTACCCAAATTCTCAGCATATACCAAAGCCCGGATAAATTCAGGGGCACATGTTTATTCATACCTCATCCACATAAAATTCTAAAGCAAACAATATGCCCGACACCAAACAAATCTACGGGTATATTCCCACTCTTCTCCCAAAATCATATTTTGAACCCCAAAAAGGAGCTTTCATACTCTTCCAAAGTGAAGCTTTCAAAACGGAATATTTCAAGGAACAAATCCTTCTTCCAAAATAAAAGATAAACCTATATGATAATATAAAAAGGAGAAAAGGGAAACATCACATTAGAATTTTCTAGAAATGCATATTTTTCTCGACTTTACTATGAATGGTATTCGGGTTAAAACTGATGTCAAATAACATCAAGGGCTTTTAACTCGATGTAAACAAAACATCGATTCCAATCGATGGAGACAGAGGTCCAGCACACGCTACTCTAATCGCCTGACAAATAAAACACGCGGAACTTAAGGAGTTCAGATTATAAACCGGCGCACCCGTCCATTCTCATGGACATCAAATTTTCTCTTCGCACTGCGCGGATTTTTACTTCTGTCTGTTAGATAGGCTGGCACGCCCCGCAAGGCAAAGAAAAAAAAAAGAAATCAATCTAAATCCAACACAAAACACAAACAAAAAAGAGAAGAAAGAGAAAACACCACAAACTAACCATACGCCATGAATTCTCCGTAGATCTCGTTTCCGCGTGTCCACACTGGCCCACCAACCTCTCCTCGTGAGCATCTAGACGACCTGCTTGGAGGAGGAGGGGCTTGCCGGGATCTGCTCCCCCTTCACCGCCGCCGAGCAAAGAGAAGAGAGGAAGGGTGTTTGAGGATTTAGGGGGCATTAGGGTAATTTTATTGACCAAAGTTAAGTTCAAATATAGTTAGGTTTGCTTAACCAAAGTAAACCTGACGGTTATAGACGGTGGGTGTTTTTTTCTATATCGGCAAAGATTTTGGAGGGTTAATAATAAATAGATGGGTTTCGGGGACCTTTTTCTAATTATGATTCTTTTGAGGGGCCGAAAACTAAAAATCTCTTTATTAATATGATGTCAAGAAAGTTCCTGATGCATCAGCAGTTAACGTAATCTGTTGGCCTGAATCAAAATTGTGTTAACTCCAACCAAGGGTCTCTCTAGTCTCTACTAACATCTATACTCTGTTTATTTAAGAAAGGGAAAAGATTCCTATATCTTATCGACTATACTTAGGTTGGATTATTAGACCATTCTCAATATTTACTGATATCTGAGGTGAAAAAGCACTCAAAGTTTTTTCACAAAGTCATCTCTTGTACTATTCCGCTCTCCTTCCATCTTCTGATGTAAGTTAGTCTTCAGCTGTAAGTAAATTGGTACTAGTTTCTTTGTGGGATTTTACGTGCAATTTTACCTTCTTATCATGGAGACTTGGATATGCCTTTTCTTTTTCCTTCCATTCTCAATTGTTTTGTGACATTTGCTTCCCAGGCATGCCCATTATCAGGCTGGAAGTACACCATTAGCTTTGGTATGGAAGGATGAACATTGTAGCCAGTATTTTCTAGATACAGACAGTAAGGGTCAAGTTCCAGATCGACAACAGGTATACATATTGCAAGTAAAATGTCATCTTAGCAAAAAGCTCTCTGGATTTAGCTTCTGTTTGTTTTTTCTTTTCCAGATTAGTGAAGATTAGCAACATTCCAATTTCAACATATGATATCTAATTAGGAGGCTTAGGAAAGCCTATGTGAGAATTTTTCTGTATTTTAGCTTTATTGATGTTTCCCCCTTAAACATTTCTTTAGTTATTTTAGATGCTGAACTTCTAATCATGTTTCACTTTAAGGAAAGAAATTTTCTCAGATATTCTCTGTTTAACTTCAAAAATTATTCTTTTGACTTCTCTGTATGAGGCCTTCTTCTTATTCATTAAAAGTAAAACATAAAGTTATAGAACATATTCGTATCTGTTGCTCTTCTGGACAGTTCAGCCAGAAAAACTGACGCTTGGGAGTGAGAGCAGTTTTTCCCTATTTTTCCTTCATTTGAAGGCTGGACATTTTTAAGAGTGTCTGAGAAGATTTCATGAGTCAGGGTTATTCATGTTTTGCTTCAACTTAGTGTCAAACTGCAAAGAGACAGTACGACTAATCTCTAGTTTCTATACATTTTATTAATCAGGTGGTTTTGGAGTTGCAAGAAGATGGAAAACTGACAAGCTCAGATGAGCCTGCTGTTGTGTTTGGTTGCCTCAGTGAAGAATTTCTACTGAAGGTATAGTTCATTAGAAACGTCTATTTCACTGTAGCTCCTTTATTTTTGCATCATGTCATTCTGTGCAAGACCAGTTATTGTTTGCCTGAGATTGTGCACATCAAGGATGGCAGTGTCGGTTTCGGTATTGTTTTTGGTCGGGTCCGAAAGCAAAACCGTTTCCGTTTTGGTTTCACTTGGTTTTGGACATATTGGGCGGCCTTAAGAAGGGATTAAATGGCTGGTTTCGGCCAGTTTTGGCTGGTTTCAATTTGGTTTCGGCTGGTTTTGGCCAAAACCGATTTAAATATTATTTTTATGGTATCAGACTTGCTACAGGAAAATGGCTGGCCGAAACTAAAACTGCCCGTTTCGGATCGGTCCAGTCTGAAACCAAAATGTTTCGGGTTTCGGCCGAAACATTTTGGTTTCGGCCGAAACTTCCAACCATGGTGCACATGGGTTTTATTTATGGATATGATGAGGGACAATTCAGTCTGTTGGTTTTATACAAAGTTTATTTTGTACCTTCCATTGCTAGCTCAGCTGTAAAACATACTTCAGGACGATGCAGAGTTTGGAGCAGTGTGTTGCAGCCCTTTACATTAGTATTGTTGCATAAATTACATGTGATGATGTATCTAAATGTTTAAGATAACATATTTGTATAGTTCTATATAAGTCTAATGCCAAACGTGTGTTTTTTGGCTTGAGCCTGGCAGTCAGGTCTACGACCACCAATGCTTCTACGGTTTTCTATTGGAGATGGGGGCTTAAAGCTGGTTGATGGAAAGCTTGAAATGGCTGATTTACACTTCAGTGGAAAGTCCTATTCTAGACGTGGCTTTGCTGATAGCTACTCTAAGGTAAATAATAACATGCTGCGCCATAAATATTTTGAATTTTAATACACTGAAGCAGCCTTTGAAACTATTATGGTTTTAGAAGCATTTAGACAGCCAAATGAGTGCTGAACAAGTTACCTCTCTAATTTTTAGTTATAACTCTCTCCCAATTACTGCTGTTAAAACTGAGGCATAGTTTTTGCAGTAGGTTGGTTGTACACTCTTTCATTTAGCTGAGACCATTTGATCTTGCCATCATTGGAAGTCAGCATTGAACCGAGATCTGCCTGGCCCAATATTGATGCAGAAGGTCGGATTACATTGGCTAACTGAATTTGGCTATAGACTTGATCAGATTTAGCAGAAGGATCTCAAAAATCTGAGCGGCAAAATAAGACCCTAATGGGTCAAAGGTATTCGAAGTTGGTCAAAAATGGGTTAAACATGAGTCAGAGTTGGTAGGTTTGGGCCAAGTTTGAACTATCAGTGCAGGTTTGATGCCTGTAAGAATGTCCCACATTGGAAAGGGACAAAAATATAATTTGTTTATAATATTGGAGCCCTCTCCACCCATATGGTTTTGATTTCCCTATTCACTCTGATACCATGTTGTGAGAACTAGACCAGTACTGCTCCTGTTCAGCCTGATCCAGGCTTTAAAAGGGTTCGGACCACCTATTGGGGCCCAGGTTCATTACCAGACCCAGTAAGTGGATCCATTTGGTAGATATGTTTAACTTTGATGTTTGTTTGGTCTCTTCCTAAGTTACCCCTGGGTTTGTTCTTGTGTAAGAAGGGTAATGGAGTCATGTTAATTCTGTTTTTGCCCTACTAAAATAGTGGGTAGCGGCTGCTGCGGGATTAACGCATTCTCTCTTCTTCTCAATTCCAGCACCATGAAACCATAAAAAATCTATATGGTATTAGAGCCCAAGGTATGATCAGGGCTGTGCACCCTGAGTTTATGGTCCATATAATAGAGCCTACTGCATGAAGGGGTGTATAAGAATAGTCTGACATTGGAAAGGGACAAAAATAGTGTGTTTATAAGAGTGGACCCCTCTCCACTCATAACCTTAAGGTTTTGAGTTGGAAGGCTCATAAAATTTAACAATGCCAATATGTATTGGGTAAGAGTTTGTACATCCTTAGAACAAGCTGATTATTGTGCAGATTGTCTATCTTTTACACAGTAAATTTGGGGATTTTTGTTGATAGTATTCATGTACATTTCATCTGTTCCTTTATGGATGCTTACAGGAAGGACATGGGTACAATTTTTTTTCCTGAAGTTCTCAGATATGGACAAGGAAACTATTCATCTTTTCCTAGTGTAGGATAAGCAAATTGATACACTAGGATCCAAACCAAATATCCAGTTGCTCCCTCTATCTATTATATGATGTACCTAATACTGGGATGCACCATCCTGACCATTGCTCGATTAGTGATCAATGGATGCAGTTTCTTGCTACTTCACCTCAAAATTAGTCAAGCTAGAGGTTGCTGACAATCAATCTTGTAGACCTGTGCTTTTTCTCCTGTATCCCTGCTTGGGATCTGTTTACATACTAATTTGAATTTTCGTTTCTGCACGTTGTTCTGATGGGAAGTTCATTATTATCATTTTATATGTTTGAACAGCGGAAACATTCTGCACCTTAAGTTGATAGAGAGCTTATCCATCGTATGTTAACATGCATAGTTTCAAAGTAAAAATTGTGCTTTAATTGGCTAGATGTTATAAGTTATTAAGCATAACATCCAGCCAACAAAATACATCACAGTAAAATAGTATTTTGTTGGCTAGATCTTGTACTTCAAAACTACTGTGTTCAAAGTGTAAAAGTTATATGTTGTTGGATAAAACTTTTTGAGGAACTGTAAGGCAATGACCTATGTTGAGATCACCCTCCAGAAAGAAATCCATACAGATGCACTGTTATTCAGAAATAAGGTTGAACAAGTATGTATAAGTTAAGTTGGTACCATTTTGCACCAAAATTGGTAGTATAGCAGATATATCTTTCTTTGACAAAATAGTAATTACTTATATTACTATTGACTAATTCGTACCTTTAGTCAAACCCAATTAAAATGATACCCCAATTAAAAACACCATTTTGATAAAATGGTAGAATAGCATATCTATCTTTTTTGAATAAAAGTACCATTTTGTCGAAACTCGAAACTAATGGGTTAGTTTTGATTGAGGTATTACTATCTTCGTTCAGATACATGATGTCCTAATTTCCCTGGTGTAAAAAGGGGTGATTCTCATTGAACTCCTAGTTTCCCTGGAATTCAATATGTTATAAAAGGGTGAATTATTTCAAGAATCATTATCAAAATCTTAGTAAGATGGGAAATGCTTTATACCCGTGCGCCCGGGCGCCCGGGCGCCAAGCATTACTCTATTAAGATATATAATATAGTAATCAGATTTTTTATTGATAATTGGATTTTTAATATTTAAATATTTTTTGTCTCTAACTCATCCTATAATTCTTGCAATTTATGTTTCTCAATTAACCTCTATGAATATAGCTTAATGGTATTACTTATATTTAGACTTTCAATATATGCCTAGGTTTTTCCTTGGCTAGGATTTTCCCCGATTTTCTTTTTTTCCCCTGATTTTCTTTGATTTTAAACCATTTAAATTATTTTTATTCAGGCCAATCCAGTGTTGGCCAGATTTCCGGTGAATTGGCCTACTTGTCCGATCCGATCTGGAATGGATTGGGATTGGCCAAGGCTGATTCCTTAGTCAATCCCTGATCTGTAATTCCTGCTGTGGCTTGCAACCCACCCATGCCTCCCCATCAATCCGGAATCCCATGCCATAGCTAGCAACCCACCTGTGCCTCAACTACCATCCGCTCCCAACGACAGTATGACACCAGCCTGGTGAGAACGAAAACGGCGGCATTCATGACAGAAGCGAACCAGATTGTATCCCTCCTAACAGATTCCACATCATCTAATACCTTCTGCATTCCTTTACCTCCATAGCTCCATCTGGTTCAAATCACTGGGTGTGATTATCTGGTACCAAGAGATGAGGCATATTCATGTAGGTGTCCTGCCTCTTAGGCAATTTCAGGGGAAGTCCTTCCTATGTGTGTGCTTCCAGGGCTTCAGCACCTTATGATGCAGCCTCACAAATGGATTTACTGGATCTCTTCCTCTAGCAAACTTGGTCTATTCTCTTTCCCCAATGGATAGATGGCACTGGCTTATCTGTTAACAGGAAGAAAGATGGGTACGAGGAACAAGCAAAAAGAAAAAGATGCAACTTGCGTGAGAATCCTCATGTGAATGGGAAACAAAAATATTTTTTAAAGAAAAACAAGTCAAGATGTGTTAGAGGGAAATTCTGTGAAGAGTCCAACTCCCTAAAAAGTTATACATGCCTATGCCAAATGGTGTTTAGAGCCCACAAGATAGAAAACACTACAAACTGCCAGCAAAGAGTCAGTAATAATTCTGCAATACAAGCTATCCTTTTGCAGACTACGTCCTTTTTTTTTTTTTTTTTTTGACACGTTTTTTGACACGTGCAGACTACGTCCTTAGCAGAATAAAGATCCAAACAGTGAAAAGTTCTTTATTTTGCACATAGCTCATGAAGCTATGATGCTGTACAGTCTTCCCATGTTTTTTCTGTTATGGTCTCAAGGTGTATGTCTCAGCTGGAAGTCCCTAAGATAAGCTTGTGTTTTGGGGGGCCATGGCTATTGTGCACATCTTATGTTCTGTGAAAAGCCTAATCATATGAATCATGACTGCAAGCACTAAATGTTAATGACTTAATGCTCAATAACATCCGAAAAGTTAGGTGTATTTGAAAGATATCCTTGTGCACATTTCTGTTCTTTTTCATTCGTAGACATCATTATGGATAACTTTGTCTCTCCATTTCCTAGCTGTTATTGATAGATTCTGTATTCTGGGGAGCGGACCATATCTTGAACATATTGAAAAGTCCATGCTGCTTGTTTACTTCCTTGTCATGAACTTCATGTCGTTTATTGTCACTGTTTGCAAATCCATCGTGTATCTATTTACTCAGGCACGTGGGAAAGCTTACACATTTACGTCTGACATCAGTGTTGTAACATCACCAGAAGGAAGTCACATTTGATGATGTTTCTATTTTCTCATGAAGGTGCTGTTCCAATATAGTGCTCGCCACAACCCTCTTCGGTTTGAAGATCTTGTGGTGTCCATAGATCCATCTCTTAGTCAGTCCATGGAATCTAAAGACATTCTGATGGCCGGGTGACGACCTCGAAGCGATGAAAAGGTATTGCGTTGTGTACAGTGCCCCTTCAAGTCCCCACCCTCATTGATACGTCAGAGGTCCTCGCACAATTCCCCTTGGTCCTCCATATGTTTTTCACTAGGGGGGGCGGGGGTCGTGTTGAGCGATTGGTGGTTGCCATGGCACGCGCTGCATGTGCCATAGGGTGCAGGCTGCTTCTATCTACTTCGCTCTAAACAGATGAGATTAGACCGAGAACGGAATGTTTCGATAGTCATACTTTTTGTATCATCAATAGTCATACTTGACCATGGAGCAATCCAGAAATGATATTGGTGGCTATAAAACTAACATTTCGATATTTCCTGGTTCTTCCGCTTTCTAGGTTTCGTGGCTTGAGCACTTTTCTCCATGATTGAGTACTTTGTGTTAAATTCTTGGGCAAATTAATTTGGGGTCTCTGTTAGAGATTCTGACTTAATTTCTACTCCCTGTCGCAAGATCAGAAATCACATCGTCTTTCTTTTTTTGCATTCCTTAATTTCTAATACCTATTTTTAGTTCCTCATCATTTGAGTCAAATTTTTTTATATTCTCATTTTACCCTTCGGTCTTTTCATATTTCCCCTGTACTGTAGACTTACATATGTTACAATAAATGTACATATTAATTACAGTAAGATATGATATCAGTTACAATAAGTCTTAATATGAGTTACATCATATAATAGTAAATTTTTAGAAAATAAAAAAATTCTCTATTTGTTTGTTGTAGCTAGGATTTGATATCTCCACATACCAAACATAAGACTCACACCGTCAAGTTACAATTATATTTATGTTACAACATGATATCTCTTGTTTTTCTCATATATTTACAATCACTTATAGTAAGTCTACACATCACTCACTAAAGATTATGGTTAAAACTAATTTCAATATGTAATGTATGAGTTTATAAGTGTAAAAATTTATAACTAGTACTGCAAGAGTTTATAAGTAGTACTATAACAACTTACGTTAATTGTAAATGTAACAGATTATATGATTACTATAACTACTTATATTAAATATTGTAACATGTTATAACTTATACAGCAACTGTTGAACTTAAAAAGTTCATGGTGTTTGTGTCAGAGATTATTTATATATTCAACAGTTACTTAGGTAATGTTGGGTCCAAGTCATTTTCAAATTAAAGAGAGGGTTATTCATCAAGTCGTCATCAAATCTCTCTAGTGAAGCAGAAGTTTAGAAAAGAACAGCGCTTCGAAGAGAATATGTTGCGGAAGAAATTCGACAGCACAAGGTCAATAAGACCAAATGTGAAGAACAGTACAAAGAACACGTGCAGCAGGAAGCTCCAAGCACTTGCAAACTCAACCTTTCGCCGAGAAATCTCCAAGGAAAAGGGCAAAGGTCCAACAACATCAACATCCCCCTAAGGGGACATGGAGGGTCTATTTATAGGCAAATCCCCCCATGTAAAACCGATGGGAGCTTCCCATCGATAAAGGGGTTTAAACCCCCAATCGATGGAGCCTTTCATCAATTAAGGGGAGTCCCCTTAACCGATGGAAGCCATCCATCGGTTGAAGGGGTTTCCCCCTCAACTGATGGGACTCTTCCATCTGGGTGCTCTTCCATCGGTTGGAGGAGAACCCCCTCACCGATGGAACACTTCCATTGGTTGGGGGAATTCCTCCTCCAACCGATGGAGCCTTCCATCGGTTGGGGGAGATGCCCCTTTACCAATGGAAGGGTTCCATCGATTAAGCCCAACTGATGGAAACCGATGGTACCTTCCATCGGTCATCCCCCCCTACTTCCATCAAATGTAAAGGGGCTAAAACCTCTATAAATACTCATGTAACCCATGGAAAAAGGGGGCTCTCTCTTTTTGGGAGATCTTGGGGGATTTTTTTTTGGATTCCTGAATTCAAAAAAAATCTGAAAAAAGAGGAGGCTCTCTTAAAGGAAATTCCAGCTTGTTCAAAAAGGTTCCTCCCTCGGTGTGAAGGTATCCGCCCTCCCTCCGCTAGGTGTGAAGGTATCCACCCTCGGCAAGCGCAAAAGAAAGAGAGGTCCTCTCCCTCCGACTACGAAATCTTCTTAATCTCCCTTCATGTCGAGTTAGCCTCCATGGAGGGGTTGCAAAAAAAATCCAAATGCAACCCATATCTCCACATCGAGCAAGTCTTTGTGGGGGTAAAAATTAAATCGCGCTCATGTGCTTTGGTGTTTAAATGCCTTCCATGTTGAGCAAGTCTCTATGGGTATAAGGTATTTAAACATCTTTGTTCTTGTGTTCTAAATGTTTCCATGTCGAGCAAGTCTCCATGGATATAAACATTTAGGCACATATGTTCTTCCCTCTCGTCGAGCAAGTCTCCTAGAAGGGTGAGTTTTTTTGTGCTCATATGTATATATTTTCTAAAGAAAACTCTGCCCAAGCGGAGGTTCTGCCCGAAAACATACTAATATGTTCATAAATAATATGTTCATATGCATATGTTTTCTAAAAGAAACTCTGTCCAAGCGGAGGTTCTGCCCGAAAACATATCATATGTTCATAAATAATATGTTCATATGTATATGTTTTCTAAAGGAAACTCTGTCCAAGCGGATGTTCTGCCCGAAAACATATTCATATGTTCATATGTATATGTTTTCTAAAGGAAACTTTGCCCAAGCAAAGGTTCTGTCCGAAAATATATTCATATGTTTACGAAAAGTATGTTCATATGTTTTTAAAGGAAACTCTGCCCAAGCGGAGGTTCTGCCCAAAAATATACCCATATGTTCATCAAAATAAATGTGCATATGTGCGCATTTTATGGGGAGACTCTGTCCGTACAGAGACCCTGCCCTAAAATAATACGATCATATGCCCATCAAATAAACGTTCATATATTTATACGATAACTCTTCCTATGCGGGAGCTCTGCCCAAATTCACAATATATTCAAACATCAAATGAATTCACGGCCACGGGTATACACCCGCTCATTTCTCAAATTACATGGCAAACCCTCAAGAGGAGTTCATACTCTTTTCAGAATGAAACCCTTTCTTCAAAGTAAATACTTTTTTCAAAATGAAATACTTTCTTCAAAAACAAATCCCTTGTCCAAATCAAAATCAATTTCGTCCGATAAAAAAAGGTAAAACACCACATTACAATTTTCTAGAAAATGCAAAACATCTCGACTTTGCTATCAATGGTATTCGGGTTAAAACTGATGTAAAAAAAATATCAAAGACTTTTAACTTGATTAAACAAAATATCGATTCCGATCGATGGAGATAGGGGTCCAGCACACACTACCCTAATCGCCTGATAAAATAAAATCACAGAACAAATAAGTTCAAAGTAAAACTGGCGCACTTGTCCATTCGTTGGACATAAAATTTTCTCTCTGCATCGCGCAGATTTCAAACTCTATCTGTTAGACAGGCTGGCATGCCCTGCAAGGCAAAATAAATAAATAAAAATCAAATCCAACCTAAACCCCACACCAAAAAAAAAAAAAATCCAACGACAAAGATTTTCCGTGGCCGACAGTTGGCATGCCCGGGGACCCCTTTTCACCATCCATAGCAAAAGGTCGAGATCTATGCATTTTCTTCTAGAAATTCTAATGCCGGTGTTTTCCTTGAAGGTGAAACTTGGACAAAAAGCAAAGTTCAAACTTCTGGAGATGGCCATCTCCTACGGACCACTCGTCGTCAAGAACCACACCAGGTTCGGCTACCTGACGACTCCGATCGCATTCAGAGACTTTCCAGCCATTGTCGGGTCCCCTTTCTTCTTAGGGGTAGTTCCGACCCAACAAAAGGAGGGTGTTGTTCAAAGGCTTCCCTCCAACAAATCAACAAAGAAGACCGGCAAGATCCATGGGCATGTCAAAGCTCATCCTGCTACTGTCAACAGGGGCACCAAAATGCCCTCAAAAGATGATGCTGCCAAAGGGGTCAAACCCCACCCAACTCAAATTCGAAGTTACTCGGTCTGAGTAATCTCCTTTAAAGTTGTAGCTGCTGTCCCCTCATAACTGGGGCAATACAAAAATCACAAAAACAAAAGGTCGTCTGCTGCTACCTCAAGATTCGGCAAGTCCATCATGGTCGGAAGTTTGCAGGTGCGGCTCGAAAAAAGCCAGTCTATCATCCCCTGTGATAGGCATATTCCAACAATTTCTACCTCAAACCGCTTCTAAGTTTTACGGTGGTTCCGAGGGAAACAAGAAGACTCCAAGGTGGAAGCCGACGTCAAGAAAAAGACCGGCAACCTACCAAGCTCAAACAAATCTGGGTTCCCAAAAAGGAGTCCCAAAAATTCAAGAAAGCTCAAGCAAATGCACCAGAGGTGGCCGGAAGGAGGAGTGACGCCAAATGCACTTCTCTTTAACATGCTGAATCCAAGCACCTCAATGGACAAAAAATAAAAGGAATGTACAGAAAATCAAACTATACCTTGTAGACGTGTTTTTTCCAAAACACCTCCCACAAAGAGATGATTAAAAGAAGAAAAGAATTTTATATGAAAAGAAAGTATTGGTTGGAAAAGGTGGTGGGGAAAAAGAAAAAACAAGGATGTGCGTGTGTGCACAAGGATGAAGTGTGATCGCCAGGCACGCGTACGTACCGAAGGAGACGAGCGAAAAGAAAGACGTGGGGGGTACTTAACTTCACCCAAAGATCACGAGAGAGTGGTGTGCAGGTTCTTTCTACTTCTTCCACCGGCTGGCCAACGAAGAAGATTTAGCTCCGAGTGGGTTACCTTGCAAAAGAAAACAACAAGAAAACAAGTGAAGAGAGAATTAGACTATGAGGTGTAGTATAAAAATCAAATGAAATGAAAGGAAAAATGACAACATGGGCATTAACACACCTTGTGGGGTGGTGTTAAACCCCTAAAATGTGGGTGTGGAGGAAAATGATGTGCGTGTGTGTGTGAGGAAATAGTGTGATGATGAAATGCACCAAAAATGAAAATAAGTAAAGATGAAAGGAGGGAAAAAAGTGGCGATTGAGCCGCTGCTGCAGTAGACAGAGTAGACAAAGTGGAAGAAGCTTCCCCCCGTCTCGCTCCAATGTGCGTGAGAGGACAACGGCTCCAAACTCCAAGGGAGGAAGACGTGGAGTAGCTCGGGATGAAGGTGCTCCTCCTTAGCTTCGGAAGTCGAGTCTCCGGTGCGGCAGGGCTTCGCCGTAGTGCTTGGGTTGTGTCCAAAATAGTAGCCTCGGGGGTCTATTTATAGGGGAAAAAATACTGAAATCGCGTCGGACATAGTGGACGCTTATCTCATGAATCACGTCTGACTAAAGTGTTGCGATTTACAAGATTCACTTGCTACGATTAAGCCCTTCCAAACATCGATTATGGCTATTTTAAGAATTACGTCGGCTAACGCCTCTACGTTTCTAACCCTTCCAATTTGCAATGATTCTTTCCAAACATTAAGAATGGAAATACTGAATTGCGTCAGCTAAAGCCGCCGTGTATTTGAATAGAATCGATCTTCTGAGGCAATCGATCTTTGTTTAATGGAAGGTTCGACACGCGTCGGCTTATGTAGACGCAATTCTATTTAGCAACAAAATCTTTTCAAAAATGATTTTAGAAATTACCATAAATCGAAAATGAAAACACTAAATCGCGACGGCTTTATCGGACGCGAATCTAAACAAAGTAAGTGCCAGAAAAGGAAGTATGATACGCGTTGGTTTTACCCGCCGCAGATCAAGCAACCTAAAATGGCGTCCACTGTGTTAGACGCAAATCAGTTAAGCTCAACAGACCCCTTTGGACCCCTTAGAAAAATCCCTAAAAATCCTAGAGAAATCTGAAAAAATAGGAAAATCACTCAAGAGGTTAATTGAAGAGAGCCACTTCGAGGCATTGCGGTATAACATGAAATTTGCTCGATACGTTGCCAAAATGGCATGTCTACAAACCCCTCAAGGCCAGGAGAATATTCGGGTAGTCAAAGAAAATCCAATTCAACAATTCAAAGCTCGCATATTGGTCTTTGACCGTATATCGCGAATCTCGGTCTTTGACAGGCTGGGGGCAATTCCTAATGCTGGTACCCGTTCGTCAAAAAGACGACGTGTTACCTGGGTAGCGGAAGGGAAACCCAGACTCAAGATCTTCTCATGCTACGCCTCTGGGAAGGACTCCGACGAACCGACGGAACAAATCGCAGAAGCCACTACATATATTCCCACTGAGGCTACTCATCCCAACACCAGACAATTTGCCAGAAGAACACACACTTGGTGTAGACACACCATTTTGGCAACATATCGAGCAAATTTCATGTTACACCATAATGCCTCGAAGTGGCTCTCTTCAATTAACCTCTTGAGTGATTTTCCTATTTTTCTGAATTTTTTCAGGGTTTTTAGGAATTTTTCTAAGGGGGCCAAAGGGGTCTGTTGAACCTAAGTTATTCGCGTCTGATACAGTGGACGCCTTTTAGGCTGTATGATCCATAGCGGGTAAAACCGACGTGTATCACACTTTCTTTTATGGCACTTACCCTGTTTAGATTCGCGTCCACTAAAGCCGCCGCGATTAATAGTTTTTCAATTATGACCATTTCCAAAATTGTTTTTGGAAAGATTTAGTTGCTAATTAGAATTGCATCCGTTTATGTCGACACGTTTCTAACCTTCCTCTGAAGAAGATCGATTTTCCCTCAAATACTGATTCTGTTCAAATACGTGTCTGCTTTTGCTGACGTGATTTATGTTTTCCATTTTCGATATTTTGCAAAGAATCATGGCAAATTGGAAGGTTTAGAAACACGTCTTCTATGGACGACGCGATTCTAAAGAAGGCCATAATCGATTTTTGGAAGCGGTTAATCGTAGCAAGTGAATATTAGAAATAGCGGCATTTAGTCGGACGTGATTCAAGAGATAGGCATCCACTGTACTAGACGCAATTTCAACATTTCCCCCCTATAAATAGACCCCCGAGGTCATTGTTTTGAGCATCAACCACACACTACGGCGAAGCCCTGCCGCATCGGAGACTCACATTCCGAAGTCAAGGAGGAGTGCTTTCATTCAAGCCACTTCGCGCCTTCCCCTTTGGAGCTTGGAGTGTTCGTCCTCTCATGCGCATTGGAGCGAGGCGGGAGGAGCTCTTCTTCCATTTCGTCCATCTACAGCAGTGGCTCACATCGCCTTTTCTTTCTTCCCCCTCACTTATTTCATTTCCTTTTTATTTCACTTAGTGCATTTCATTCATCATGCTATTTACACACACACACACACAACATTTTCTCCATACCCACATTTTTTTTAGGGGTTTAATACCACCCCACAAGGTGTGTTAGCCCCCATTTAATGTTTTTTATTTCATTTACTTTGAGCTTTTTACTGCACTTCCAAATCTAATCAAACCTTTCACTTGTTTCTTGTTTGTACTTTTTGCAAGGTAACCTTGAGAGCTAAATCTTCTTTGCCGCCGGCCGGTGGAAGGAGTAAGAAGAGCCCGCACACCACTCCCGCGATCTTTGGGTGAAGGTAAGTACCGCCTCTTTCTCTTCTCCCATTTCCTTCGACACCCACGCGTGTCTGGCGATCACATTCCATACTGTGCACACATGTTTTTCCTTTTTCACCCTTTTCGCCCTTTCTTCCATATATATTTTTCTACATAAGAGTTTTCTTTTTTAAAAATCATTCTCTTTGTGGGAGGTGTTTTGAAAAAAACCACGTCTACAAATTGGCGATCATGGTGAGACTCTTTTCCTTTTAGTTTCGGTTACCTTTCCTTCGGCACCCACGTGTGCCCCTCTTTTGACACCCACGTGTGTCCCTCCTTTCGTACCCCAATGGTACAACCCCTCTCCTTTCGCACCCCACGTGGTGTTATTTGAGATTTCCCATCGCCATTTCCAAGTTGTAGTTGTGTTATTTTCTTACATTTTCTTCATAGAATTTGATTTTTTTTAAAAAAATTGCCATCTTGTTCCCCTCCCTGTTTACTCACCTTCACATGAAAATCATTTGGGTTTGCTTGATATTTAATTATATTTGAGTGGTTGATATCATGCTACATTGGTTACTGCTTTGATACGCGTCAGATACAGGCGACGCGATTTGTGGTTGTTGTGCGGCGGACATACCGGGCACGATTTGTGACAAACTCCGGAGGGAGTCGCCGCGGCGCTTACAGCTTCTGCAAGCTGTCAGATCCGCGACCGACTAAACGGACGCGATTTATCTGAAGCGCGTCCACTGTAATGGACGCGATTCAGTCTGTCACAGAGAGCTCGATTTTCTGCCATTCTGCATCTTGCCTCGCTTACAGGGCATACTTCGGCCGAGGGACCTCCTTCCCTCCTGTTACTAGGATCCACACACCTTTCTCGGTGAGGGCTATCTCTCATTGGGCATTCCATCTCATTGGGCTAGAGAATCCTCATCGGGACCTCGGACATACGTAGTCCAGTACCCCGTGGATTCCCTCACGGCGGACCGAGCAGGTTGTACCACCCCGGAGACCCGAGTTAGAGTACCCATTGCATGAGAGGGAGTTGCTTAGTGGGCCCGAAGTTCTCATCCTACCCACTTAGGCCCATACCCTTGGAGTGGACATACCTCAAATAAACCCACATTGAATCATATTGAACATTTTAATTGGACGTAAACATCCTCAATTGTGTGATTAAAATCCATTAACTTCTTCTCTCTGTTGCCCGGTTGGCTAACCCAGAGGGGGGTGAATGGGTCTTTAAATTTATCTGATAAAAACCTGAACTCAAACAAACATAAAGAGTTCTTGAAAGGAATTAGTAATGGTTGTAAAAACAACAATCACACAAGAAGACAATCACACACACACAGATTTATCCTGGTTCGGATCTCCCTCCTTAGGAGTCCTACGTCCAGTCCCTGAGCAACCCTCAGGATTCACTAACTCGGGTACAGTCCCCTATGGACAAAAACAACCACCCAGCTTAGCTGTCTTCCTTCCCCCCTGAAGGGAACACAACACCACCCTGGAAACCACCAGGTCTTCCTTCACACACGAAGGGAAAATTCTTGAGAGAAAAGACTAGCCCCTAGATCAAGCTTTTACAAAACTCAATCTGAAGCTACAAGCACTGAGAGACGAAGATCTACACAAAGTGCACTCTCTCAGAACTAGACTAGCTCTTCCTAATTTTCTTCTCACAGCACAGGGAGCTAAGAGCCAAGATTGAAAAGACTGAATTTCTGGCTCTAGAGAAAAATTCGAAGACTTGAAAACTGCAGAGTCTAGCCACTCTTCAATATGAATTGAATTTTTCGATCGTTTGTCTTTCCAGCTTCATCTTGTATTTGTATCTCCGATTTGAAAGGACAAGGAGATGACCGTTGTCTCACAGCTTTGGTGTACGTTAGACTGAAGGTTTTGTGGAAGATTCCTGTCAACAGTCTTTTGTTCTTGGAGCACGCAAAGAGATAATCTTCTGAGTTTGCTTTAGTTCCTTCTGTGTCCGTTGTTGTAGGATAGTACATCCTTAAGGTTCTGCAAGGTTGAGCTTTAATGGTAGACAGCTATACTATCTCCAGATGTCAATCAACGTCAAAGCAGATAGACTCAAAATAGTAGTAATACTTTATCGTTCTAAAAGATGCATGCAGAGAATACACCAGAATGGAAGATATGTTCTGTGTCCATGCAGAGATACGTTCAGTCTTTATTAAATGCATGGCAGTCAAGACGAGATGCGACTTTGACTATCAACGTAGATTAAATCAAGGAAAAGGTTTAATTAATGGAAACATGACTTATGCAGTCGTTGAGAAAATCTGATAGAATCGTTATGATCAAGTTGCTGTAGACTGATAAGAAGTCGTTATGATAACTTATGAAATCGTTACCACAACCAAGTCGTTCTATAACAGATGATAAAAGAAATCGTTATGAATCATGGCGTCGTTGTAGCTCTCAAAAGAAATCGTTATGAAACATGGCAAGTCGTTGTAGCTTTCTAACGAAATCGTTACGACAACTTACAGAGTCGTTATGACGAGCAAGTCGTTATAACTTCTGAAGAAGTCGTTATGATAACTTACAGAGTCGTTATAATGAGCAAGTCGTTATAACTTCTGAAGAAGTCGTTATGATAACTTACAGAGTCGTTTATGAGCAAGTCGTTATAACTTCTGAAGAAGTCGTTACGATAACTTACAGAGTCGTTATAATGAGCAAGTCGTTATAACTTCTGAAGAAGTCGTTACGATAACTTACAGAGTCGTTATAATGAGCAAGTCGTTATAACTTCTGAAGAAGTCGTTACGATAACTTACAGAGTCGTTATATGAGCAAGTCGTTATAACTTCTGAAGAAATTATTATGGCTCTTCTGAGAAAAGATGTATGTAAGACTTACCACAAATGCTTGACTTTCTTTGGGTAATTCCTGTGCTTATGGCTAGATAAACAAGGTTAGAGAACCTTTTGACAGTGTTTTGTTTATCACCAAAATAGGCAAGTAATTAATTTAAAAGTACATGGGGATGGACTGTTCATCAATCTCCCCCTTTTTGGTGATGACAAAACTATGATCAATATTTAAGTAAAACATGAATTAAAGTACTTGAGTCATGATTCAGGAATGTGTCAGACACAAGTAGGTAATCAATCATTCTCCCCCTTTTTGTCATTAAGCAAAAAGCAAAAGGAAAGAGACAAAGATAAGAGACAATGAGGAGAAGGAGCACAATCCATTCAATTAAGATTGAGGAGGTACAGGCAAATAATAAGCAGGAGAGAGAAGGGAGGCTAATGAGAAATAGCTTCCCAGGCTTGCTCTTCCTGACGCTTGAAGAATTGCCTAAGGCACCGCTCTCAATGGAGAAGGATGGTCCCTGATTGGAGCCATCTTGGATAGATAGAGGCTGCGCTGCTTGGTAAGAAACAGGTCATACTCGTCTGGATCCATGGAGGTGCAGGTGATGATTGTTTTACCAAAACTTGCACAGGCAAGAAACTGGTCCATGGTGACAGGGTAGAAAATCTGTTTGTCCTTGAGTTCCTGGCGAATAGCTAAAAACACTTTGTATCTTTCAGCCCAAACGCGGTAGGGATCAGAGACCAGTTGGATTGAATTCATATCCAAGAAGGTTGCAGGAGAGATAGGAGCTTTTTCCTTCCTGGCTTGAGCAGCATTCAGATGTGCTAGCTGCTGAGCAGACAGAGTAAACTTGGACCAATCGGAGGCATTCAGCCTTTCACATCTGAGAGAGAAGGGGCAAGGACAGCAGAGTTGACAAACCCTCTATGGTATTCCCGGAAAAGAAATCTAGGAAAACCAACCTGAAGGCCTTTCTGAATCTTGATTCTGCCCATAACCCTTGCAAAATGCTCAAAAACGATGGAACCAACCGAAGATTCCATAATCAGGAAATGATCTGAGGCAGGAAACTCTTCAGGTAAATTAGAGTGGCAAAATCTACTCTGATTTCCTCAGACTGCTCAGAGTGGGTTAGGACCTTGATGGCTCTCTTGAACTGGCTGAGCTGAACTTCAGGTAATTTGTTGAGATACCTGTAGTTGTTGAATGTTTGGAAATGCCTGACCAGCTTGATGAGCTTCTGAATGGCAGGAGCCCAGGTGTTCTGGTGGTGAAACTGAAACCACTCAGAAAGGGTCAAGGAGTGATCCCTGGGTGAAACCTTGCTGCCTTAGCCTGAAGGAAGCGACTGTACAGATCTTTATGAGATTTAGCCCATTGCTCCTCAGTTTTGGAGTGGGCTGAGGAGAAGATTTTGGATTTGTCGGCTTTAGACAGAGGAGCATAGGGAAGGGACACATTCAACTTGCTTTTAGTGTCCCAAATCTGCTCCCTGGCAAATTTTCATTCTCTCCATCATCACTCATCACGCGGCCATATTGATTTCCTCATTTTTAATGGCCCAGTACATCAGATCGGAGTCAGCCTTAGTGCAAGCGGAGAAGGTTGCACTTCGGGGAACCAAAATCTGACAAACGATAAAGTGAAGGAGGCGGTTGAAGGCACTTAACTGATTGATATCTAGCTTGCCATCCCTCATCTTGAACCCTGGCCCAACAATCCCCAAACCCTTTTCTTGGGTATCTACAGAATGAATTCCAATGAAGCCCGATATGCTTACTCCAAATAGCATCCTAAGCAATTCCTGGTCGATTCTGATTACGGTGCCCTTGACTGAAGAAACGAGGGCCCCATCTTCTTCTGTTCTTAAGCATACAAAGAACGCCTTTACCAGGTCCGGATAACTTACCTCTGAGCAAGTGGTAAGCCCTTTCCACTTCATCTGGTCGATCTTCTCATGAGGCTGCTCATTCCAATTTTTCTGCAGATCTGAAACATCTACTTCCTTGTGACCACAGAGCTTTGTCTTCACAAAGGTGAAACGCTCCTCCTGCGCTGGGGAGAGGTATTCGGCGCTTGTAGCCACCCACACTTCCGGCAATAGCTGGTGCGGCCATGGATTCAGTGGGAGAAGGTTTGAAGGGGTGACGAGAAGGGTGATGAGAGGAAACCCTCAAACGATTTCGCGGGAAGGAGATGGAAGCTTCAAATTTGCAGAGGGTAGAGGCAAGAGTCGCTAGGGCATCGGCTCATGCGTCGGGACGAAAGAGGGGAAAAAGTGAATGAGGAAGAGGAATCGTTAACGCATCGATTTAAAGAAGATAAATGCTCCAAAAGGTGAGGCGTCAGAAAACGACAAGCGAGGTTGACCGCCTTGAAGAACTATGACTTATCGGACGGAACGCTTAAACTGAGACTTTTGAATTGATTTGACACAGAAAGAGAGAGAGAGAGAGAAAACCTTCTTAAATTCTGAGAATTTTTATACCAGCTTTAAATGAAGATCTTTTCACAAAATACACATGCCTAACCCCTCCCTTCTAAGAGATGTAAATCTCTCTTCAGGTAAGGCCTTTGTGAAAATATCTGCTAGCTGATTATTTGTATCAATAAACGATATTTCAATATTGCCATTTGCTACATGATCACGAATAAAATGATATCTGACCTCAATATGTTTGGTCCTGGAGTGCTGAATTGGATTTTTGGTGAGGTTGATAGCGCTGGTGTTGTCACATAGCAGAGGAATTTTCTTGACTTTGAGTCCAAAATCCTCAAGTTGTTGCTTATCCATAAGAGTGTGTGTACAGCACTTCCCCAGCTACGTACTCGGCTTCAGCTGTAGATAGTGCTACTGAATTTTGTTTCTTGAGGACCATGAGATTAAACACCCTGCAAGAAATTGACAGCAACCACTGGTGCTTTTCTATCTACCTTGCATCCAGCATAATCAGCATCAGAATATCCTACTAATTTTACATCACAGGAGTTTGGATACCATAGTCCTAGATCATGAGTCCTGGCTAAGTATCTGAAAATCCTTTTGACAGAAATTAAATGTGATTCTCTAGGGTCGGCTTGATATCTAGCACACATGCATACACTAAATAAATATCAGGTCTACTTGAGGTTAGATAAAGTAATGAACCTATCATACCTCTGTAGATCTTTTGGTCTACTTTCTTACCATCCTTGTCATTGTCCAACCTAGTTGATGTACTCATTGGTGTTGACAGTGGCTTGGTGTTTTCAAATCCAAATTTCTTTAGCAGTTCTCTGGTGTACTTTGCTGACAGATGTGAATTCCTTCCTTTCCTTGTTTGATTTGAAGTCCAAGGAGTAGTTGAGCTCTCCCATCATACTCATCTCAAATTCCCCCTGCATTAGCTTTTCAAAATACTTGCACAAGGATTCATCAGTAGATCCAAAGATGATGTCATCCACATAAATTTGAACCAACAGTATGTTTTTGGCTTTGTTTTTATAAAAAGAGTGCTGTCTACTTGACCTCTATTAAAACCATGTTTTGTGAGAAAAGAACTAAGTCTTTCATACCAGGCTCTAGGTGCTTGTTTTAAACCATATAGAGCCTTGCAACTTAAAAACATGATTCGGAAAGTCTGTATCATCAAAACCCGGCGGTTGTTCCCATAAACTTCTTCTTTTATAAAACCATTTAGAAATGCAGATTTAACATCCATTTGAAATAACTTTAAATCTAATGCAGAAGCATAAGCTAGTAGCATTCTAATGGCCTCAAGTCTAGCCACTGGTGCATAGGTTTCATCAAAATCTATGCCTTCCTCTTGACAATAGCCTTGAGCCACCAGTCTGGCCTTGTTTCTTAGAATTACACCAGATTCATCCAATTTGTTTCTGAAAACCCATTTAGTGCCGATCACAGGATGGTCTGATGGTCTAGGAACAAGTGACCATACTTGGTTTCTCTTGAATTGATTTAATTCATCTTGCATTGCTATTATCCAGGATTCGTCAGTTAGGGCTTCATTGACTGTCTTAGGCTCTAATTGAGAAACAAAGGCGAGGTAATCACAAGGAATCAAGTTACCTCTTGTTCTACCCCTACCGATGGATCACCAATAATGTTTTCAGGTGGGTGATCTTTCTTGTATCTCCATTCCTTTGGAAGAGATTCATGAGAATTTCTTCTTGTTGCATTTCTTCCAGAGGCGGATCATCCTTATCTTCAAGTGATGTGTCTTTCAGTTTATTGGACAGTTCATCTGCGTCATCGATATCACTCTCTACTTCCTTTCTCAAGGAGGGATTAGTTTCATAAAAAATGTGTACAGACTGTTCAATCAATAAAGTACGTTTATTAATACTCTATAGCCTTTGGTTTAGAGGTGTACCCCATGAAGATGCCTTCATCTGATTTGGCATCCAACTTACCAATATCCCTTTTTCCGTTGTTGTGAATAAAGCAAGGACATCCAAAAGTTCTGAAATGGCTGATTTTTGGTTTCTTCCCTTTAAACAGCTCATATGCAGTCTTCTTCAGGATTGGCCTGATCATGACTCTGTTGACAATGTAGCTGGCTGTGTTGACTGCTTCTGCCCAGAAATATCTTGGTAACTCATATTCACAAAGCATAGTTCTTGCCATATCCAAGAGAGTTCGGTTCTTCCGTTCGGCTATACCATTTTGCTGCGGTGTCCTTGGTGCTGAGAAATTGTGCTGAATTCCTTGATCATCACAGAATCTAGCAAACTTTTCATTTTGGAACTCACCACCATGATCAGATCGAATGGATACTATGCTGAACTTCTGATCTTTCTGGATTTTTCTGCTGAAACTAACAAAATTGTCAAAAGTGTCATTTTTATGTTCTAAGAAAGATACCATGTGAATCTTGAGTAGTCATCTACTATAACAAATCCGAAATTCTTTCCTCCAAGACTGGTAGTTCTCATTGGCCCAAATAGATCCATATGTAGAGCTCTAAGGTTTTGAGGTGGTCACCACCGTCTTGACTTGAAGGAACTTTTAGTGTGCTTTCCCTTAGCACAAGGTCTGCAAACACTTTCTAATTTACCATTGATTTTCGGTAGACCTTCCACAAGGTTTCTCTTTCTGAGCTTGCTCATGCCATCCAAGCTGCAGTGGCCTAACCTTCTGTGCCACAGATCGGTTGATTTGTCTTTGCTGGCTGCCAGACACACATTCTGCTCTTTGAGTTCTTCAAGGTAGAGCACGTACAGATTCTTCTCTCTATTTGCTTCAAAGATGACTGCTCCATCCTTTAGTATGCTGCATTTTGACTCTTGAAATTTGATTTGATGTCCTCTATCCACAGCTGACTAATACTTATGAGGTTGTGCTTTAAACCTTGACTAACAGTACATCTTCTATGACTGTTTTTCCTTTGCTGTTAACTGATCCACTGCCTACTACAGTTCCTTTTCCATTATCTCCATAAGTGACTGTTCCTTCTTCATCTTGAAGATGGGAGAAAAGCTTCAGGTTTCCTGTCATGTGCCTTGAGCACCCACTATCCAATACCATTTGGATGCTCGAAGGTTAGCCTGAAATAAAGACATCAAGATTTAGGTACCCAAGTTCCTTTGGGTCCTGATGGGTCAGTATCATTATTTTTACTTTTTATTATCCACTTCTTATGTCTTGTTGGACAGGTGATTTTAAATGTCCTAGCTTATTACAGTGATTACAACATGATGTTATTGTCACTCTACTAGTTATTTAAAATTCGCTTTATATGCCACATCTTGTTCTGGAGTGAACTTAGGAGTTGGATATTTTTCTGGATAGATTATTTCTTCTTCATTTTCTGGCGGTATGTAACCTAAACCTCGTTTATTCTTACCAGATCTTCTAGCACCTTTTAATAATAAGGAATTCTTTCCATTTGTAAACTTTTCTAAGGTGCTTGCTAGTGTATTGTTTTCTTCATTTATTCATTTACCGTTTTTCTTAAATCATCTGAGCTTTCCTGTTTTTCTAGGTCAATGATTTTTCTGTTCTTGTCTTTTAAGTTTTCACATAATAGTTCATTTCTTCTCTTAAGCTCAATTTGTTTTTCTAGTTCTTCATTTTCAGATTTTAAATCTGAGTTGGTATTTTCGAGACATGTGATATTTTCTTGCTTAGCTTAAGTAGTTTACACACTTCTTTATACTTATCGTAGAGTTCATTAATGCACTTTCCAAATTATCCGAATCTGAGTCATTACAGGAATCGAAAGAGGAATCAGATGTTACCTTATCCTCGGTATTTGCCATAAGAGCCAGGTTGGCTTCTTCTTCTTCACTGCTGGAGCTTGACTCACTGTCTGAGTCGCTGCTGTTGTCCCATGCAGCTGCCATGGCTTTCTTTTTGAATCTTCTGAACTTCTTGGCTGTCCTTCTTCTTGTGATCATTTTTCTTTAGCATTGGACAGTCTGCCTTGATATGTCCAGTTTCTTGCATTCATAGCAAAGTGGCTCATTCCCTTCTGATCTTTTCCATCTGGTCTCTTGAGATCTTTGTTTTTCTTGAAGTACCTCCTACCAGACTGGAACTTCTTCTTCTTTGCCAAGATTCTCTGCAATCTTCTTGAGAGCATGGCTTCTTCATCATCACTATCTTTGCTATCTTCACTGTTATCTAAGGATTCTTCTGATGAGTCCCCATTAGCTTTAAGCGCATTTGACTGCTTCTTTCTACTGGAGGATTCTCCTAGTCTTTCCATGTTTATTCATGGGCCATGAGAGACCCGATGAGTTTTTCTACTGACATTTTCTTAAGATCATTAGCTTCTTCGATAGCTGTGACCTTTGCCGTCCATGAAGATGGCAAGGATCTGAGAATCTTCCTTACCATATCTGCATTCTCATATGACTTTCCTAGACTTGCTAGGCCATTGGTGATGTCAGTAATCTACTAAACATTTGGGTAATAGACTCACCTGTTTGCATTTGAAATCTTTCATACTGAGTGACAAGAATGTCGATTCTTGTCTCCTTTACTTGTCTGTACCTTCATATGTAATCCTTAACTTTTCCCACATTTCCATGGAGGATTTGCATGCTGAAACCTGTTGAACTCCTTCTTGCTTAGAGCACAACATAGAATGCTCTTAGCTTTACAGTTCAAGGAGATTTTCTTTCTATCTTCATCTGTCCATTGTGCTTTCTCATTTGTGACGACCAGATCACCTTCTTCCACTATTGACCAGATTTGATAATCGTGGCCTTGTAGAAAGTATTCCATCCTGGTCTTCCAATATTATATCTTCACTGTCGACAAAGGAGGTCTGTTGACAGACTGACTTTCGAAGTGACCTTGGGCTGCCATGGATCTTTACTCTTCAGATCGTTGGATCTTGTTCTTTGTCGAAGAGACTCGCTCTGATACCACTTGTTGCCCGTTGGCTAACCCAGAGGGGGGGTGAATGGGTCTTTAAAAATTTATCTGATAAAAACCTGAACTCAAACAAACATAAAGAGTTCTGAAAGGAATTAGTAAGGTTAGTAAAAACAACAATCACACAAAGAAGACAATCACACAACACACAGATTTATCCTGGTTCGGATCTCCTCTCCTTAGGAGTCCTACGTCCAGTCCCTGAGCAACTCTCAGGATTTCACTAACTCGGGTACAGTCCCCCTATGGACAAAAACAACCACCCAGCTTAGCTGGTCTTCCTTCACCCCTGAAGGGAAACACAACACCACCCTGGAAACCACGAGGTCTCCTTCACACACGAAGGGAAAATTCTTGAGAGAAAAGACTAGCCCCTAGATCAAGCTTTTACAAAACTCAATCTGAAGCTACAAGCACTGAGAGACGAAGATCTACACAAAGTGCACTCTCTCAGAACTAGACTAGCTCTTCCTTAATTTTTCTTCTCACAGCACAGGGAGCTAAGAGCCAAGATTGAAAAGACTGAATTTCTGGCTCTAGAGAAAAATTCGAAGACTTGAAAAACTGCAGAGTTCTAGCCACTCTTCAATATGAATTGAATTTTTCGATAGATTGTCTTTCCAGCTTCATCTTGTATTTGTATCTCCGATTTGAATGAGGACAAGGAGATGACCGTTGTCTCACAGCTTTGGTGTACGTTAGACTGAAGGTTTTGTGGAAGATTCCTGTCAACAGTCTTTTGTTCTTTGGAGCACGCAAAGAGATAAGATCTTCTGAGTTTGCTTGTAGTTCCTTCTGTGTCCGTTGTTGTAGGATAGTACATCCTTAAGGTTCTGCAAGGTTGAGCTTTAATGGTAGACAACTATACTATCTCCAGATGTCAATCAACGCAAGCAGATAGACTCAAAAATAGTAGTAATACTTTATCGTTCTAAAAGATGCATGCAGAGAATACACCAGAATGGAAGATATGTTCTGTGTCCATGCAGAGATACGTTCAGTCTTTATTAAATGCATGGCAGTCAATCAGACGAGATGCGACTTTGACTATTCAACGTAGATTAAATCAAGGAAAAACGTTTAATTAATGGAAACATGACTTATGCAGTCGTTGAGAAAATCTGATAGAATCGTTATGATCAAGTTGCTGTAGACTGATAAGAAGTCGTTATGATAACTTATGAAATCGTTACCACAACCAAGTCGTTCTATAACAGATGATAAAAGAAATCGTTATGAAACATGGCAAGTCGTTGTAGCTCTCAAAAGAAATCGTTATGAAACATGGCAAGTCGTTGTAGCTTTCTAAAGAAATCGTTACGACAACTTACAGAGTCGTTATGACGAGCAAGTCGTTATAACTTCTGAAGAAGTCGTTATGATAACTTACAGAGTCGTTATAATGAGCAAGTCGTTATAACTTCTGAAGAAGTCGTTATGATAACTTACAGAGTCGTTATAATGAGCAAGTCATTATAACTTCTGAAGAAGTCGTTACGATAACTTACAGAGTCGTTATAATGAGCAAGTCGTTATAACTTCTGAAGAAGTCGTTACGATAACTTACAGAGTCGTTATAATGAGCAAGTCGTTATAACTTCTGAAGAAGTCGTTACGATAACTTACAGAGTCGTTATAATGAGAAGTCGTTATAACTTCTGAAGAAATATTATGGCTCTCTGAGAAAAGATGTATGTAAGACTTACCACAAATGCTTGACTTTCTTGGGTAATTCCTGTGCTTATGGCTAGATAAACAAGGTTAGAGAACCTTTTGACAGTGTTTTGTTATCACCAAAATAGGCAAGTAATTAATTTAAAAGTACATGGGGATGGACTGTTCATCACTCTCAAACTTCTTTGAGTAGTTGTTTGGTAATTGCTGTTGATCAAAATTGTTTGTTAAAGTTTTATGTAGCTTCGTTCAGGCGATCTCTCCAAATGGCCGAATACGAAGACATGGGTTATCATGAGGATGCATACGATGAGGTGTATGACTCCAATCAACAATTTCCCAAAATCCACAACCAACCCCACATTGATCCATCCACCTCACATGTTCATGCGGTGGATTCACAATTTCCTCAACTCTCCCCAAGGCATGCCACTGCAAATGCCTCTACCTCCATTGATCTGTCCCAACTTGTGGACATTCTTCAAAGCCTCCAAGCTTCTCAGCTTCAGGAGGTTCAAGCTGCTCTTAAGGGGAAATCGGTTCCCGAACCCATCCAGACTCTCCACCCAAATGCGGGTGTTCACACTCAACCTGCTCGCGACCCGACGGTCCGAGCCTCTCCTACCCCCTCGCGGGCTAATTCCATTATTCAATCTCGCCCCCACAGCCCTGTTGGAAGGCCTTTTCATGCTCGGCCAAGCCCCTCCGCGGCAAGGCCCATTCACTCCCCTCGGGCTCCGGCCCATACTTCCGTGCCCGCTGGCGCCCCTCCCCTTCACTATTCTACCCAGGTGAGCATACCCCACCACCTTTCTTCTGGGGTACCTCCCAAACCATCCTCCGATCAGCTCACCCAAGCCCTTCTGGCAAAGGTAAGCCGTTTGGAACAAGATTTGAAAAGGGTGTCTGCACCCAAAGATTCATTTGAACTGGCTCTCCCTTCTATGCCAGTCTTCCATCTTCCCCCTTCTAAGCTGCCTCTACCGCCATTACAATGGCACCGGCAACCCATTTGTGCACATCAAAGAGTTCATGTACGAATTGTCTTTCTAGCAGAACGACAATCGTGCCGTAGCTTTCCTCTTCCACTGATCATTAGATGGGCCCACCCTTCAATGGTTTTATTCACTGGATCCCGAAGATGCGAAGATTTTGAGGTGGTGTAGGGAAAGTTTTTACAGAGGTACAGGGATAGGGTCAGTCCGGCATTGTCAATTACCGACCTAATGGCTGAAAGAATGAAGGCTGATGAGGATTTTGTGCATTATGCCGATAGATGGAGAGCATTGGCTGAGCGGTTGAGAGACCCACTATCCGAATCTGAGCAAGTGAAGATGATCACGGTGAATGCCACGCCGCAGTTCAAGCACATTTTGTCTATGAACAAATTGACCACCATAAAGGAATTGTATGAGAGAGCCCGGTATATCCAAACTCAATTAAAGGACTCTCCAATCATGGCCATGTTCGAGCCGAAGGCCCGGACATTTAAGAAAGGTAGTGGTGCCCCCCCTACTGGCGGTCCCACGGCTGAGGGGGTCATACAAAACGAGCAGGTGAGTGCTATGGGCAACCCTGGTGCCTCCACCTACTGCCCCAACAACAACACCAAAACCCAACAGCCCTAGTAGATGGCCACCAAATCGAACAACCCTCCAATGTTCAGGGCACCACCTCAGCAGCCCCAACAGCCTCCACAATATCAGCAGCCCCAGCAGCCCCTATACCAACAGCCTCCCAACAACCAATACTACCAACCACAACAGCCTCCACAATATCGCCAGCCTCAGCAACTTCAGTACGCCAACCCGCTCCTACTCAGTACCAGCAACATCAACCTCCTCCTCCTCTGCAATACAATCAGATCCCCCCTCCAGGCAATTATGAGCCCTAGTAGCTCGCCGTCCCCCCTGGCCCAAGGAGAACCCATTATCCCCCTTGCCGGAGACTCTCACTGATGTTTTCAATACTTCAGGGCGCTAATGCACTCACTTTGCCAAGGGAGAGGCTACAATGGCCTCCCAATGTTGATACATCTCGCTATTGTGCATTCCACCGGGGGTGGGTCATACCTTAGAGGCATGCTTCAATTCAAAGATTACATTTATGATTTGAATGATAATGAAAGAATAGACTGGGAGGAAATGAAGAAATACATTACTGAGATGAAGGCGAGAAGACCTCCTAGACAGGATCAGCAACAACAACAACAGCAACAACAACAACAGGTTCAAGCACACCAGCAACAGCCCAATATGGGCATTGTTCAGAACCCCCTCCCGGAGCACCAGACTCCAAATCAGCAAGTGAACGCCCTCATGACATCTCCCCGCACTAATGATACGCCCGGCAGCCATGGAAGTAGCCTCCACCTCCACACCAATCATCCTTTACCCTGCCACCCTTTATCCAACACCTACCCTTCTAACCATTACCCTCCTTCCTACACATTCCTGCACCGCCGCCCATCAACAGCGTCTACTAACCAACGTCCACCCACCACTTATACGCCAAACCCCCATTACCTCTACAACGTCTGTAATGACCCACTTCCACCAGGTACGGTTATACCAACCCACATCAGATGAGAGCAAGCCGCTACAGGGGAGAATACCCCAACAAGTAACAAGTGAGCTGAGATATACACAAATAGAAATGAATAGTGCAACAGAATTTTAAATAAGTCTTATTCCATCAACTTTTAATCCACATACCACAGTCTATATAGTCCAACAAGAGATAAATAAACAAAATAAATTTCCAATTACATAGCCGACTCTAAGTACATATGATCAAATTCAATTTACAATTGTAGCATTACATAATATGAAAATAAATTACAATTCTTCAATCCACTCTTCCAACTCCACTTCAAATCTTCCTAGCTCCTCTGCTGCTAAGTTTCCTGAAATGTTTAGCAAGAGTGAGTCTATAAAATAGACTCAGCAAGTAACTTAAGATTCAAAACATACATGCTTTCTAATAATTTAACACACTAGAATTTCAGCAGTTAAAATCATACATGCTAATGTTATAACAAAGATAATTTCACATGGAATTGTATTAAACAACTATTCTAACACATGCAAAACTATAATCTTAACAAGATTACTAACATCATGGTATCACTAACATGAGTAAAATATGCATTCAATGTTTTCATACTTTACATAAATCATTGTAAACTTTGCACAACTAAACCATGAAACATATACAAGATAGGTAGTACTCTTAGCATGATTTCTAACTCAATTACATGCAAACATAACACTTTACTATACATTTAGCTTGCTGTTTATATGAATTTTATCATATTCATATAACATTTGCATATGGATCACATTTAACTACATAGCATAATACCCAACACATGTACATCAAATAGTTCTAATTTCATGGATATGAAAGCATAAACTTACACTTGGTACTAAAAGTAATATCTCTTTTATCACTTGACAATTACTATATTAACATATGCACACCAAGGAGTGATCTAATTCATGGGTACAATAGCACACATTCATACATAGCAATAGATAGAATATCAATTAAACAATATTGTCATTTACACTTGTACTATTTTCTCGTTACACGCACACATATAATTAACCTTGGCTTCACATACACCACTTTTACTCTATCACACAATCATTTACACACATTTCCCCATTGTTTTCACTTACACATTCACATATTTCTTATCATTTCACTTTGCACATAACATGTGCCACATTTACATATATCTTGCACATACCTTGTGCCATAAACACATATCACTTTACACATATTTCACATTATTTTATACATTGCCAAGACACAGCCCAAACCACCACTAGACGATCATAAACACACACATTCACTTTCATGTACTTAATCACCGGCACAGTGATAAAGTCTTAGTTCCTGCAGAAACGGGGAAAGCCCTTCCCACCATTACCAGTGGAACCTGTCCACCTCCAGGATTTTACAAGACCCTTTTCCAGGGTATAACAATTTATCAAGACCTTAGCCAGGGTATCACATATCATATTGAGCCTTCCCGTAGGGGCACTACTACGGTACAACTCCAAGCATCTAGGGTGGCAGTGTCTTATGGGCACATTTGTTTATCTTGACATATTAGCCATTTTACACACATTTATCACTTATTTTCACACTTCCCATGCACACACATATACTCTTACATAATTCATACATGCATAATTTCTCATTTGCTGAATTTACACCACACTGTTCCAATTGACAATTAATCATAATATGAATCCCATCATACAGAAATTGACTGAATTACATCAATCACATTAAACATGCTCACATGGTCATTTTCTCATTTAAAATCCATAACCATACCTACTGTCATCCAATTAACCTGAGATTTTATGACAGAATTAAAATAGTAAACATATCACATTCACAATTTTACAGATTTTTCTGATCATAAAATACATTTAAACATTAAAACTAATTACAGGTGCATCCATCATAATTTCTCTTAAGTAATCATTTAGTAAAACAAATGTATATGACAGTGTAATTACGTAAACACAACCATCACATGCTTACAGAAATTTCAAGAAACCCTAACTCACAACTGACAATTTTTCACAAATTAAATGGGGTCAGAACGCACTCACAGTCCAATTATCCTAATTTTAATAATTTACACAAATCACGAAAATTTACCAAAATCTCATGATATGACCTAATAACTGTATATGACCCCACATAAAAATTTCAGTATGTGCACATATCTAGAATTCATTTAAACAATCAAAGAAGATCAAACAGTACGTTTTTCAGGACTGAAGAAGTAGACGTCAAGGGATGTTGTCGTTTACTTCTAACTGAAGAACTTGACTGCAACCTATGTTGCCGTCAACCTCTCCCAGTAGCACACATAGACCGCACTTCATACAAGGGTGAATTGGGGTTCCAGGACGTGAGAAAAATCCAGAAAAAATGCTGGGACCTAGGGGACATGTATAGGATTGAGATCTATAGGTTACTTGCCTTTGTAAAAATCCCCAATTGGTTTTAATTGTTGGAAAAGCTCTCCTCGGCCAGTGCCAAAGAGCCTCCAAAATCTCCAGATCCGGGTCTTCTGTTGATGAAACTTGCTCCTCAGAGTTGAGACCTCTTCTTGGATGTATTGGCTGTCCACTAGATGTTGTAGCTCCTCAGAGAGCTCCTCAGTTGCCGGATCAAAGTCTCCAAATATCAGCTTTTCACCATCTCGGTGTTGGGTTTCAGCAAATGTCAAAAGCCTTCCCTCGCCCTAGGATGGGTGTTTTATAAGCTTGAGGGTTGGGGATACGCACTAGGGTAGGTTACCTAAGGTTTAGGAAGGGTTTCCTAAACTGGAACCAACTAAAACGCGAGCATTACAATTCTGGAACCGTTACGCAGGAGGATATTGACGTCAACATCGTTGTAGTCAACTTGGAAGTTGACATCAAGGTCTGGCCGCCAGAGTGGAGTTGGCGTCCAGGGGGTGGCCGCCCCTGGCCCTTGGCGTCAAGGGATGTGGACGCCAACTGGGCCTCTGCAGGTGGCGGCACAGTGCTGGCCGCTAACTGTGCCAGATAGCCCAAAACATAATTTTGTCCGATTTAACATATATTGAGGCTCCAACAATATAGTATGAACATAATTAAATATTTTACATTAATTACATGCATTATACATTATTTATAAATATAATTTACACCAATCTCAATTTAAGATAACATACATTAAGTGGCATACATATGTATACTTATGCACCATAGTTACATGTATTTAGCACAAATTTCAATATAAATGTAATACTCACACTATTTTCTAGATATCATACATGTCATAATCAAGTAATGATTATTGCAATAAGTAAATATCAAATGTACCATATTAGTTTTATACCTCTATACGCGTACAATTTATAATTAAGTACAACATGCATGAATAGCACTTCACATTATATGCGTAGCATCATTTTAATATATCATGCATAATATTTAAATAGATACCTTATAAACAAGATTGGCTAATTACTTATATTCATGAAATAATATACACCCACGCATATACACATGTGAAATAATTAATTATAACATGTATAAATTTTATGCACACCATATATGCAAGAACGAGCAAACATTTCATACATAATATATAAGTGGACAAAATTTCGGGGGCCTTACAACGTCACCTCATCCTAATCCTCAAAGCTCCCTTCCTACGCAACCCCTCCACCATAGCACTATCACTAACCACACCCCACACGTAAACCCCCTATCGAACCTACCCAACAAAACCCCCATCATCCAATCCGGCCTCTTCTACGCACTCCACCAACTGCACCACTCACTACACCTAACCACAAGCTCCTTCCTCCGTACCATTATTCCACCTCCAATTGCGGCAAGTATCCAACTGCCACACCAAAGTTCAACCCCCAGTCTCATTCCCATCCATCTTCTATTCAACGGCCGCGGGCAACAATAGGGGAGAGAATTTCGACGAAACAATGGTGCTCCGAGAGGGGCGCATATTCAACCGGATCTTTCACAGCCGTAGGAACAGACAGTTTTCCCCAAGAAGAGGAAACCCCAGCCGAAGAGTCCATCCCAGGGACACAGTAGGACTTGCGTAAGCATCTGGACAAGACACCGGCCCGGAATCCATCTTAGAACTGATCAAAATGTCACCGGTGCACCAAGAGGCCCTCATACATTACTACAAAAGGTAATGGTGAATGAAGACTGCCCGTAAATTAGATCAGTGCAGTCTTGACCCCACCAGCCAGCATCCTGCCATCGAGGTCCATGAGTCTGAGTTAGCACTGTGGAGTCCCAACACTATGCCTATGTATGACCATCAACATCAATGGGGTATGCGTGCTCAATGTGGTAGACTCAGGGGCATCGATCAATGTCGTGTCTTCAGACACGTTTAAATATCTGTGGATTTCATTACAGTCAGTCCGACCCTTGCTATCACTGTTACGGCCTACGACAATACTAGTAGGTTGCCAAAAGGGGTCATCGCTTTGAAGGTAGGACTAGGTCCGTCCATCACGGAAATGGATTTTCACATTCTGGATATGGACCCGAGTTTCCGCATAATCCTAGGGAGGCCATTATTCAGGCACTTGGCACAGTCATATCAATCGTCATCAATGCCTCAAGTTTTCTTACAAGGGGCGGGTCGTCAAGGTTGCCAGTAAGCCTACAGTCTTGGAAGTGGACGCCATGACTGACAACTCGGTCCCTTCCACTGGCCAAGCAACAAGCCATTAATGTCGGTTGGACATAGTCAACATGTACCCGGGCCTAGCTGGTTCATCTGTCGGTACTGTGAAGAGGAGCAAAATCATGACTGAGAAGGGTTGGCATATTATGCTGCAAATGGGGTACCAACCAGGCAAAGGGCTGGGGGCACAATTGCAGGGGAGGACAGAGGCAGTAAAGGACAACAAGATGAGGCCCAAAGCAGAATTGGGGTACAGGCCAGGCAAGGCAGATCACCAACAGGGGCGGCCACTCACATGAACTTTATATGAACATTTCAAGAGAGGACCGCTGCAACCAGGGAGTGAACAAACGTCCACCATTACTACTGAACCTATTCACCGTTCGCCCCTGGCTATATACAGAGTTGTGGACAATCACAGGCCCCCGAAGCACATTAAAAGAGGCAAGTCCGAGGTAGAATGGAGTCAGTGGTTCAATATGAATGACATCACCGCCTCCTTGGACCAACTCTTTGCACCAACAGAGGCTGAGCAGCTAGCAGTGGCCACAAGCAAGAGGAAATATGCAGTTGAAGCTGAGCAGAGTACACAAGTTGAGGAAGCTCCCACAATAACCAGACTCGGGGCGGGCCTTTCCTCTCAGGGCAACACGCCCGACCTCCCTCTCCCACTAGGCAACGCGCCTACTCCCCTCTCCTCTTAGGGTAATGCGCCCGACCTCCCTCTCCCACTAGGCAACGTGCCTACTCCCCTCTCCTCTCAAGGCAATGTGCCCAATCTCCCTCTCCCACTAGGCAATGCACCTACTCCCCTCTCCTCTCCGGGCAACACACCCGATCTCCCTCTCGCACTAGGCAACGCGCTTACTCCCCTCCCCTCTCTGGGCAATGCGCCCATGCTCCCTCTTGCTCTAGGCAACACGCCCGCCCTCTTCTTCTCCCCGGGCATCGCGCTTTCTCAATTGTAGGCCACCACATGGCCCTCCTTCATTTCTCTAAGCGTTCCTCGGGCACCGACGCCCCATTTAGCCACTGCTGCGCATTCTTCTGAGCAGACGATCACTCTCCGACCCCTCTGCTCGGACCCCTCTTCCCTCGAACCTGCACTCGTTTCTCACTTGCTCAAGTTGGCAATCTCGCCTCGCTCGCTCTCTCTGTGCACGCTAAGCATGAGGGCGGGGGGGGGGGGGGGGGGGGCGGGGGGCCAAGAATGCCGATTTCCCTATGGCTGATTCCGTCGTCACATTGAGGAGACCTCCTTCCTTGCCTTGGAGTGTGCCCCAACTGACGGGCAACTTCTCCCGGTCCTTTGACCGGCCACTTGCTTCTTCCATATAGGGACCCTCCGTTCCCCTCCATGCAGGGGACTTTTACTGCTTTTCCTCCCCCTCTTCTCCCCAAGCATGGAATTTCTTTTACCACTTTAAATTCTTCTCCATCTTCCCCCACGCGGGATTCTGCTTTACTGCTTTTCCCTCTCCTCAACCCCTGCTGTAGATTCGGTAGTTGTAGTGCGAGTCTAGGTTAGGGTAGCAATAAACTAGGGGCAGTCTCTCGAAGAAATCCAAGGATAGAAGGGTTCCACACCGATTCCTCGCTGATCTAGCCTGTAGGTGCAGGGCATGCCTAGCCATTCCAGAATTTGTGGAAGAGCCGTTACGATTGCCGGAGATAGAATATGAGTAGACAATGTGCTTTATTGATGATGGGTTCAGAGTCTATGAGATTATGGACGATGACGTCCCTTTTGAGGAAGGTGACGAAGAATTCGAGGTCGAGGCTGACACGTTCGCAAGTGGATTGAAGAGGTTCGATGAACCGTCAGCTGCCGTAGAAGAAACCACCAAGGGAATCAACCTGGGAACTGAGGAAAACCCTAGGACCATCTCATAAGTAGTAATTTATCACCAGTGGAAGAGGAGGCAATTATCGAGGTTCTCAGGGAGTACAAGGACACAT
Organism: Colocasia esculenta; assembly: GCA_014218235.1. Taxonomy (NCBI): domain Eukaryota; kingdom Viridiplantae; phylum Streptophyta; class Magnoliopsida; order Alismatales; family Araceae; genus Colocasia; species Colocasia esculenta. The sequence continues at coordinate 127,257,063 of CM024754.1, forward strand.
TTGCATGGAGCTATGAGGATATGCAGGCTTGGACACCGCGCTCGTTGAATACCATCTTACACTCAAGCCGGGGTCCATTGCCATTAAGCAGCGGTTGAGGCATTTCCACCCACAAATGGCTTTGAAGATGAAAGATGAGGTCGATAAGCTCCACAAAGCCAGGTTCATTAGGCGTATTATATCCAAATTGGGTGGCAAACATTGTCCAGTTGAAGAAGGACGGAAGAATCAAAATCTGTATCGATTTCCGGGACCTCAACCGCACGTGTCCTAAGGATGATTTCCATTGCCTCACCTCGACGTGCTCATAGAATACGGCTGGGTGGGTATGAAACCCTCTCCTTCATGGATGGCTTCTCAAGGTACAATCAAATCAAGTTGGCTGAGGAAGACAAGGAGAAGACTTCGTTCACTACACCATGGGGAACTATTGTTACGTGGTCATGCCGTTTGGACTTAAGAATGCTGGAGCTACTTACCAAAGAGCTATGATGACTATCTTTCATGACATGATCCACATTTTTATTGAGGTGTATGTGGATGATTTGGTAGTGAAATCAAGAACAATGGCTGAGCATCCTCGGGTTCTAACTAAGGTCTTGCAGAGGTCAAGAGAATATCATTTGAAAATGAACCCCAGGAAGTGTGTATTTGGTGTTTCATCAGGTAAGCTATTACGGTTCATTGTGAGCAAGAGGGGTATAGAAATAGATCCCAATAAGGCGAAGGCAATAAGAGTGATGCCCCCTCCCAAGAATTTGAAGGAAGTTCGAGGACTTATCAGGAGGCTTCAGTTTATTCGCAGGTTCATCTCCCAACATTCGCAGAGGTGTAGACCATTCTATGACCTCACCAAGCCAGGAGTCGAATTTCATTGGGACGAGAAGTGTCAGATGGCTTTTGACAGACTTAAGGAATACTAGGCCAATCCCCCTGTCCTGAGGCCGCTGACTCCAGGAAAACCTCTCATTCTCTATGTATCTGTCCTGGAAGACTCGGTAGGAGCTGTCCTAGCACAAGTGGACAAAGACGGCAAGGAAAGGGCCGCATATTACTTGTCGAAACTTCTCAACCCCTGCGAGCAGAGGTACACAGCAATGGAGAAGACATGTGTCGCTCTCGTATGGGTAGTGCAAAAACTGAAGCACTACTTTCTTGCTCACGAAGTCCATCTCATAGCCCGCATGAATCCTATCAAATTCCTCCTCGAGAAATCTGTTCTTACTGATAGGCTAGCACGTTAGCAGAGCTTCCTCTCCCAGTTTGAAATCACCTACATCGAGCAGAAATCTATCAAAGTCCAGGAGCCCCTGATACGCTACTAGGACAAGCGGCCACTGAGTCCTTGGCTTCATTATTCCCTGCACAAAGCACACATAAGTCAGCATATAATAAAAAGACCATAACTGTGCAAAACGGGTCAGATCTCTCCTCCTCGGACAGCTCTTTGAATCGCGTCCAACACAGTGGCCGCGATTCAGTTTGAAACGTGTCCGCTGTGTTGGCCGCATTTCATGTTGAAATGCGACGGCTTAAGCCGCCGCGATTCAACATCGTGAAGCGCATCGACTGAAGTCGATGCGATTCACTCCTTCACCCTCTCCGACGCCGATGGCACCTCCGCCTCCTCTTCCTACCTCAAATCAAGAAGTTTAAGGTTTGGGCACTTACCGAGTCTGGCCGTGGGGGAGCTTCCCGTCCAAGGCGGCCTCGCCTCCACCTCCGCGCCTCATCATCCTCATCCGCCGCCCCTTCCTCCTCTTCCTCCGCCGCCTCTGCCGCCCCTTCCGTCGCCGGTGCATCTTCCACTCCCACCATCACGAGATCACCATCGATATCCAAGAGCTTGACCACCATGGCTTGAGCGGCAGTGTTCGGGGTCTCCGCCATGGCCTCTTCCGCCTCCGACGCCGGTGCCGTTGCCTCTTCCCTCGCCGGAGAAGTCTCACCCCGTCGCCGCTTGCTGGCCATCGCCTTCTTCATCTCCGGCCGGGAGGAGAGGGAGAAAGAGAGAGAGTCAGAAAGAGAGAAGGAGAGAGAGAAAGTTGAGAGAGTGAGAGAGATGAGGGTGTGAGAGCGGAGAGAAGTGAAAGGGAGAGGAGGTGGTGCCCTCAGGCATTTTGTAGCCTCCGGCGAGATTATAAATCGTGTCCGCTACAGCCGCCGCGAATTTGAACCATCTATTTTAATTGCATTGTAGTATTGCGACACGATTCAGAAAGTCATCATTACCCTGGCGCTAACTCTGAGGCGTGTGAATTTCAAAATTTTGAAGTACAATTGAAGCGCGTCGGGGTAAGCGAACGCGATTATAGTAAAAGGCGTCGCTTACTCCGGATGCAGATCAAGAAGAAAGAGGCGACGTCTGTAGTGGACGTGATTCAAAATGTTCACCCGATGCTCAATTTTAAGGAGAAAATCAAATATTTTTGGATGATACAATCACATTTAAGGGTGTAATTTGGCCATGTTAAGGATATGATATAATTCTTATTGAGGAGTTAATTTCGACGTTTACAAACGGCCACCTGGGGCCAGAGTTTCCCGAGCTCCCTTACATATGCCATCCAATCATCCTCAACCTCTTCCACATGTGAGACCGGTCTCCTAAAAGAGCAGACTTTCCACAACGCCTTTATTGTGTCCGCCTCTTCACCATCATTGTTCGTTCCGATTTCCCGCCTTTTGATTGCGAGAGGTGAGAAGGCCCCTCAAAGTTGCGCCGTGGAAGCCCGAGTTGAGGAAGGCAGCGGTGCGGATTGTAGAGCACGAACTCGGACGCTCTGATCAAGCATTGATCCACCCAGGGTGCTAGCCGAGTCCGCAAGTCCCTGGTAAGAAGTGGCGCTGGAGTACAAGTGAAGGCATTTTTGGGCATACTTAGAGATGGTCACGCCAATCAGCCCGCGTCTTGAGTTGTGGCACTCGATTAGCCACGCGCCCTTCTAAGCCAAGTAAGTTGTCCAAGTGCTTGAGCAGACTTTTTGAAAAGATGCGAGATGAGCTAGAGACTTCATTGCTTAGATCAAACTTAAAATGCAGGTCAGTCCAACAAGTAAGCAATAACATGGAACCAAAAGGAGGACTACCCAAGCTCGCTGCTGTCAGCCCGCTATAGAGGAAGGCTAGCACCACCGGTCCCAATCTTTTGCCCTCCCAAATACTGCAAACCGCGCTTAGTTGATCTTCTTCCAGGACATTATCAATTGGCGGGAAGAGGAGGGCGCCCGCCGTGCAGATGGCAAACCCTCTCATCACTTGCTCCAACCTCTCATCGTTCTCTGCCTTGGGTATTTCTTTAATTGTCCAAGCCGCCAGCTTTTGCAAGTTAATTCCTTTCACGGCTCGGATATCTTGGGCCGCCCTTGCATCCATGAAGCCTTCCAGTACCGTCATGCTCGTATAGCTTCTCGACATGATCGCCATCTCCTCTTCTTCACTTGCTTCATCCACTTCAAACCTAATAATAACTCAACCTCTTCCAATAGGATAGTGGCCTCAAAATTCTTGAGAGGAAAGTATGGGTTTTAGGATGCCAAAGTTCAATTAATGCCCCCAGAGCCACCCAATCTAGGTGGATTTCGTGATACCTCTTGGCATAGACGGTAAGATTGTTAATTCCCATCTTTTAAGGATGTGGTCATGTCAAGGCTAATGGAGGAGGTGAGCTTTTGAAGCCATGGGAGACACATATACCGCCTATTACTCGGAAAAAGAGGGTAGTCCTATGGGAGTTATGCATGGGGGGGGTATGTGCATGGTTGAAGTATGCATGGATTGACATATGACATGATGGACATGGCGCATGGGCATGGCATGGGGGGATCGGCCATGGCATTGTATTAGAGAGAGGAAGAGAGGAAAAAGAAAAAATAGAGAGAAAGAGATGAAGAACATGAAGAACACATCATCAAATTCAGTGAAAAGGTCAAATCAACTTACCAATTTTGCTTGAACTAGCTTGCATATATGTCCCTCCGCTTGGCTAAGCTCATGAATCCCTCCACTCTGGTCTTTTGGAAGAAAGAGCATCACCATGCTCCATGGCTTCAAGCACTTTAATTCTCCTTCTTCTTCTTCCTTGCTTCAACACGGAATTTTGCACTTTGGAGAGCTCAAATACATGAAGAGAGCTATATGAGGGGTTTATAACCCCCCAACTCGCATTAGCCCGAAGGCAAGCACCCAAAGGGAGGAAAGGATGAAAACATGCAAGGAAATCAAGTCTCAGATAGAAGGCCTAAATCGCGTCCGACGTAGTGGACGCGATTCAAGGCGCTAAGTCTGACTTTCATTGCGACAGGTGAAGTTAAAATGCATCCGACTAAGTCGATGCGATTCATGTCAGTAAACGGTGTCTAGTATACCTACCGCAATTTTCAAGCAATGTTATTTTCACATTTTTGTTATATACTATTTGTGGCTTGTCAATGCTAATGAATCTGTGAGCGCAGAATGTGGACCCATTGTTCGCCGTGCAATTCATGATCATCCTCGGCAATCACCATCTGGTATTGTATACATTACATGATATACCTTATTAGAGCACATCAAGGACCTCGAGGCTTTGATGAATCTGGGATTTGAGTTCCCCTCCTCCGCCAAAAAACGATGACGATTCCAGAGAATTCTAACGACTTGAGGATAGGCGTTGCATTGCAGAAGGACGACGGATCCATCCGGTCTCTTGACTTCGACATCGTAACAATATTATCCTTATTATTTTATATTTCTTTTATTTTAATCCTTTTTCTTTAGCCCAACATGCATCATGTAGGATTTTAAGCATAATCTGGATAATAACTCTTTTTTAACTGAAGAGAGCCACTTACTCCTTAATTCCAAATTAACGTGAAATATTCCAGTCTGAGTCAAGTACTTAGTTCATTGTGTTGTTGTTTGGAGTTCATGTCTTGAGAAACTCATTGCCTTGGGTTCCTATTTCAATTCACTCTTATTTTCCCTAAGATCCACCAGAGGCAGTGGCAGATGCCCCCAATGGGAAACCTAATGGATTGTGTCCTTAGGTACTTCTCCGACGCTGGAAGTTGATCTTTTCCCTTCTGTGCCCACGTGCACATTCTTTTCCCTCGTCTAAACATGAGTTTCCCTAGAGGTTTTCTACAAGCCGCTTCATCCTGAATTGGTGAACAGCTCCTGTCATATGTTGTTGAGGCGTGTCTCATACACCTTGGCGTCTACTTTTCAGTCTTTCCACTTCATTCCATTTCAATTCACACCATTCCATTGATTTCATTTCGTGCCACTTCGCTCCATTTTCTTGCAAAGCAGACGCCAAGGTGAGACAACTATAGACACGCCATTTTGGCAACATATCAATCAATTTCATGTTACACCGTAATGCCTCGAAGTGGCTCTCTCAATAACCTCTTGAGTGATTTTCCTATTTTTATGGATTTTCCAGGGTTTTTAGGAATTTTTCTAAGGGGGCCAAAGGGGTCTGTTGAACTAAGTATTCGCGTCTGATACAGTGGACGCCTTTTAGGCTGTATGATCCGCAGCGGGTAAAGTCGATGCGTATCACACTTCCTTTTCTGGCGCTTACCCTGTTTAGATTCGCGTCCACTAAAGCCGCCGCGATTAATAGTTTCCATTTTCAATTATGGCAATTTCCAAAATTGTTTTTGGAAAGATTTAGCTGCTAATTAGAATTGCGTCCGCTTATGTCGACGCGTTTCTAACCTTCCTCTGAAGAAGATCGATTTTCCCTCAAATACCGATTCTGTTCAAATACGCGTCTGCTTTTGCCGACGTGATTTAATGTTTCCATTTTTGATATTTCGGAAAGAATCGTGGCAAATTGAAGGTTTAGAAATGCATCTTCTATGGGCGATGCGATTCTAAAGAAGAGCATAATCGATTTTTGGAAGCGCTTAATCGTAGCAAGTGAATCTTAGAAATAGCGGCGCTTTAGTCAGACGCGATTCAAGAGATAGGCGTCCACTGTACTGGACGCGATTTCAGCATTTTCTCCCTAAATAGACCCCCGAGGCCATTGTTTGAGCATCAACCACACACTACGGTGAAGCCCTGCCGCACCGGAGACTCACATTCAAAGTCAAGGAGGAGTGCTTTCATTCAAGCCACTTCGTGCCTTCCCCTTTTGAGCTTGGAGTGTTCGTCCTCTCACGCACATTGGAACGAGGTGGGAGGAGCTCTTCTTCCATTTCGTCCATCTACAGTAGCGGCTCACATCGCCTTTTCTTTCTTCCCCCTCACTTCTTCATTTTCTTTTTATTTCACTTAGTGCATTTCATTCATCACACTATTTACACACGCACACACAACTTTTCTCCATACCCACGTTTTTTTTAAGGGTTGAAAACCACCCCACAAGATGTGTTAGCACCCATTTAATGCTTTTTATTCATTACTTTGAGCTTTTTACTGCACTTCCAAATCTAATCAAACCTTTCACTTGTTTTCTTGTTTGTACTTTTTGCAAGGTAACCTTGGGAGCTAAATCTTCTTTGCCGGCCGACTGGTGGAAGGAGTAAGAAGAGCCTTGCACACCACTCCCGTGATCTTTGGGTGAAGGTAAGTATCGCCTCTTTCTCTTCGCCCATTTCCTTTGACACCCATGCATGTCTGGCGATCACACTCCATATTGTGCACACACATTTCTCTTTTTCACCCTTTTTCGCCCTTTCTTCCATATATATTTTTCTACATAAGAGTTTTCTTTTTTAAAAATCATTCTCTTTGTGGGAGGTGTTTTGAAAAAAAACATGTCTACACTTGGCGAGCAAGCTGGGACATCTGGTCAAGCTCCACTTCATGTTGAGTCCCAACATGAGGAAATTCAAATCCCCTTCTTTGAAGAAGGGAATATTCAAGTTAAGGAAGGTAGACTCCCTGCCTCTACTACCAATCTTGTTGTCGACTTGCCCATAAGGGAGAATTTCCAAGCAATGTCAAACGATAACAAATATCAATTCATGCAATTGTGGCATGCTGAAATGGCCACGCTCCTGCATGAAATAAGGCGGCTAGCAACTTCAAGCCTTCAGCAATCTATGGAGCCAGCCTCTACTCAAAATCAACAACAAAATCAACATCCGGATGGGTCTGCCCCGACAAATCATCTGGCGGCTTCCACAAGTGATCTTCTTCCCCAAGCTACGGGTCAGGATATCACCCATCTGTCCAACACCATGCCTCCTCAAATGGGAGCAATGCAAGATATTGCCATACAAATGCATATGATTGAAAAAATCATTGAAGAGAAATTCGCTCAACAAGGCGAAGGGATCTGGGTCGCAGACTTATACTCTATCCCATATCCGGAACATCATCAACTCAAGAAGCTACCACTGGCGTGCCCTAAAGTCCCAAAACTGCAAAAGTTTGATGGACAAGGGTCACCTTGGTAGCATTTGGCATATTACATAACTTCCATGAGTGATTTCTCCTTCGAGGAGTCTTATCTTCTCTGATATTTTGCAACCCCTTGACCAGGGTTGTATATTTCAATGGTATTCGAAGCTGAAGCCTAATTCAGTTGCTGATTGGGCTGATCTACAAAAGAAGTTCATCAATCGTTTCCACACGACTGAAAGGAAAGTCTCCCTTGCGAGCTATGTTCCCTTAAGCAAAAAAAAGGGGAATCGACACTCGACTTCATCAAAAGGTGGAGAGAGTTTAGCATGAAATACGACAACCATCTTGCCCAAGAAGATGCAATCACCATCTGCCGGAGAGGTCTTGCTGCAGTAATCAATGAGAAACTCTTGGGGGAAAATATCAAGAGTTTCGATCAACTAAATTCTGTTGTAGAAGAAATCAAGATGTTCCTGGCTGAACAAATGGCTCATACATCTCATAAAGGCAAGCTCCCCAAAGAGCGCAACCCGCCAGAAAAAGAGGTCAATGTTATCGACTTCTCACCTGGTAATGAAGCAAAGGGGGCAGTAATTGCTGCCACTCCAAAGAAGAAATTAGAATCAAAAGTTCCAATCCCAACATTGGCAGAGCGTATGAAAGCTCCTTATTCCTTCAAAAAGGAGCACACCAAAAAGCTTTTTGATCTCTGTCTGGACAACAAATTAATATCACTACCAGAACTAAAGTAGCCGGTAGATGTCAATAAGATCAACGAGCCCAACTATTGCCCATATCACCGCATGGTGGGGCATGCGATTGAAGATTGCTACGCCTTCAAAAATGAGGTCCAAAAGATGATCCAAAGTGGCCTCATATCTATGCAAAATGGTCTGGTCGACCCTCCTCAACCTCATACATGGGATCGACCAGAACAATCAGTCAATGTCATACATGCAGTGGAAGCCGCTACAAACTCAAATCACCCTGAGGCCGGCCCTTCATGTGACCCGCCTCAGGATAATTCTGGAGCTCATTCTCCGCCAAGATCTAGGCCTCAAGCCACATGGAAAGTGATGCAGAGAGTTCAAAAACAACTTCGACAATTACAACAAGGCCAGCAAGAGTTGCGACAATTATACAAAGTGTGGAGGGACATCAGGATGCTCTCACTTAGGGACCCTATATTCCACAAACTACTCCCGTCCATACACAAGCAACTCAGGAGCTGCCTTTGATGTCACCCTACTCAAACTCAATTGGGTGGCTATCTGAAGGATCCCCAAATCCTGCCAAGGCGGAAAAGTTATATTCTTTCCCATGACATCAAACATTAACACTCTTCCGGCTATGCCTGCGGGCCGGATGGATGGACTACTTTGCTCCAACATATGCATTATCCAACTACTGCCCATATCATCAAATGACAAATCACGTCATTGAAGACTGCACTGACTTCAAAGATGACGTGGAAATCATGATCAGGCGTGGGGTAATTGACCTTGGTGATTCTTTGGTCAGCCCTCCGCAACCTCATATGCAGCAGCCACCGAATGGACCAGCCAACTCCATGTCTCATTTGGCAAATGTCATCAATGCATCATTACCCTCTGGTCCCCCTGAGTCAGAGGTGGAGCAATCAAATCCAAATCCATACCTATCCATCCAATGGTACACGGACTGGCATCCTCTACATCAACGCTCATTTGCCGAGGAAAATACCAAGCTGATATTTGATAACCTCATGAGGCAGAAGCTAATCAAGGTGCATGAACCAACATCTTATATCTTTGAAAGTGAAATGATGCTTGATTACTACTGTGAATTCCATTCTAGAGCCATGCACCAAACCAAAGACTGTTCGGAGCTCCATGACCTGATCGAAACACTCATTCGAGAGAGGATGATTGATCAGTATGGTAATTCTCTGGTCTCAACACATTTTGGTGAGGCGTCACAACAAGTATATGATCCAAGCCCAGCCTATCAATCAAACTATCAAGATATATGTGAATATTATCAATCTCAACTGGGCTTCAAACAAAGCAAAAGCAAGGCCAAGATGGACAAGCGCAAAGTTGCCATTTTGCGATATAGAAATCAAATCCAAGAAGAAGCTGCGACAGAGCCAATCTCGCAACAAGCAGAGGAGTTCATAGACGAATTCTACCAACTCCCACCTGAAGTTGTCGAAGAAGCAATTAATTCAACCTTCGAAACACAAACTTCGGAGGGCGAATGGGTCACTGTAGGCCCTCAAAAGCCAACCAACTCCAAAATGTCCAAGTAATCCAAGACAAAAGGCGACTCTAGCAAAAGGAGTGTCTCTAAGCCACGTCCTAAGCAAGAAGCCATAAGTCCAACTGAAGTCTCGCAAATGAAAAATAGAAGGAAAAATGAAAAAAGGAAAATGAAGAGACAAATGGAGCACACTGCCGCTACAGAAGTTTCTGAAGAATTAACCCCTCTCTAGAAACTTCAAAATCTCATTGATGAGCTGGAAGAGTATATACCTCCTAGGCCTTCCGATAGAGCTACGCTCGACCAATATATACCATGGGAGGAGCTAGAATGAAAAATCCGGCTCTGAAATTAGCTTTATCAAGTACAACAAGAAGATCTAGAAGAAGGAGAGCATAATCTCTCAGCACGATTGAAATTCTTCTATGGAGATGAAGAAATCACCATTGAAAAGTTGGACCGCATGTTCAACTCTTTCACTTGCAATATGGTATTTGTACCTCCACCTAAGGAGCTACAAGCCTCCTCAAGGGGTACTACCATACAAGCTGAAGACAAGCCAACGACGCTGACATACTGGCATCGATCTACAAATAATTCAAATCGCAGTCGCGGAAGAGGACGTGGCAAATGGCAAAAAGCAACGCCCGTCACCGCCAAGAAGCCTGGTGTCATAAATTAAGACAAAGTAATACTCTTCCGTGGTGAATAGTCAAGACCTCCGCCTAAAATCAAAATCGGGCAGATTCTTATGTATTCGACCCTTCAGATGAAGAAGAGGGGTTGCCCAATATAGCCTTTCAGCCAAAGGATGGGGATCAAAGCCCGCATGCTTCATCAAATGAGCCGGACAACATTCCTTTCGCTCAAAGTGAAAAGCCATCAAGTTCGCTCTTCCAAAAAAAGCTTGTCAAGCCAAAGGAGCTGTCTGAATCCTTGATTAGGGGATCTTCTCCATTGGACCAGATACGCGCCAAAGTTGATGACAAAATCCTTCAGCAACTAAAGTCACTCCCCGTCAACATCACCGTCTGGGAGGCAATTGCTTGGAGTAAAGACTTGAGAGAAACTCTCGTCAAAATAATCCAAGAACTGGAAACTTATGAAGCTCACATGGCTAATTTCCAAGCTCAAGCATATGAAGCACTGGCAACAAATGTTACCTTCACAGATGAAGATATGTTGCTACCTTCTCCATGCCACAATCATCCTCTATATATGAAAGGGCGGGTTAACAACAAGTTAAATCAGATCCTGGTCGATCTGGGGGCATCAATCAATTTAATGCCCTACAAAACCTTTGAATCCCTGCATCTCATGCCTTACAAGCAAGAAGTAAGGGATGTAAGGATCACAGGTTTCAATCAAAATTCTGAAGAAGCCGTGGGAAAAGTCACCATTGACCTAACTCTGGGTGACTTCGTCACCAAGGTGACATTTTATATCATTGATGCTGATACAACATACAGAATATTGCTCGGAAGACCCTGGTTACATGAAAATTGGGTCATCCCGTCAACGCTCCATCAATGCATTAAATATGCAAAAGAAGGGAAGCAGCATACAGTCTTTGCCGACCAAGCCCCGTTTCTGGAAGATGAATGCAATCTCACTGATGCTCTCCTATATCTTGGGGGACCAATTTTTCAGCCCTCTACCCAAGCAAAAGGGAAGGGTAAACAAGCTGGTTGCCCAGATGAAGATAGTGAGACTGGCGAGCTTTTTATAATAAACAAAGGTCTTGCCAAACCCCATAAGAAAAATCCCCGAAGCAAATCAATTCACCCAGAAAGGCAAAGCATCAATTATGAGGCCGATCATGTAAGTCAAGCCATCATAAGAGCATTCCTCTGCCTCCTAATTGCATGAAATCTATTCCCAAAGATCAAGTTGTCAGACGATTGAAAACATTCATCGTCACTTATCAAAGAAAAGAAGAGAAGAAAATGCCAGAAAGGCAGTAAAGTCAATTCTCTTTTACAAAGGGGAGTCAACACCTCGGGCACTCCAGAAGATGATTTCGGTTGGAAAAATAACCTAAAATAATCTTGAACCAATACAAGAAATGGATGACATGCCAGAAAATATCAAGGAAATGTGCAAGAAGCAAAATATCCCTCAGGTGCAAAATGCATCTCGACGGGATTTCTTCAATCAATTATGGGAACCTCCTCAAGTGCGAGGACAACCTCCCTTCTCCAAGAAAGATACAAGAGGGCTAGGTTACGACACCAAGACCTTCTTCACACTCAATACTGTTGGACTATTTCTAGAGGCCTGCAATTCAGAAAGCAGCCAAGAGTCTTCCAGCCCCAACTCTCAAGAAGATACCACCTCTCCCAAAAGAGAGCTATCAAATGAAGAATCACCAGAAGAATCTGACGAACAAGCTTCACCGAAAAATCTTGAAGATATAAATTTCTACGAGGGCTATGCCGCCGACTCTGACGACGAAAAGACTTCATGGACCTGCACCAGCTCCTCAGGAATTGAAGATGGCGGACAACCACTATTGATGAATAATTGAACTCAATCTCGGGATCAAGAAAACCCGACACCATCTTCATTAGCGCCCTCTTGATGAACAAGAAAGGCAATTTTACAAAATCCTCCTGTTGGAATTCCAAGAATGTTTTACTTGGAATTACAAAGAATTGCATGGGCTGGAGCCTTCAGTTGCCGAGCATGAATTATCTATACTCCACACAGCCAAGCCTGTCAAATAGACTCAAAGGCGCATGCGGCATAAACTGGAGCTCAAAGTAAATGCTGAAGTCGATAAACTCTCTAAAGTAGACTTCATCGAGCCATGCATATATCAATTGACTCGCTAATATTGATCTAGTAAATAAGAAGAATGTCCAAGTCCGGTCTGTATACTATATGGACTGAATAAGCATGTCCCAAAGATGATTTCCCGGTTCCAATCACGGAGACCATGGTGGACATGACTACCGGCCATGAAGCCTTATCCTTTATGGACGAGTCTTTAGGCTACAACCAGATCCACATGGTAATCAAAGACAAAAATCATACTACCTTCAGATCACCCAAAGGGATCTTCAACTACAAACGAATGCCCTTCGGGTTACAGAATGCAGAAGCCACATGTCAAAGAGCAATGACAAAAATTTTTGATGAAATGCTCCATGAAGTGGTTGAATGTTATGTCGATGACTTAGTCGTCAAACCAAAAAATGGGAATATCAACTATCTGATCTCCGCCATGTTTTTGAAAGACTTCGTGAATACAAATTGAAGATGAACCCTATGAAGTGTGCCTTCGGGGTTTCAAGTGGCAGATTCTTGGGTTTCATCGTCAAATATCGGGGAATTGAAATAGGCCCTGACAGAATCAAGGCGATCCAGCAATTGCCGCCTCCTCAAAATCTGACCAAGCTCAGGTCATTCCAAGAAAAACTAGCCTATATCAGGCGATTCATCTCCAATCTCTTAGGAAAGTGTGTGCCCTTCGGAAAACTAATGAAGAAGGATGCTCCCTTCATCTGGGATCAAGAATGTCAAGATGCCTTTGAGCAAATAAAAGAATATCTCCTCACTCCACCAGTATTAGGAGCACCAATTGGTGGGAAACCTCCCATACTCTATATTACAGCTATGGACATCTCTTTAGGAGCCCTATTAGCACAAATGAATGAAGAAGGCAAGGATCAACCTCTGTACTATCTCAACAGAAAGCTGATCGGTCCAGAACTTCGATATGCTTCAATGGAGAAAGTTTGCCTAGCATTGTATTCACCGTCAAGAAATTAAGGCATTACCTGCTGGCTCATGAAGTAAAACTCATCTCAAGTATGATCCTCTCAAATATCTGCTAAGGCAACCCATATTGTCAGGAGACTCGGAAAATGGGACTTACTTCTTATGGAATTTGATATCACTTACGTCCCACGAAGGGCAATCAAAGGGCAAGGCTTAGCTGAATTCTTGGCTACACATCCAGTGCCAGAGGATTCACCCTTGTCTGTTGAACTTTCAGAAGAAGAAACTCTCTCTCCTACAAATGAGAGGTAGAATCAAAATGAAGAAAATCCAAATCCCAAGGAAGTTATCACAATTGAATTACCTTCTTGGGAATTATATTTTGATGGGGCTTCTCGGACTCTCCATTTCACAGACGGTTCCGTCAGCCTCACTACTGAAGCAGGCATCATCCTTGTCACTCCACAAGGAGGAATTTTATGTAATTCTTGTGCTCTTATGAAGCCATTAACCAATAATGAAGCTGAGTACAAGGCTCTAATTATTGGGCTCCGGCTAGCTCTTGAAATGGGCTTTAAAAGCATACAAGTCTATGGTGACTCACAGCTGGTTATCCGACAAAAGTTGGGCCAGTATGAAGTTTGTAAACAACAGTTGGTTCCATACCATGCTATAGTTATGGAACTCAAAGAAAAGTTTCACTTCGTTGATTTAGCCCATGTAGAAAAGTGAAAATTCTCAGGCAGATGCTTTAGCCAAATTGGCCTCTACCATAAAACTACCTCCTGAAGGAGAATTGGACATAATTGTCTGTCATAGAAGGCTCATGCCAAGTGTCCTCGACAGTGATCCCAATTTCACAATCATGCAAGTGAATAGTGAAGAAGAAACTGTGGCAACTCAATCTGAAGATTGGCGTGAGCTAATTATCAAAATCAAGAAAGGCTGGCTCCCTCCTGATTGAGCTCAGAAAATTCATCTCTTGCGTAGGGCTACATCATATCAGCTAATGGGAGATCAACTATACAAATTGGCCCATGAAAAGAAGGGAGCGGTTCTTCTCAGATGCTTATCTTCTAAAGAAGCCAAAATCATCATGCAAGAAGTTCACTCTGGATTGTGTGGTGCACACCAAGCAGGTGAAAGGATGAAAATCATATCAAATTAAAAGGCTTCTATTGGTCAACCATGTACAGCAGATTGCATCCAATATGCCTGTATATGTCATCAATGTCAAGCTTTTGGCCCTGTGCCGAGAAAGTCACCAAATACATGTATCCTACAGCACCAATGTAGCCCTTCGCAGAATGGGGAATGGATATTGTGAGACCATTCCCACCCTCATCTCAAGGTCACAAATTCATACTGGGTGCTACAGATTACTTTTCCCGATGGGCTGAAGCTACTCCATTACGGGAAGTAATAGGAGAAGCAGTCGCCAAATTTGTCAAGAAAAATATAATATACAGATTTGGTACCCCTCACAGAATTATGTCTGACAATGGGACACCATTTTGAAACAAAACAATATATGCCTTGGCAGCTAAATTTCATATTGATTGGAGGACGTCATCAGTCTACAATCCACAAGCCAATGGGCTAGCAGAAGCCTTCAACAAGACCCTCTGCAAGCTGCTTGCTAAAATAGTCGGAAATCGAAAGCGGGAGTGGGGAGAAAAAGTTCATGAAGCTTTATGGGCTTACTGAACAATATACAAAACTCGTACTGGGTGTTCACCTTTCTCCTTGGTATATGGGCAGAAAACTATGATACCTATAGAAATTGAAATGGCATCCTATCGGGTGGCAATCCAATCGGACTTCAAGTCAAGATCAAAACCAATAGAAAGAAGATTCGAGGAGCTCTCCAATCTAGAAGGAAAGCGACTTGAAGCATATAAATGCCTCCAAGAATATGATGCCAGAATGGCTCGTGCATCGACCAAGTTGTCAAGACTCAGAGCATTTAAGCAGGGGATCTAGTCATGGTCAAATGCAGAAAGTAATGGCAGGAAAGTCAAGTGAAGTTGCAACCCTTTGGCTTGGCCCATATATTGTCACCTTCTCATATGAAGGAGTGCATACGGCTGGTGGACCATAAAGGTACCGTGCCCTTTCCTCCTCTCAATGGAAAACATCTGAAGCTATACCATGCACCAGAACATGAATTCTCTAGTCAATAATCAAAGCAAAAGCTCAACCACCCAAATAGGCGAGAAGCCGAAGAAGAATAAAAGCTACCCTCTATGAGGATTGATGCTGAAATGAAAATTTGCCACATATGGGGACAAAGAAATCAAACCTCTATCTGTCCGTCATACAACCCAAATCTCCAAATCCTTAAAGCCCTGTCAAAGCATGAAGTTGAAGATACTCCATGTACAAAGCCAATAAATAAGTGAATAAGTGAAAATTGAGAAGCTATCTCCTGCCTCTCACTTTTTCATTATTCAAATTCAAATCTTCACTAGCAAACCATCAAGGTAGGCTATGCCCAAATTCAAATTCAAACTTTAGCCAGCAAACCACAATGGTAGGCTATGTCAAATCCAAATTCCAAGCCCTTAGTCAGAAAGCCATCAAGGAAGGCTAAGTCAATCCAAAAGCTAAAATTTTCTCCACCAAACTACAAGAGTAGGCTATATCAAACCCAAATTCCAAGTCATAGCCAGCAAACCACAAAGGTAGGCTCTATCAAATCCAAATTCCCAAACTTAGCCAACAAACTATCATGGTAGGCTAAACCAAATCCAAACCTCAAATCATAGCCAGCAAACCATAAAGGTAGATCAACCCAAAACCAAAAATCCCAAACCTTATCCAAATCTTAGCCAGAAAACCACAAGGGTAGGTTATACTCAAATCAAATCCAAACCCTAGCCACAAACTACAAAGGTAGGCCGAACCAAATCCCAAAACCAAAACTCCCAAATTTTAGCCAGTAAACCACGAAGGTAGGCTATACTCCAAATCTAAATCTTAGCCAAAAAATCGCAAAGGTAGGCTATACATCAAATCCAAATTCCAAACCCTTAGCCAGAAAACTACAAAAGTAGGCTATACTTCAAATCCAAATTCCAAGTCTCAGCCAGCAAACCATAAAGGTAGGCAAAACCAAACTCAAATCCCAAATAATAGCCAGTAAACCATCAAGGTAGGCTACATCAAGATCAAATCCAAATTTAGCCACAAACCATCAAGGTAGGCTAAACCAAATCTAAATCCAAATCCAAATTCCAAACTCTTAGCCAGTAAACCATCAAGGTAGGCTGCATCAAGGTCAAATCCAAAGTTTAGCCACAAAACATCAAGGTAGGCTAAACCAAATCTAAATTCCAAACCCTTAACTAGAAAGCCATCAAGGTAGGCTACAACAGGGTCAAATCCAGAATTTAGCCACAAACCATCAAGGTAAACCAAAACCAAAACCAAATCCAAGTCCAAACTCAAATCCCGAATGATAGCCTGCAAACAACAAAGGTCAAATACATCCTCAGAATCGTCCTACATTTTATACTTACAAAGAAGAGAAAAGAAGAAAAAAAAAGAAGAGGAAAAAAAGGGAAAAGAAAAAAGAAGAAGGAAGAAAAAGGAGTGACCTTCTCAGAATCGTCCTCCATTTTATACTTACAAAGCTACAAGCCACTCTGTTATAAACATGTAGAAGATAGTGGCTACAATGTACAAGTTAAACAAAAAAGTCAAGCAAAAAGGCGAGCATACAAATATCACACTGAAAAGCAGAGACACCGGGGCTTCTTCCTTTTCAATCGTTCAACTTCCTTAGCTCTGGAAGAAACGGATTGGCAAAGCTTCGCTCCCTGTCCAGCAAAAGCAACACTTTCCTTGGATGCCTTCGCAACCTCTTTCGTCTGCCGGTCCAAGGAAGATCTCGCCTCATCAATCTAGCGCTGCAGCCTGGCGATTCTATCTCTCTTTGCAGCCATCGCTGACTCGTGCGTCTTTTAACGTTTATGTGCTTCGTTTTCACGGGAGTCAAAGTCATTAGCATCGCTGGTTATGGAGCATATCTCACTCTCTAATGTTTGGATCCTCTGATCATAAGGATTCCAGGCCGTAGTAGCATGAAGACGACGTACCTCGTCCCAATCCTCCTCTACAGCAGTCATCTGGAAATCCCTGAAAAGACCAGTATAAAAGGCAGTCGTAGTATTTTGCTCCAGTGCATGCTTGACAACTTCAACTGATGGGGGATCTTTCGCCCTCACCATAGCCCTTACTCTTTCAAGGAGTAAGCCAAGAAAGTCATCGCCAACAGGAAGTGAAGTGGGTTGGACTCCTTCCGGCCATTCCACACCATGTCTAGGTAAGGCATCTACCTCCAACGGTGGAGATCTGCTGTCATTAAAAGGCAGCAAGTTACCTGCTAAAAGTACAACAAACAAAAAGGAAAGACAATTATCAAAGAAGCAGCAAATGAATTCCAAGTCTCAAAAAAAAAAGAGAGAGGAGTGAAATCCACTTTTCCTCACCCCGCGCAGAAACCTTTTCCGCGAGGCATGATGAGTTCCTGGAAAAGAAAAGAAATACAAGAGTGAGAAGAAGAAAAGTCAAAAGGCAGAAAGTCCAGCCAAGTGACAAATCAAAGTGACAGAGCGTCAGCTAAAGGACGTCTCAGAAATACAATATGGAACCTATAAATAATAGGTCTACACGGGCCACATGCCGTCATTCGTAAATTTCGGCATGTATCCCGTGGGGGGGGGCATTTGTTAAACCCTAAAAAGTTCATGGTGTTCGTGCCAGAGATTATTTATATATCCAACAGTCACTTAGGTAATGTTGGGTCCAAGTCCCTTTCAAATTAAAGAGAGGGAATTTATTCATCAAGTCGGCATCAAATCTCTCCAGTGAAGCAGAAGTTCAGAAAAGAACAACGCTTCGAAGAGAATTTGCTGCGGAAGAAATTTGGCAGCACAAGGTCTGTAAGACCAAATGTGAAGAACAGTACAAAGAACACGTGCGGCAGGAAGCTCCAAGCACTTGCAAACTCAACCTTTCGCTGAGAAATCTCCAAGGACAAGGGCAAAGGTCCAATAGCATCAACATCCCCCTAAGGGGACATGGAGGGTCTATTTATAGGCAAATACCCCCATGTAAAACTGATGGGAGCTTCCCATCGGTTAAGGGGTTTAAACCCCCAATCGATGGAGCCTTCCTAACCGATGGAACACTTCCATCAGTTGGGGGAATTCCTCCTCCAACCGATGGAGCTTTCCATCGGTTGGGGGAGATGCCCCTTAACTGATGGAAGGGTTCCATCGGTTAAGCCCAACCGATGGAACCTTCCTTCGGTCATCCCCCCCTCCTTCCATGAAATGTATAGGGGCTAAAACCCCTATAAATACTCATGTAACCCATGGCAAAAGGGGGCTCTCTTTGGGAGATCTTGGGGGATTTTTTTTTTTTTTTTCAGATTCCTGAATTCAAAAAAAATCTGAAAAAGAGGAGGCTCTATCAAAGGGAAATTCCAGCTTGTTCAAAAAGGTTCCTCCCTCGGTGTGAAGGTATCCACCCTCCCTCCGCTTGGTGTGAAGGTATCTGCCCTCGGCAAGCGCAAAAGAAAAGAGGTTCTCTCCCTCCAACTACGAAATCTTCTTAATCTCCCTTCATGTCGAGTTAGCCTCCATGGGGGGGTTGCAAAAAAAATCCAAATGAAACCCATACCTCCACATCGAGCAAGTCTCTGTGGGGGTAAAAATTAAATCGTGCTCATGTGCTTTGATGTTTAAATGCCTTCCATGTTGAGCAAGTCTCCATGGGTATAAGGTATTTAAACATCTTTGTTCTTTTGTTCTAAATGTTTCCATGTCGAGCAAGTCCCCATGGATATAAACATTTAGGCACATATGTTCTTCCCTCTCGTCGAGCAAGTCTCCGAGAAGGGTGAGTTTTTTTTGTGCTCATATGTATATGTTTTCTAAAAGAAACTCTGCCGAAGTGGAGGTTCTGCCCGAAAATATACTCATATGTTCACAAATAATATGTTCATATGTATATATTTTCTAAAGGAAACTCTGCCCAAGCGGAGGTTCTGCCCGAAAACATATTCATATGTTCACAAATAATATGTTTATATGTATATATTTTCTAAAGGAAACTCTGCCCAAGCGGAGGTTCTGTCCGAAAATATATTCATATGTTCACAAAAAGTATGTTCATATGTATATGTTTCTAAAGGAAACTCTGCCCAAGCGAAGGTTCGCCCAAAAACATACCATACGTTCATCAAAATACATGTGCATATGTGCACATTTATGGAGAGACTCTGTCCATACAGAGACCTGCCCTAAAATAATATGATCATATGCCCATCAAATAAACGTTCATATATTTATACGGTAACTCTGCCTATGCGGGAGCTTTGTCCAAATTCACAATATATTCAAATACCAAATGAATTCACAGGTATACACCCGCTCATTTCTCAAATTACGTGGCAAACCCTCAAGAGGAGTTCATACTATTTTCAAAATGAAACCATTTCTTCAAAGTAAATACTCTTTTCAAAATGAAATACTTTCTTCTAAAACAAATCCCTTGTCCAAATCAAAATCTATTTTGTCCGATAAAAAAAGGTAAAACACCACATTATAATTTTCTAGAAAATGTAAAACCTCTCGACTTTGCTATCAATGGTATTCGGGTTAAAACTGATGTAAATATAATATCAAAGACTTTTAACTCGATGTAAACAAAATATTGATTCTAATCGATGGAGACAGGGGTTCAGCACACGCTACTCTAATCGCTTGATAAAATAAAATCGCGGAGCAAATAAGTTCAAAGTAAAACTGGCGCACTTGTCTATTCGTTGGACATAAATTTTGCTCTCCGCGTCGCGCGGATTTCAAACTCTATCTATTAGACAGGCTAGCACGCTCCGCAAGGTAAAATAAATAAATACAAATTAAATCCAACCTAAACCCCACACCAAAAAAAAAAAAATCCAACAACAAAGATTCTTCGCGGCCGATAGTAACAAATGATAATGTATAATATAACAGTCTTTAACTATAAGTTTACATCAACTAGAGATGTAACAAATTACAGGATTATCATAACTACTTATATTAAATATTGTAACACGTTATAACTTATACTATAAGCGAGTATAACGTATAATGTAATAGTGTATAATTGTAAACGTCATCAATAGGAGATGAACATGTTATAGTATAGGTTGTTACATTATCCATTATACTCTGTTATATTATAAGTTGTAACGTGTTACAATATTTAATATATGTAGTTAAAACAATCATGTAATTTATTGCATCTCTAGTTGTATAAGCTTACAATTATAAGATATTATGTTATAAGTTACAACATAAGTTATAACGTGTTACAATATTCAATATAAATAGTTACAGTATACATTAAACTAATTGTTGCCCTAACCGCAGTTTGACCCATGCCTCGAAAAGAATATGACTCTCCTGTTGATTTAAGATTGGGAGGCGAAGTATGTCACGATAGCAAAGGTCCATCTGAGTGCAGTCACTCTCCCAGGCCCAAGCTCAACGTCGTCCAAGATTTTCAGGTCAATTATCTAAAGTTTAGATCTGTTGTAGTTGTTGGTTCTTTTTGTCTTTTGTCTTCTTTTTTTTTTTGGGGGGGGGGGTGGCATATGTGCTGGTTAATCTTGAGCCCTCAACTTTATCATCGAACAAGTTGAATAAAGAGAGGAGAAATGTCTGCTTATTCACGCTTAGTGAGGTATCTGTCCACATTGTGTCGTGCCATCTGAATCTTTCTGCAAGTTGGAAGATGGTCAAGCTAGGCCCATGTTGAAAAATATTACTGAAGCTGTCATTGAATAGAATTCAGGTAATTTTAACTAAAACAACTGGTTCTATGACCATTTCAATGGAGGGTTGTGGTGGCATGACAATGGCATACTTCTCTACTTGAGTTCCTAGATGTTGGTTTTGTTGCAGTTAAAATGTGAAAATATGTACTAAGAGTCCTCTTGTAATTGGTGTGGAGGTTTAAGGGTCTTTTTTTACCTCCTAATTATACTTGTTTTATATGATTAGTTCCAAGTCCTGAGCTTGAGAACATGTTATACACCTTCCGTTTGTAATTTTATAGGTGTATCGGGACAATTCCTTCAGATAATAATATTTACTATAACAAGATTTAGCATACTGTAATACGACTATAATAGATAATAATATTTACTATAATAGGACTTAACATATATTATAATATAATTTAATGTATACCGTAATATATATTAATATTTACTATAACGAAGAGTAATATATGTTGTAATAGAAAATAAATATTTTTAATAGAAATTAACATTTGATGTAATGTGACTTAACTATATTGTAAATGGTGTCAAGATGTACTGTAAATGATATGTATGTTTACTGTATCTAGTGCTATAACAATTTACATCAATTAAAGATATAACAAATTATATGATTACTATAACTACTTAAATCAAATATTGTAATACGTTATAACTAATGCTATAATAGATTCTAACTTATAATGTAATATCCTATAACTGGAAGTTTATACAATTGGAGATGTAATAGACTTACTATAAGTGATTGTAAATATATGAGAAAAACAAGAGATATCATGTTGTAACATAATATGGTTGTAACTTGACGGTGAGAGTCTTATGTTTGGTTTGTGGAGATGTGTTCGAAACCTAGCTACTATAAATAAATAGAATTTTTTTTATTTTCTAAAAAATTATAGTTACATGTTGTAACTCATATTAAGATTTATTGTAACTGATATCATAATTTATTATAATCGATAAGTACATGTACTGCAATGTATGTACGTCTACAGTGTAACAGAAAGATGGAAAGACATAATAGTAAAATGAGAATAAAAAAAATTGACTCACAAATGTTGAGATATCAAAAATAGGGACTAAAAATTAAAAAATAAAAAAAATTTATGTGACTTCTGATCTTCTAACGTAGAATAAAAATTAAATCAGAACCTCTGACAAGGCCCGTAACTAATTTGCCCTTAATTCTTTATCACTGTCCTATCCTTTGACTTTTGTATGTAAAAAGGGTTAATGATGTAAAGACGTTGAAAGTCTACTGAAGTGACGATTTTTAACAAAAAGTGTTAAAACTATAGTGAAAGATATTAAAGTTGTGTAATACCATAATCGTACTCTTGTGCGTACGACACCTTTACTATACCTATTACCGTCATTGTGAGTAGTATTTTATCTTATGGATTAAACATTCGATGGTGAAATTAAGCAGTGAAGATTTTACATCTATGAATACTTGACAAATACGTTTTTAAAATATAAGTTTAATATAGTACACCTAATATTATGATACAGAATTCCTTGTTACGTGCTACCAAATGAAAATGGATCGTATGAGTCCAAGACTATTTGTGAGATGAAAAGAAATTATTGGTAAGATTAAAAGATATTGCATATTACAGGAGAAAGAAATAGAATTACCAGAAAGAGTGGCATACTAACACAAGCATGTACGTTAAATAGTTGATTTTGGGGAATTTTTTTAAATGAGATTATTTTAATAAATATTTACCCAAATATATTTGGTTCTAATATATTTACAAAACTATGTCCCCTCTTACCGTGAATGTAAAGTTGCCGCATCATTTTTTACTTTTTCTCTTTTGTTTATGCCACGTAGACTCCTTCCCTTGCCCCCGAAAGAGAGGGAGTCGGCTATGAGAGAGAAAATGCATAGGAGAGAGAGAGAGAGATGAGCAAGAGAGAGATGCACAAGAGAGAGAGAGGGAACCGATTGTATGAGTGAGAGAGAGAGAAGCATAGGAGAGAGAGAGATGGAAAGAAAGAGACGTGTTAGGAGAGAGATGTGCAAGAAACAGATGGAAAGAGAGAGAGACATGTTAGGAGACAGAGATGCATAGGAGAGAGAGAAATTGATAGAGAGGGAGAGAGAGCGATGAAGGTGAAGAGTGAGAGAGGGTGCCAATTTGAGTAAGTGTGTGTGTGAGAGAAAGAGGGTGTTGGTCTGAGTGAGACAGAAAGCAGTGAGAGGAGAGAGAATGTGTGTGTATGTAATATCCCATGCTTTGCAGATCCAAAATATTGGGTTTTGGTGTTGGCCTAGATCCTCAGAGGGCTTGAGCAGCAAGGTAGTCCTGTCGGTGTAGAAAATTTAGACTTTTTAGTGGGTTCTCTGCGGACTCCCGGAACATGGTCGTCGGTTGATCGCGTTTGGAACATGGTCAAAAGAGCAGGCGTGTTCTCTCTAGACCATGTTTTGTGGCAGTAGTCAGGTCCCTGCCAGTGTGGAGGGTGGTACGTTTGTCAACAGATTGTGTCTATGCATGAGCGCTAAGAGTCCACTCAGTCGGTAACTTGACCGCAGTTAGCTAGCCTAATGTGTTCTAATTGCAGTGACGGCTCATGTCGTATTTTTAGGGTTGTAGTCTGTCGTAAGACCGCTTTCTAAAGAATCGGTCCTTATATATTGTGGACCCCCTTCTAGTGGATTTCATGATTTTTCTTGTCTTCCATTGTCTAAGCTTGTTCCCTCTCCCTCTTCCTCTCCCTCTGACGGTGGGTAAGGGATGCGATGTTGGCAACATGGTGCTTGTCCTCGGCATGATGGCGATGTGAACAAGGTGAAAGATAGCAAAAGAAGGAGGAGTCCGACCTTCACGAAGGCTCCAACGGATTGGTGTCGGCCTTTTGAAGGTAGAGTGATTATCCACTACTTCTTAGCAAAGAATTCTCATACTACATATTATATTTTGGGAGGAAATCATGCACTTTATTACATTTTGGGAGGGAAATTGTGACGACCCTCCTTATACCGGTACGATTATATCAATCTACGTCGGTATAGTGAGTCTCGTCACAGTGAGACATTTACCCAAACAATAACATACGATTGAGATACTCATAAATATAAATACAGAGTAGCGGAAGTAAAAGAACTACTTGTCTTCATTTCATCATCCACATTTAACATACATGATTCAAATGTCAATTTAAGATAACCAAAGTTCACTAAATAAAGTGCTAAAAATCGCATTACATAGCTTGTCCACAATTACATAATAGTTTCATTACAATGCCTCAATTACATACAATGAAAGCAAAATGTCACGAGTGCAACTCCTCCGAACTACTCCCCACGCTCGGAGTCACTCTCCACTGTCTCCTCCACAGATGTCGGGTCACCAACTAAACCTGTACGCCGAAGCAAGGAGTGAGTCTAAAAGACTCAGCAAATAAACTCCATACATGTCATTCATGCATTCGTCATATAGGCATTTACATTCATTAGCATCAAATCAAGTATGGAACATGGTTAGACAATATTAAAGGCAACCTATCATGATATCTCTACAAAATTTAAAACACATGGTATGCCATTCCAAATAAATATCCTATCACATGCTTTCTACTCATTCAATCACATGAAAGCTATATTTCATATCAAGCTACAACATGGAAACAACCACACATGAGATTCTTGCCTACATAAAAGGAACATTCCTAACATGGTTTCTACACATTCTTGCACATGCAATTTATCATTTCATACACATTAAGGTTGCTGATTTGACATGATTTAACAATTCACATCCTATCACATGAGAGCTACAATTCCAATTAACTACAACATGATAGTAATTAAACACGGAATTGTTCACACATATGCAATGAATACTCCTAGCATGGATTCTACGCACTTTTACATATATAAATCATTCTTATAAACATCCTTAGGTTGCTGTTATAACATAATTTCACATTAACATATCATGGACCACAATTTCTCAATTTAACATAATGGTTTCACATGTTTACACAATTACTCATTCACATAGTTCTCTTTGTACACATTGCACATTTACACATATTCACACTACACATTTACACATAATCACATTCACATTTCACAATTTAGTGCCGTGACACATAGCCCAAACCACCATTAGAAGGACACATCACATAACACATACACATAAACGTCACCTAGGCAATATAGTGACGACTCTTGGACTGCGCAGACCGGGAGAACAAGTCTCCACCTTAACCAGTGGTACTTGTCCACCTCCAGGATTTCATCCCAATGCCCTTAGGATCTTAACACATTGAACCTTCCCATGGAGACTTTTCCATGGTACGGTTCCACGGCCCTCTATGGAAGCAGTGTCACACATGACACAGTCTTACACATTACACATTCCAATTTAACACACATATCACACATGTTTTTACATTCTCTCACTTATCCACATGGCTCTATTTTCCTAATCATGATACTACTGTTGACAGAAAGCATACATTCAGTAACTCACATTAATCAGGTTGGTGACCACATCATCAAATCATATTCATGATAGCATGCATTTATTACATGTTTTCACATAGAAATTTCATAATACACTTTACGGTTATCCAAATATCATGAAATTTTAACCACACACTAATTACAGGTTCATGACCTCTCATACAAATTTCAGATTTTTATAAGTTATTTTACATTTACAGAAATTAAAACATTCAGTTTCATGCCTTCATAATTCAATTTATCATGGAACATAACATGAATATCCAGTTTGACGGTTCACAGCCCTAAACCTAACATACATATCATCACAGAAAATTTTCCCGGATTTATTGCACAACACACAATTTACTGTAAATTTTTACAAATCCTACGCATGCCTTCTATTTCCAAAACAGAAATTACAGTAAATCCCACAATCATGGAAAAATTCTCAAAATTGCAGGGCATGGACTGATATGTATATACACAGTTTAGAAAAAAATTTAGGGCATTCCATTCCTCAGGGATCATGTAGACAGTAGGTGAACATGCATAATCCATTTTCCAAACATGTATTTCAATAAATCTAATAATTTATGCCATCCACAGAAAAACACAGAAATTTCCACACCATCACATTATCTATTTTACATAACATATAAAAATTACACTATATCCTCATACGTCAAAGTCCGGAAAATAATTATTTAAGGCAGAACACTTTACTGTTCTGCACTGAAGAACTTAGCGGCAGTGTCTGGCCGTTCAAGGAGTTGGACGACAAGATCACTGGATGCAGATTGGAGATCTTGGTGGCAAGAGGCCTTGACGCCAAGTTCCTGTCTGTACAAGAACACAGACCGAGCTCCACTACTAGACACCTACATGGACGAAGTGAATGGGTTACTTGCCTCTAATTAAATCTTCAAAGGGATCAAAGAGGTTGATGAAGCTCTCCTTGGGCAGTCCTAAGAAGTCTCCAAAACACCACTCCTCCGGGTTCTTGATCGACCTCCATAGCAAGCTAGGGTCGGGGAAGCCTTCTCCTTGGTCCACTCTGGCCTCTAATTGCAAGGGATCGCCGGATGAAGCTCCAAGTTGCCAGATCAGAGCTTGCAAAGTCTGGTTTTTCTCACAGAAGCTAGGGTTTCTCTCTTCTCCTTGCAAAGAGCCAAAGAGAACTCCTCTGGTGCAGAAGGGGGTTTGGTTTAAAGGAGAGGGGTTTGGGGAACCCCGGAGAGGTGATGGGATGGCCTAATAGCCGTTGGGGACATCTCCCCAATGGCTGGGCTTGCTTGCCCCCGGAATTTTGGGGTCTGCAATGCATGTAGGTCAGAGATATTAACGTCCACATCCATGGCCGTTGACTTAAGCATTAGCGTCCATCGAGGTGGACGCCGACTCAGACTGGACGTCCATCTATGTTGACACCAATTGGCCCTTCGGCCAGAACTTAAGATCATGCAGAAATCATGCTGAACTTATATATATATACACGCCATATATATACTATCATGTACACACTACCATCATGCAATTCATACACTATTTACAACTAATTATACACATGCATACATAAGTATACTTAACTAATACGTACGTAGATAGGTACATCTATGCAAACACAAGTATGAATTATTTACGCGTAATAAAGTAATACAACAAAATTCGAGGGCCTTACAGAAATCCATGTGGAAGGTCAATGAGGGGTTCTTGATTTCCGTTTGAGATAGATTGTGATTAAGGAGGTTTCTAGTGTGTTTATGGTCCGTGGATCAACTTTCCCTTCTTCCTCTCTTTGTTGGGAATCCTCTTTTGGTGTTACTATAAAGGCTAAAACTCTGCCAGATCACTATGTATGAACATATCATACATAGTGACTACAATCTTAACGTGGTCACATGATACACCACATTCATATGAGTTGTAAGTCACCAAGTTTTACTGAATCATGATGTGACTATGGGCAATGCTTGAGAACACGGTCACTAGGAGTGACACATTCTTACCAATTGTGTGTTTTCTCTATGTAGTCACAATCGATCTGAGGACCACGTAATTAACATGACATATATGATGACCACATTCTCAGTGGCATCTTTGAGGTGTATTCTGTGATGTTTTTGGGATTTTAGTCACATTGATTGATTAACTAGGGCTCAGTTGGTGGAGTTTGAGTCCATGCCTCTCAACATGTGGGGTTGGGGTGTTGTTTAGGTTGGTTTGTTGACCACAAGTGAGTTGCAATCTATTGAGGGACTGCATTTATGTTGTTGAACGCCGTAGTTGCATTGATCACATTCTAGATAGTTGTTCTAGTAATGGTCTGTGAATTGTTATATGAGATTTTATGTATTTTTTGAGTTTGACAATTCTCGGTGTTATTGTCCAAGTGAGACACCCCACTAGTCGGTTATCTTGATATTTCAAGCATCTCCATCTTACATGATGGGTGGGTTGGTCCCTGTGCTTAGGGCACAAAAAAAGGTCTAGAGTCATCTATCTAGTTGTGCCTAGGTCCATGAAGGGAAATGATGGCAAGGGATAGAATTTGTGTTGTCATTTGAGTGCACTCGTGGTTGGAGGAGAGGACACCTTACAGACTTAAAGTGTATGTCTTGGTCCCCAACTAGTCCCATGTTTCTTGCTTGCGTCATTCTACTAGGTTTGAAAGCCGAGTATGGGGTAGTTAGGCACGAGCCTATGGCTTGATCGTTCGTGGTTTTTACTAATGTGTGTGGTGTAGCCTTTAGATGCCTCAATCCTAGGTCAGAAGGGGCTAAGTGGCACAGGTGGTAGTCAAGAGGAGAGATGCTAGTGGGTACCCTTACTATGAAACTAGTGATAGTGCTTTTATCTCCGTTGCTAGTGTTCTTGTCTGGAACTGGAAGTCAACATGCATAGGTTGACTAGACTGAGTCCGTATGTATGTAGCTCTGGATCATTCTTTTCTTATGGGTTTTATACCCATTGTTTCGCTAGTGGTTTGTCATTGTGGTATGTGTGAACCCAAATGCTGCGATCGTGATAAGTCTTGTACTTGTACTGGCTATGTTTCATTGTGTGTTAGTTAGCTTTACCTTACTATATTTATATTGCTTGTGCATTGTTTGGCTGAGTGGTCTGATTGGGGGATCCCCACTGACCCTAGGACTTATGAGGTTAATCCCCTATCTTTTACAAGTGTGAGCTCGTGAGTGCAGTGCCTACCTAGGACCAATGTTGTTGAGCATGGAGATATCTTCTTTGTACCATCAGTTAGTTCTCGTTGTACTTCCATGGGGTATGCCCCTTAAGGAGAAGTACTTTTATTGTATTTACGTTATGAGCAATGCTACATGCCCGGGCGCCCGGTCGTGGGATTTGCCCAGGCGTCCGGGCATTAAGCATTTCCCTTACGTTATAAATGGTCATTCATTGAAACAAATTGAAACATCCTTCTTCAGGACTGGCCCAATCATACAACAGATGGTTATTATCGACTATTTTCTCCACCACTTAGCTGGTCGTGGATCCCAAACAATCTTCGAGGGTCATATTATTGCACACCTCTCAGTGAAATTTGAACCCACCATCAGGAATTTCTCCTACCAGTTTGGAACAGTTTCATTTAAGACCTCCGTAAGTCTCTGTTGGCCATAGATTCCAACGTGTTCACATCGGTTGTGCCACAAACACCCAGAACCTTACTAGAAGCTTGTTAGACCATTCATACATGTTTTGATTGAATTTTTTATGTGTTTATGGACCCTATGGGTTAACGTGCTGTATTTCTATGCACATTCTTTTCAGGCTCATATCTACCGATGTGTCTCCAAAGTAAACACGTTGGGTAATATGACTGCATTTAGACCCTTTCTACTAGTGCTATGTCTGATTGTGCAAACCCCTTTCTATCTATGTTTTGGACTAGCTATAATCATTTGTGTGAGTGTTCTACCCAAAACTCCTTCTCTATTGCTTGAGCATCACATAATCTATGTTTACCTTACAAAGCCTAAATACTTGGAACTCGATGACTATTAAATGATTGTATAGATATACATGGTATATTGTATCCACAACCAATGCCTGTAATATAAAAGGGCCTAGTTTGGTCTTGCGAGGAGTGCCCAAAAATACATGTACCCACAGGAGTTGATTGACTAGGATGTTTGACTTTACACCCGAGAGCTTGACTTGTTTGATTGATCTATGATGATTGTCTTGTGAACATTGATTGACATATTATATACTTTGATCGATCAGTTATCTTGTTAAAAAAGGTATCATTCTCTCTAATTGATCATTTATCATCTTGCTAGTGTTTATTATTTTTCTTTTATCATGCCATTAGTTATTCTACTTCATAACATGTAATTTACTTAAAGCTTGCCTTGTTAATAGGATATAAATCCTATTGAGCATCTTGCTAATCTAGTTTATGCCTATGTTTTTCAAGAAAACTTAAAGAGGATGATCACATAGACAAGGATGGACATGAGTGATGAGAGACCCCACTTATCATAGTGGAGTTATCATAGGAGTGTTATAGAGTCTAGTTGAGTTATGTTCTTCTAACAAATTTCAATGTAATGGTCATGTTGGGCCATTTATAGTGGCCTTGATTAGTGGCTGTAATAGATATTAGTGGAATGATATCAATAAAATATTTGAATGGCTATTTTATGTTTATTTAGATTGTTGTTTCTATAGTTTTTTTATTATTTTCTAATACTTTGGTCGACACCTGTGACTTACAACTGCACATTCTGATATTCTGTGTCGAGACATGACAAAGCTCTCAGTAAATGATGATGAACTTTGTGGCTCAGCACTTGATGTCTTGGGCAACCTAATCGTTGGCTGGAAGGAAGCTGAGTTGAAGGAAGTTGGATATGGGGTCCCTCCAGGTTGGGACAACCTCTTCCAATTCGACTAATATCTCATTCTCTTCATAATTGGGCAAGGGGATTTCTACTGCCCACACTATAGACACCCAGAAAGGGGGGGGGGGGTGAATGGGTAATTATCGCGGAGATAAATGCCTAACGTAAATGAACAACATAAAGTAAAGAAATGAAAGGATGTGAGTAAGAAGGTACAATGATTTATCTTGGTTCGGTTCTGACCACGTCAAACACCTACATCTAGTACCCAGGGAAAATCTATCCTTGAGATTTTACTAAAGTGTCTAGTAGGGCAACCACTTGGTGCACAACCCGCAGCCAAATCTTCCTCCTATAGTGGGAACAATGGCTCGCCCTCCTCGGTCCTCCTCTCAATAGAAGAAACATCCCTCTCAATAGAGAGAACATCTACCTAGTGGCGTACACACATGCCTTCCTCTCTACAGAGGGCATCATCCCCGGTCACACAAGTCCTTCTCTCAATAGAGGGTACAAGGTCACACGGCCCACCACTTCTAAATAAGTATGCCAAACTGAAGTGTCTTCTTGCTAAGACTGATGTTGGCATCGTTGAATCTCCTGCACCACAATAGACTTTCAGCAGAGATGAAGCTTGTTGGTGCTTAATGCCAATGCAATGAAACACTCGACGTAGATCAGCTTTGATGTTGAGCAAATGCCTCTTCAAATGAATGCACTAACGAAGTTCAACTTTGCGGCATGAGGCTTAAAGATGATGAATCAGTGGATAGGAATGGTAGCACAATCTCTTCACTTAGATTGATGCGTGGAAATAGAATTTTCTTTTCTTCTCTCATCATAGCATCATCCATTCTGATGTTGATGCTTGCTCAATTGATATGAGAAAGTTTGGTGCAAGCACGCCTTCTTCATTACTTCAGATCTTGTATTTGTAGGTGCTTAAGTTCAGTCGACCATTTGAAACTTTCTTCCTTGGATTCTTCAGTACTAGCCATGTATCTTGTTCTTTTAGGCTTCTATCTATTGAGCTTCAACAACCAATAGTTATACTGTACGTTGGCATGCATTTGAGTATGTTTGAATTTGTTCTCTAGTTGAGGTTCTTCTTGTATCCTTGTTATTTGTTGAGCACATTTGGTAGTAATTCATTTGTTGGTCTTGATCATGTAGACTTGTAGGCTTTTAACCATGAATCGAGTTCTTTACATGCATTCTTCCGTTGCCTTTCCTAGGTTAATCTTCTGATCGTTGTAACTGATTGTTCTTTTAGCTTCATGGTCTTCAACTCATTAAGATTAATCTTCTGACTATTGTAGCTGATTGGATCATTTAGGCTTTGAGGTCTTCAGCTTGCTCAGATAATGTTCTGACCATTATGCTTGATAGGAGTTGTAACTTCTTGGTCTTTAGATTAGTCCTTGATGAATTGGAGCTTAATGATTTTCTTGGTCTCAAATTTCTTCATTTGTTGAGACTGATTAAGCCCTTAGGGGTCCTTAGCGATATTGAAAGCTTTTCAAATATTTTTGTCGCATGTGGCTTGGAGCTTTCTTCTTCTTTTCCTATTGCAATATGTAGGTTTTGGTTTTGATGAAAACATAACATTTTGGTGATGAATTTTTTATGAGTTGATGTCATGTTTATGACCTCATTTGATTGATTTTTCTCATAATTTGTTATGGATAACATGTGCATTTAAGTGTCTAAAGCAAGAGGTATGCATAAGTGTCACGCCCCGCCAATTTAGTAGCGGAATAAATTGGGGGGACGTGAGCCAAGTAAATAGCAATGTGTCTTGCACAACAGTCGAATGATTCATAGGAACAAATGGACAGTTATTGGAATAAACTTCTCATTTTATTGATAACTCACCAAGACTATTACAACCACTAATTCGGAGCCAATATATAGAGCTTAGTGTCAACATTTCATTAGAAAGGAAATTTAAACAAGTATCAAACTAGACTCTATTAAACTAGGGTAACTCCATTGATATGACACCAGGTCGCTCATCACTCTGGTCCTGTCCCAATCATATGTGTAACGTCGTCATCCGACTCACCTGAAAACACCTTGATAAATAATGCAGGGTGAGCAATAACACTCAGTAAGACTTAAATCTCATGAACCAAGCACACTTTAAATGATTAATGCATTAAAGAGCAGAGTAACTAATGATAGAGAGAGTCAAGTAATTTTGAGAGAATAATAGTATAAATAGCACGGTTCAATAGCACATGAATCGAGTATAGCACAAAGAATAGGATTAACTATATGATATATGTCAAGTCCTAATAGAGAGCAATAGCAAAATGTCAATGTCAAGCATATAGCAAGTAACATGTATAGCAACAGAGAGAGAGAGAGAGATTGGCTATATGGAGAGTAAATACCCACGGGGCAAATAACACTTTGATTGATTTTCATCAAACGAGATAGTATAGCACTTTGGTTGGTAGTAGACAGCCAGAGAATATAGCACTTGGGTTGATTGTCTTAGATTAATCTAGATAGTATAGTACTTAGATGTAATGCCAAACATCCTGATCATTGAACTCCCGCGGGCAAATAGCACTTTTGGGCTCACCTCCAAGGACCAGATCGGGCCCTTCATATATTGCCAGGAATTGATTATGTTTTGTTATCTTAGACAACCAATATATGGCCAAATAGAGTACCAAGAATAGATAAGTGGAATTGAAGAATAGACGAGAGTATAGTGAGAACGTGAATAGAAGAGTAAATATGGAATCGATGAGAACTATAGGTCAACACACATAAAACGACATTAAAACTGGAGATAGTAACAGTTGCACAACACCATGATTGGTGTTGGCAGTATGGTAGAATCACTAACTGTCCACTGATAGTGCTATGAACACAGTCCAGAGGTTCAGTGTGTTCTCAAGAAGAGAGAGGAATCTAAGGCCGTTGGATCATGCTGATCCCTAAGGGTATCATAGGCATTGATAGTACAACATACTCGTTGGCCATGGACGTATGCCAAAGCTAAGGAGTCTTACGGAGGCCTTGAACAAGGATTTCCTAGTTCGAATATGAGTCTTCCCAAAATGAGAGTCCATCTAAGTCAAGAAAAGTATGTATAGAAGACATTTGCCCGTCTTGCCTTGAGAGCTCGAAGGCAGAGCAGCGTGATAACGGTATCTAAATCGAACGACTAAAGTCAAGAAAAGTCCATTAAAAATAATAAGGAAGTACTTAACATGAAATATTTGCACCAAATTATCAGACATTTTATGGAAATGGTTTCTTGAACAACGCATGGCCGAAAGATAGGGTTGTTTGGTGTGTGCATGTGAAAGAGAATTAAAAAAAGAGCGAATTAAGATTGCACATGTCTTTTGGATAGAGAATTTAGCATGGTAACCTTAATATCACTTGATATTGTATTACAGTATTTACAAGAACTTTACGACAGACTCTGTCACGCCCCGACGCGGAATATCGGGACGCGAGGCAGTTACAAGTAAACGGGTACAGAGCGAGTACTAGACATCAAACCATTAGACAAGGATAAATATTAAAGTGAATGCATCTCATTAATAATTCTTCAAATGTCTAGTTATAACCACTAATATTAGAGTCATTCTATAGGGCCCAATTACATTGAATAAAAGCAAAAGTCTAAACTCAAACTCTAACATAATACTATGACGCTAGGGTACTCTTGACTTCACTCTTGGTCGTCCCCGTCCTCTTGAGTGTAAGTATCTTCCTCGGTCTCACCTGAGAACACATAACCAGTAACGCAGGGTGAGCGATAACGCCCAGTAGGACTTAAATCTCAGGATCAAGTATGCTTTAAATGATTAATGTATTAAAAAGACAGAGTAACTAATGATAGAGTGAGAGAGTCAAGTAATGTAAGAGATAGCACGATAGCATGTGATTGAAATATCACAAGTTTCCAATTATAGTACAAGCGTCGAGTATAGCACAAATAGCAGGATGGCATAGCACAAAGTATAGCAATAGCACAACGTGTATAGTATAACACTTTGTTGTCAATAGACAACGAGAGAATATAGCACTTTTGATTGTCATTTAGATAGTCGAGATAGATAGCAATCAGTGTAATGCCAAACACTCCAGTTATTTAACTCCCGTGGGCAAATAGCACTTTTGGGCGCACATCCCAGGACCAGACCAGACCTTTTTTATATTGCCAGGCATTGGTTATATGTTTATCTTTAGACAATCAGTCAATGGCCAATATAGAGTACCAAGAAATAGATGAGAGTACGGATGAATAGACGAGATAGTAGAGAGAGTGTGAATAGATGAGCGAGTAGAGTAATAGATGAGAACTAAGGGTCAATGCACATGAAACGTCGAGTAACGGCAATAGTAACAGTTGTGCAAACACGCGATTTGGTGTGGCAGTCAGGTGGAATTCACTACCTTCCACTGGCCATGTTATACACAGGTTCAGAGGTCCGGGGTGATTGAAGATAAGAGCGAGAGCATCTAAGGCCGTTTGGATCTTACTGATCCCTAAAGGGTATCATAGGTGTTAGGGTACAACCAGCTCGTCGACCATGTGGGAATCCATGGACAGAGGAGACTAACAGAGTCCTTGAACAATGATCACTAGTTCGGCAGAAGGAATATCTAACGGAGAGTTCGTCCAAGTCAAGAGAAAGTGTATATATAGAAATAAGTGCCCGACGTTCTAGAGGAATTCTAGAACAGTGGAACATTGGTAACAGTATTCCCAAAACATCACGAGAAACAAAGACAAGTCTATTTAAAATATGGAAATTTAAATATATAATTGAAATAAATTACCAGAGATATTATGAGATATTTTCATGCCAAGTTAGCCATAATGGATGGTTCAAAGTGTGTGCATGTGACAAGAAATCATAGATACGACAAGATCGAGTGTATGTCTTTTAAGTCATTAAACACATGTTTGATTTATAACAACTTTATTTACTGCGTTAGTGACTGTTAACAATGGTATATGCACTGTTGATAGTTAGAGTATCACAAATCATGTGTTTCCATGCAAAAACCCCAGATCGCGACGTACCCCTGTAAGGGTCGCGATAGGGTATAATCAGAACACGACAGGGCCGTCCAAAGATCGCGACAAGGAGGTCAGGTCAGGTAGCCAGAACGCGACGGTGTTACCTGTCACGTTCAGAACGTGATAGGTACTGTGTCGCGATGAACCCTGAGAACGCGGCCTATCGGGCCGTCGCGTTCTCAGGTCCTACGCCTGAGTCTGAGCGGAAAAGGACAGTGCATTGGATTACGATCCAGGTTTCTATATTTTGACAATGTTTGTTCAGAAATTTAGAACAAATCGCACAGACAATGAAAATTCATGAAACCAGTTTTAATTGACTCTGGACATGCAATAGCACTCACAACAAATAGGAATTTAAAAGTGAATATGGTCTCGGCATGATTCAATCAAGTTATTTATGAAGATCATGGAACTATGTACAGTAGAGATAAATGAATTAATTCGAGCAGTAGGATGGATGAAAATTAGGGCTTTTAGAGGCAAAAGATTCCTGATGTCGATCAGTATCACCAGTAAAAATCGTAGCATGGTATCAAGTACACATGGAGATCTAGAATTAAGATGAAGGTTTAGGGTCATGCTAGTTGCAGAACTTCAAAAATCAAGAATAAAAGATTGGCTCGATGGAAAATTTTGAAACAAGAGGGGTTCTGTTCCTGAGTATGGAACAATCTACAGACAAAATTATTTGATTTTTTCTCATGAGAATGCCTACCTTTGACTCGTTTGATCTTCTAGGGTTAGAACTTGAAGAACACGGGTTGAAGCTTGGTCAAGCCTTCTCCCCATGAATTCCTCTACTCCTTGGCCTCCTCTCCTTGTCCAGCAAGCCCCAGCAACGTATTAGGGCCGGCCATGGAGAGTTTAGAGAGTATTTATGCTTGTTGGGTTTCTATTTCCTAATAGAACTCTAATTCCTATTAAATTCTGAGATTTCCTATTTCTATCATCCTTCTAAGCTTTCCAATTCCTATTTGGGTTAGGTTGGGATGCAATTTCGTGGCCAACCTATTAGGGTAGGGTTAGGAATCCAATTCCAACCAAAATTACTTATTTTAATGCTTTAATATCCCTTTTCTATTTAGGTAATATTTAAGATATGAATTTAGGATATTTTCCATTTATTCCTCTTTTAAAAATCCCTATTTAGGCCAATAACTTTTATGTGATCCATTTAATAAAGCCATCACTTCTTTACCTTTAATAGGTTTTTATAAATTCCTTTTTCTTTGATTTCCTAATCGACTAGATTTTTAATATTATTAAATTTTTATTTTCTGAAAAATTCAGGTTACTACAGACTCAACATTTTTTTTTATCCACCAAAGGGGGAAATTTTATTTCAAAAAAAAGGTAAAAATATAGTACACCTGACTCCATAATGCAACCACCACAAGGATTTACAAGTCGACACCAACCATAACAACACCGAAGAGCAGAAGCAGTTAAGGCTGCCTAAAACTAGGCAACCCAGCTTTATCAACCAACAATACACCCCTAGAAATAGCAGGTAAGCTGCCAAAATCAGAGAAAACAGAGCTGGATTTATGAGAACAAGCAAAATTGGCCAGCGAGTCAGCAACCAGGTTTCCCTCCCGATAAGTCTAGGTTTTAGGGCTAAAGGAAAAACTTAGATCTCAATGTAAAAAGCATAAAAAGTTTATGGAACCAGTTTAAAACAAAGCTACACGATTCTTAGCAAGATATACTCAAAGAAATCATGGATTTTGACAAGGATTTCATAGAGAACAAGAGCAAACAAGAGGTCACGGGTACATGAAATAATAGAACTTTAAACATGAAAATCTCACAACTTGATGGATGAAATCTGGGGAAACAAGGGCTTTGGTTACCAATATCATGGACTATCTATGGACAAGATTAATTAGATTTTTTTGCTTGAGAGATTGCCTACCTTTGAATGTTCTTAAGAAGGGTCTTCTGTAGTATGAAGCAGAACGTGGTTTGGGGAAGGAAGCTCCGGTTGGGGCGATCTCCTTCTCATCTGGTGCTCTAGTTAGTCTTCCTTCAGCAAGTTGATAACTCGC
Organism: Colocasia esculenta; assembly: GCA_014218235.1. Lineage (NCBI taxonomy): Eukaryota > Viridiplantae > Streptophyta > Magnoliopsida > Alismatales > Araceae > Colocasia > Colocasia esculenta. The sequence goes on from CM024754.1 coordinate 127,294,642, forward strand.
CCCCAAGGGGTTATGTCAAGTATATATAGATTAGGATTGTTAGGAGTCCTGTTGTAACTGGAAAGTGGAGTTGCAGTTTTAACTTGATCCATTTCATGTCTGGAGGATTCCCGTCCCAATTGGAGTGGGAAACCTTTAGGAACCCCCCTCTGATGGGCACAAAGTTGGATTAATATGGAAGTCTAATGATGGTTAAACCTCCGGGTTTTCAGTTCCTAACTCTTGGTAGGAGTCCTATTATGTTCCAGAACTTCCATAGAAATCGTTTCCATAATAGTTTGTTCCATTTGGGTTATTTCTAGGGAACAGATTCAGAATCCTCTATTGGGTTTAATCACAATTTATGGTCCATACTTTCCATGTTTATTATAACTAATCCCTTTTTATCATTGGGTATAATAATTAACAAGTGTTTTATGGTTTGGAAATGATCGGTAACTTCGCCGTATACGAAGTCATACACGATTTAGTCATGGTCAGTCGAAGCTTAACTTCGTCATATTCGAAGTCCAACTTCGTTATATACGAAGTTATACATGATTTAGTCAGGGTCGGTCGAAGCTTAACTTTGTCATATACGAAGTCCACTTCGTTTTGGTCATGATCGGTCAAAGCTTAACTTCGTCATATATGAAGTTAACTTCGTCATATCCGAAGTCCAACTTTGTCATATACGAAGTTATACACGATTTAGTCAGGGTTAGTCGAAGTCCAACTTCATCATATACGAAGCCTACTTCATTTTGGTCATGATCAGTCGAAGCTTAACTTCGTCATATATGAAGTTAACTTTGTCATATACGAAGTTAACTTTGTCATATCCGAAGTCCAACTTCGTCATATATGCAGTCCACTTTGTTTTGGTCGTGATTAGTTGAAGCTTAACACCGTCATATACGAAGTTAACTTCATCATATCTAAAGTCCAACTTCGTCAAATACGAAGTCCACTTCATTTTGGTCGTGATCAGTCGAAGCTTAACTTCATCATATACGAAGTCCACTTCGACTGACAACGTTATATCTTGACAATTGTAGTTGACATCGATTGCTAACCATTAATCGATTGTTCCTATCGATTAATGTCTAACAATCGATTGTTCCTTTGAACATCGATTGCTCGTCAAACATCGATTGCTTCCTTAACATCGATTACTTCTTTAACATCGATTGCTTCTTTAAACAACGTTTACCACTTTGAACATCAATTACTATCTAACATCGATTGTTCCTTTGAGCATCGATTACTCCTTTATGTATCGATTTCTTAACATCGGTTGCTCCTCAATCATTGATTTCTGACAGTTTTATTCATGGCCCTGTCGTTTGATGTGCCTTTAATCAAAACTCACTACAAATATATATATATATATATATTATTACTATTATTTATTTTTTTTCTAATTATTTAGGATAAAAATATAGATTTTTACAATAACGGTTCATTGTGCTGACACTATTCATTATGCTGATGTTTAAGTCAACCAACCTTGATGTATAGGTCGACTAACCCTGATGTATGGGTTAACCAATTTTCTCAGAAATATTATTTTGAGCTACACAGAACATTTTGGTTGACCAAAATGATGCATCGGTCGACCGATTTTCATATAAACTCTAAAATTCATGCATTTAAACCTATCGATTGACCGACCCACTGAACAGATCGACCGATTCCATTGAGAAGTTAACTCAAACTTCCCGTTTCTTGCTCAAATTCTTATGGAAACTCTCTAAAACTTTGGGTATCAACTTGGCACTATAAATACAAGTGTTTCTCATCATTGGGCACATCTCCCAAGCCTCTAAATAGAAGATTTTCATGCCCTTGCCTCCAAGGATGGAGCTTTTCCCTAGAGAAGTCATGTTAAGCCCTTGATGATTTGAAGAAAAGTGTTGATGACAAGATTGTCCCAAAAGGCGTTTCTACAACCTAAAGTGCTATTGAACACCAGAAGAATGTGGATTTCTAATTTCCATATCGTGGGTTTCGCGAGGTCATCTACATTGGCTTGTTCTTCACTGGCTATTTCATTGTGCATAGATTCTACAAAAGTCTAGTCTTTTGAGATGGGATAGTTGAGTTCTTAATTGTGCTTTCCTCTGTCCAATTGTTATACTTGTATTTTGAACAAGTTTATATTGTGGTTGTCCCCCGTTTGTGAGCATGTTTGGCGGTGCGGTTTATGCACTATCATGGGTAGAGTCCTAGGGGTCTCTATGTGTTATGGTCTACGAATTATGTGTATTTGTAGGGTTAGTGTTGTCCCTGAGAAACAACCACAAGTGGTTTTGGTTGTCTTGTACCTATGTTAAAAATAAGATAATTGTATGGGGTTCACTACAGTGAGGGGTGGATGTAGGTGCATGTTTTTGTGGCTGGACCACCTAAAAATCCTGTGTGTACTGTGGTTTGTTTCCATATCTTCTACCTCCCTTCTACGTATGCTATAGGATAGTTGATTTCGTAGGGTTCACAATATAGTGTTTAGTATTTTCGCTGTGCAGAAGTGATTGTTTTGATAAATTGAATTGTCTCACTAATTAATTTTAATTGGGTGGTAGCAATTCACCCCTTCCCTCTTACTCCACCGCCTAGCCATGAACCCAACAATTGGTATCAAAGTGTGGCTCTAACACACATGTGCGGTCCTAGAGAGATGGCTAGTCTTAGTGCACTTTCGGAGGGTCATTCCATACATCGAACACCCTTCTTTAATGACACAAAAGAGACCAAGGACCAAGGCTAACCTTCTCGTGCATGAGTGCGAGTTGTTCAAGATGACCCCGACAGAAACTGTTTGAGAAATGTTTGCACTGGTCATGGAGATCATGAACGACTTGAAGGCACTTGGAAAAGCTTACACTAACTCTGAAGTTGTCTTTAAGATCATGATATCCCTTCCTCCTACTTGGCATACAAAGGCCACGGTGATCAAACCTCACCATGGAGTAACTTATTAAGAGCCTCATGATGTACAAGCTTAACTTGAAAAGAGGCAAGCTGGAGGAACCAAAGAAAAAGAGCATGGCTCTCAAGGCATGACACCACCACCACATGGATGGCTCTAAGGAGGAGAGTGCTAGAAGTGATCAAGAGAGGGAATGGGCCAAATTGATAAGAAGTCTTAAGAAATTTTTGAGGAAAAAGAGCTCAAGGAGGAAGGATGGCAAGGCTAAGGTGAGGAAAGAAGTACCAAAAAAGCACAAGGACATGACTTGATATAGGTGTCAGGGGATCGTGCATAGGAGAGCTGAATGTCCCATCTACCTAAGGAAGCTGAAAAATGGCAAGAGTAAGAAGCCAAAAGTGATGGGGATTACATGGAGCAACTCGGACAAGTCTACTTCACCACCAGAGGATGTCAATGAGCAGGAAGTTGTCGAGCTTGGCCTTATGGCACTTGAAGAAAAATCCTAAGAGATAAATTATGACCATGGAAGTTTTAGTCATGAAGTATAGGAGTTAGCATATTTTGCTTTGCTTAAAAATACAAGACAATTAAAACTAAAAATAGAGGATTGAAAAAAATAGAAAGCATTTATGTGATGAAAAACCATGTGAGGCATGTGATCTTCTAAAAATGCAATGTGACATGCTAGAAAAATCAACTTGTATGAAGATGTGATTGAAAGTGTGTCACAAGAAAAAAGTGAAGGTTGAGCATGCTAGAAACTAAGAACGAATCCTTAAAAGATTTGAAATCTAAAGTGCATTTGCTTTAAGAGAATGTTAGAAATTATGAAAATTCAATGAAAAACTTGCATGAAACAATTGATGAGTTGAGAGCCATTGTCTCTAGACTCATGAATGGAAAACAAAACTTAGATGAGGTGCTTAATGTTAAGGTGAATACTAATAGGTATAGTTTAGGCTACATCCCTTCCAAGAAAAATTCTGTCGAGTCTAAAACCAAAACATCTTTTGTTCACCCAAATAACACACCAATCACATCTCACACACCCCTAAGAAGAATCTTCCTCAAAAGAATGTTAAAGTTCCTTTTAAGGATCAACATCAAGTCTCTCATGCATTTCAATACCATGTTAAAAGGAAACCTAATGTGAGGAAACAAGTTTACGATAATAAGCATGTTGTTTTTAATGTAAGAAGCATGTCATGTCCCATACAACGAGTAGTTAATGTCACTTGTTATTTTTGTGGTGGGCGTGGACATATAAATTCTGCATATTTGTTGAAAAAGAATGAGAAGAATTTGAACCTGGTTGGATAATAAAGAATTTAATTATTTTTTGGACTAACTGCAATGGACCCAAAAATATTTGAGTATAAAAAATGTCCGAATGAGATTTTTGGTTACCGATGCCTTGAAAACAACTAGAAATGGAGCACTTTAATGTAAATTTCAAGGCGCAAGGAGTGGTGTGTGCCATGTTGTTTCATATTTGAGGTTCCAAGGTATGCCATGGGTATTTTAATACCCTAGGTTCTTGCTTTGAATTTTGGGTGATTGGCTCCCAACACGTCCGATCTTGGTGAAGCGTTAGTGATGCGTCAGTAGGGGCTGACGAGTTAGTATTTGTAAGGCGTCTTGGTCCTATGACGCATTAGTCACCATCATGTTTCGTATCGCATTCGGTTAGCGGGATGCGTTAATTTTTTGTGGTCATTTAACACCTATCAGCGTGACAATATGACATGTCTAGTTGTTGCAGTCATCCTTGTGTACTCGTTGGTGTCGCGGCAAAGAGACATGACACATTAATGTTGTTAACGCGATATATCCCTTTGATGCATTCTGGGTGCCGAGGCCTTTAAGGCCATGGGTGGCGGCCTCTTCCCTCTCTTCCTCCCTTTCCTCCTCTCCCCCTTTGGCGAACCCCCCTCTCCATTTCTCCCTCTTTTCTCCCCATGGTGAGCCCAGGAGGATGTGGTCGTGGATGCGGCATGTGGAGAGAGGAGGAGGTGGCCATTCATATGAGAGGTGATCCATGTCTATGGTGTGTTTGGGAGGCTCCCCCACCTTGTATATGTCTATTTTGGTGGTTTGGAGCTGAGGATCCTCCAGCTTTGGGTCTATCTTTTTCTAGTATCGCATTAGGTTGGTAGGACTCCTTAGGGTTCGTAACGTGTCAGGGCTAACTGGACACGTTAGGTCTCTTAATGCGTTGGTCTTCTAGGGTCACATTAGGGTTTGTAATGTGACGGGCCGTTTTGACGCAATAGGATGCTTGTGGCGTCACGTCGGGTCGACGCCTTATTAAGGCGTCAGCCTTGGGTGACACGTTACTGGGTTGTCATGATCAGCGTTTGTGGTCTAGGCGAGGGTGGCTCATGCTTGTGTGTGTGTGTTGGACTAGGATCCCATATGCCTCTCGCTTGGTTCTTCGTTCTCTCTCCCTGGTTCTGGTTTGGGGTATTGGTTTGGACCCCAGAGCCGGATCTACCCTTGGGACCTCAAGGTGGGGAACGCAGAGGGTTGTCTCGTTGCATTCATTAGTTGAAGGTGACACCTATATGGGCGAGTCCTGGTGGTGTTGCCAGATGGATTGCATCTATCTAATAATTGATTAACCCGAAGATAAACGATTATTAGCAGCGTGATGGGTTTTCGTACTGACTTTCGGTGTACCAAGTTTTTGGTTGAGTTGCGAGGGTTTGTGTTGACTGATGGCCCTCTCGAGGGTCTCGAGAGGTGGGTCTATGCATTCCTCCTGCTTGCTGGATTTGTCAAGGGTTACAAGCTAACTACATGGTGTGCTTCGTTGTTGTGCTTGCCCTGCCTGTTCTCTTTTCGCTTGGTGCTCGACACTTGAGGACTTGTCTTGTTAAGAGGTTGTTACCATTCCCTGGGACTCCCATCCTCGTGAGCCCATTGAGGGAGTACTCAACGCTACAAGGGTGCTTGAGTTTAGTAATTCTAGAGCAAAGGGAAAACAGTGGTTGGACAATGACGCTGAGTGTTTGTAGAGATCTCTTGGCTAGGGCGGGACACTGAGGTCATTGTGGAGTTTCTTCCCAAGTGGCCCAAATAGTATGTTCTCCTACTGGCTCTCCTTATGTGGTTCTAGAGCCACGTAGTTGTCACGTCCAGAGAATTACGCAGCAGATATTGTTAATTAAATCGAGTCGATAATTCGAGACGTGAACAGTCGGCAAATAAGCCTCTAGCTAGCGCGCACTAAATGTGTATCAACACAACATCATAATAGGGCCCAAATGTGAACTCAATTATAAATTGTATTCAAATCTCAACTCTTTGTATTCAAATGGAAACTAGTACAGGACTAAGACTCAATAAAAGGAAAAGTACATTTAATCCTCACTTCCTACTACATTGTACTATTACTTGAAGCAAACTACTATAACTGGACTCATAGTTGGAACGCTCTTCACTCGGACGCATTCCCATCCTCGACTTGCTCTTCCTCTTGAACTTCAGAGTCACCTAGATGGGGTAAAAGTAGGGAATAAGCAAACTAGCCCAGCAGGATTTATATCTCAATGTGCGGGCAAGATATAAGTGATTAACATTTTAGAACTAGGCAAGTACGATGAATGATATGTAAGTACGAATATAAAACTCGTTAAAACATGATATAAAAAAAGCTAGAGAGAGTGATTATGATAGAACAAGATTGGTGAACAAGGATGCAAGATAGAACTAGCAATAGATCACTTCATACAGCACGCAAGATTTCAATTGATGTCAAGAACACAAGATATCAATAATTGCATTAAATGCAGGATGGCCATATCACGCAAGCAAGCAAGCAAGAATGCACGACAAACCTTGGTGACAACTTGCCTTTAATGCCAAATGCCTGATCCCACAGCCTGGAGACACTTTCAAGAATACATGTTCACCAACCTAAAACTCCAGGTCTCTTCTTCTATTATTGCATATGCCTTTTGTCTTTGCTGCGCCACTGCCATTCTTTCTTTAATAAGCTACCTTCTCTGTGGTTTCTCTTATCATCTCGGGTCCTAACATTTATTTTTCGCCAACTTCATACCAGCGTATTGGAGATCGGCAACTCCTGCCGTAGAGGCTTCAAATGGTGCCATTTGAATGCTAGCTTGATAGCTATTATTGTAGGCGAACTCCACGAGGGATAAGTGTTCGTGCCAGCTTCCTCCAAAATCTAGGACACATGCTCTAAGCAGTCTTCAATCACCTGGTGGTTCTCTCCGTCTGACCATCTGTCTGTGGATGGAAAGCCTGCTAAAGTTTAGTTTAGATCCCAAGGAGTAGTGCAGTCCTTTCCAAAAGTGGGATGTGAACCTGGGGTCTCTATCAGACACGATAGACACCGGTACTCCATGTAATCTGACTATTTCCTTTACGTACAATGCGGCTAGAACATCTACTGACCACTTATTCTTCACTGGCAAGAAGTGAGCCGACTTAGTTAAGCGGTCGACAATAACCCAGATACCATTGAATCCACCTCTATATTTGGGTAGACCGAAAATAAAGTCCATCCCTATACCTTCCCATTTCCATGTCGGGATTTCTAGGGGTTTGAGTTTACCTGCGGGTCGCAAGTGCTCGCCTTGACCTTTTGACATGTTAAGCATCGGGCGACATATTCCGCCACTCTCTCTTCATATTAGGCCACCAAAAGCTTCTTTTCAAATCTTGATACATCTTGGTAGTTCCAGGATGGATGGTATACCTGGTCTTGTGAGCCTTATCCATAATCATTTCTTTGTCTCCGCATGGTCGGGTACACAGACTCGATTCCGGAACAATAGTCTTCCATCTTCAGTTAATGAGAAATCCGGCCTCTGGTCTAGATTAGCCTAATCTCCACAAGTACAAGGTCATTATCTTGGAGTGTTGTGATGTCCTCCAATAGTGTAGGTTGTGCTCTAACACTAGCAACAAAGCATCCCTTCTCTTTGATGTCAACATCAATATTTAACTTGGCGAAGTCTTCTAATAACTTCCATTCGTCCACCATTAAACTTGACAGTGTGTGATCATTGGCTTTCTACTTAGAGCATCTGCCACAGAATTTGCTTTTCCGGGATGATATTGGATCGTGAAATCGAAGTCTTTGAGATACTCCAACCACCTCCGCTGTCTCATATTCAAGTCCTGCAGAGAAAACATATACTTCAAGCTTTTATGGTCAGAAAACACAATGAATTTCTCACCATATAGATAATGACGCCATATCTTCAAGGCGAAGACTACAGCCGCTAGTCCAGATCATGTACAGGGTAATTGTCCTCGTGCTTCTTCAATTGTCTGGACGCGTAGCATAACTTGCCCATTCTGCATCAGCACACAGCAAGGCCGATCCCGGATGCATCGGTGTATACTTCAAAACTACCCCCAGCAACTGGCAGTGTTAGTACGGGTGCTGAGGTAAGGTGCTCTTTCAATGCCTTGAAACTTTCTTCACATTCATCAGTCCATGCAAATGGATTCTCCTTCCTGGTAAGCTGGGTCAATGGTACAGCTATCTTCGAGAAATCCTTAATGAAGCGACGATAATAACCGGCTAAACCCAGAAAGCTTCTAATCTCCGACACAGTTGTCGGCCTTGTCCAGTTCTTTACCGCCTCCACCTTAGACGGATTTACTGAGATCCCCTCCTTGGATATGATGTGGCCAAGGAAAGACACCTCTTCCATCCAGAATTCACACTTACTAAGTTTGGCATAGAGTTGATTGTCCCTAAGCACTTGTAGAGCATCTTTAGGTGTTCTTCGTGTTCTTCTTTGGATTTGGAGTAAATAAGGATGTCATCAATGAACACCACTATAAACTGGTCCAAGTATGGCCTATAAATTTATCATAAGTTGCATGAAAGTCGCTGGAGCATTGTTAAACCAAACGGCATAACTACGAACTCATAGTGACCATATCTACTTCAGAATGCAGACTTATGAATACTCCTCCTTTATTCTTAGTTGATGGTAGCCTGATCTTAGATCTATCTTGGAGAAATACTGTGCACCGGAGATCTGGTCAAACAGCTCGTCGATGCGGGGCAGTGGATACTTATTCTTTATTGTCAACTGGTTTAACTGACGGTAATCAATGCTAGCCTCATGTCCATCCTTCTTTCTGAAAAAATAGCACTGGCGCTCCCCACGGGATGTGCTAGGCCTAATAAAACCTTGATCTAGTAATTCTTGGATCTGTCTTTAACTCCTGCAATTCAATAGGGGACATGCGGTACGGGGCTTTGAAACAGGGGCTGCCCAGGGAGTAACTCGATGGTGAAGTTTACCTCCCGCTCAGGTGTATACTAGGTAATTCCTCTAGGAAATACATCGGGATAGTCCCTGGCTATTGGAATGTCTTCTAGGGTCGGTTTTCTTTTCAGTTGCCAAGACGAAAACTAGGAAAGCATCACAACCCTGGTTGATCAACTTAGAAGCCTTTAAGGAGGATATCAAGATAGGGTGTTTGTGATAGCGGGTGCCAAGTAGTGATAAAGTTGGAAGGTTGGGTCTTTAAAAGTGACCCTCCTATGGCGACAGTTTACATCGGCATCATATTCAATTAGCCAATCGACACCCAGAATGGCATCATAACCCTTCATGTCTAAAAGATAAGGTCGGCAGGGAGATTGTGTCCTCCAATTATAGTTTCACATTTCGGCAAGTAGTGAGTGTGCGTTCAGATTCTGAGCCTAGGGGAGGCTACAGTGATCTTGGATTTCAAGGGTACAGGTTTGACAGGTAGAGTTGTAGCAAATGTGTGGAAATAAATGAATAAGCAGCTCCAGTATCAATAAGCACAAATGCGGGTTGAGAGTGTATGGAAATGGTACCTTTCACCATACCCCCTTCCTCGGGTAGGTCAGCTTCTATGACAACATTAAGGCGTCCCTGACGCAGTGGTATATTCTGAGCTCTACCTGGTTGCTCCTTCATCATTGGACAGTCAAGAATACGGTGGTCACGACCACCACATCTCAAGCATGCCCGAGCTTCTTCCAGCATTCTTCAGCTCGGTGCCCCGGTTATCACAGAATTTGCAGTTTTCCGCCACTGCCTACCTTCCACCTTAGCTCTCTTATCTCCAGCAATATCCCTTCCGATATTCGGCCTCTTGTTGTGTGTTGACGTTGTTGTTACGAAATGTTGGAGCAATATTAGGTGCTCCCTCCTGACGAAGACCGGCTTGTAGTTGTCCTTGCCCCTCATGCCATCCACCTTGGCCATGGTGTCTTCTACCAGCTGAGCTCTTTGGACCATTTCAGTGTAAGTTTGAATATTATGTGGTCCGAGTCTTTCAATGAACATGGCCTGAGCCCATCCATGAAACGGTTAGCTTCAGTCTTTCAGTTCCACCATATGTGGGGCATACACAGCAAGACGCGCGAAATGAGCTCATACTCAGCACGGACATTCCTTCTGCTTCAGTGGCAAATTCTGTCGCTTTCTTCTCCTTCACTCTCTCAGAGAAATATTTTCCCCGGAATATCTCCAGGAATTCAGCCCATTCCAGTTCAGCTATATTAGGCAGGTGGGCCGATGTGGCCTTCCACCACGCTCGGGCATCCTTGGTAAATGAAAAGTGGCCAGTACCACCTTCTCCCTATTAGGCATTGCATCACTTGAAGATCCTTTCTATTTCTTCCTGCCAGTTTTCTGCCTGTCTGGGTCAGGGGATCCAGAGAAACGAGGAGGGTTTAAACTCCTAAAATTGCGGTGCAGGTCACCGGCTCCGTTCCTTGCAGCTCCAGCTTGATTTCCAGCCTGAACTACATTTTGTAGTGCCTGGGCCAATCCAGCCACGGTTTCTTGCATAACTTGCCACTGATTACTAGCCATTGCGATTGAGTGTAAGAGTTATGAGGTTCCTGAGAAAAGGATGGAAACCAATTAATGTCTCTAGATACATTATAAGAGTCAATGGGTAGCAGTGTTTAATTCTTTCTAACATATTCCAGTCTCTACCCATTCTCACCAGGTATTGTATTTAATTTCATGACCTAGGTTCCATAGGTATCCCTATTCCTGAGATATCCTATTGGTAATCCTAGGCTTGATACCACTAAACTGTCACGTCCAGAGAATTACGCAGCAGATATTGTTAATTAAATCGAGTCGATAATTCGAGACGTGAACAGTCGGCAAATAAGCCTCTAGCTAGCGCGCACTAAATGTGTATCAACACAACATCATAATAGGGCCCAATGTGAACTCAATTATAAATTGTATTCAAATCTCAACTCTTGTATTCAAATGGAAACTAGTACAGGACTAAGACTCATAAAAGGAAAAGTACATTAATCCTCACTTCCTACTACATTGTACTAATTGAAGCAAACTACTATAACTGGACTCATAGTTGGAACGCTCTTCACTCGGACGCATTCCCATCCTCGACTTGCTCTTCCTCTTGAACTTCATAGTCACCTAGATGGGGTTAAAAGTAGGGAATGAGCAAAACTAGCCCAGCAGGAGGATTTATATCTCAATGTGCGGGCAATGAATAAGTGATTAACATTTTAGAACTAGGCAAGTACGATGAATGATATGTAAGTACGAATAAAACTCGTTAAAACATGATATATAAAACAAGCTAGAGAGTGATTATGATAGACAAGATTGGTGAACAAGATGACAAGATAGAACTAGCAATAGATCACTTCAATAAGCACGCAAGATTTCAATTGATGTCAAGAACACAAGATATCAATAATTGCATTAAATGCAGGATGGCCATATCACGTAAGCAAGCAAGCAAGAATGCACGAGCACGATCATGTAACACTAATCAGGCATGTAGACTCTAATGTACACCAAGAAAAGATCCACCAAGAATGCACACTAGGACACATGTATGTGGTTGTTGTATCTATCATTCAACAAGCAAGAAAGTACTCCCAGTGCAGATGCAACGCCAGTAATCATTATACCCCATGGTTACGTATATCTATGACTCGCCGTCATGGGGCTAGATTGGAGCCCTTGGACACACGCCGTGCCCTGTCAGCATCTCATGTAAATTTTAAATGTAGATACCCACAGTCATTAATAATGGCCAATGAGAGTTTCAAAAAGTAAGCATGTGTAATGTCATGTTCATGATGATGATGGGAACAAGTAATAAGTAATTGAACATGATTCATGAGTACAATGGTCAAAAGATAAATTCGGCATCTTAACGGTATGATTTATACTTTCGTTCAATCTTACATTAGTGGCTTTAGTCCAGTTTGTAAGTCACACTCACGAGAACAAGAAGAGAAAGGAAGTGCGTGCTATCTCAGGGAACTTCAATGGTACAACCAACTCGTCGGCCATGTGGGAATCCATGGTCAGAGGAGATTTACGGAGGCCTTGGTGAAAAGGTCGCTAGTCTACCGATTCGGAATGACCGGTAGAGAGTTTTCAATTTCCCAAGAAGGGGCTGCCTAATCGTGCAAGTGTATAGTGATGTACGTCTCTCAATCACAAACTATCGGTCTCAAACTCGCGGGAAACACTTAACAATATAACATGGAATAAACTATGCACTTTAACTAATCATGGTTTGCAAGATTTTATGATAACCATTATCATTTAAACGTGGAAGAACAGTAGGAAGATTAAATCACAAGAAGCATGAATGGATCATAACCTTTAAGGAGCACTTAGAATAGCATTGATGTAATTAAAGCTTTTAAATGGGTTAATCACTTTTAAGCCATTAAATAACAATCATGTAATGATCAGACCCAAGAAGGCAACTTACACAGTATTATCACATTTAAACAGACCTCGGGTATATGCGGTAACTTTGCAAGAAAACACGTGGTTCAGGTAAAAATCCTGAGATCGCGACATGGCCATATAAGGAAGGCAACATGGGTGTCAGGCCCAGAGTCAGGTCGCGACAGGATCATATAAGGAAGGCGACATGGTGTTGTCAGGCCGAGGTCAGATCGCGACAGGCTCCTGTAAGGAAGGCGACGGGTCGGGACCAGAAGGCGACACAAGGGTGTGAGCATCGCGACGGGGATGTCAGATCGGGTAGCCTGATAGAGACGGAGCGCATGTCGCCTTGAGAAAGCGACAAGGGGTATGTCGCAATCAAACTCTGAACGCGACCTATCGGGCCGTCGCGTTCACAGGGTCCGTGCCTGACTCTGACAGAGCAAGGGCAGTGCTTTGGATTGCGGACCAATCTTTCCTTCTTTTGACACAGGGTTGTTCTAAAATAGAGAACAAATTGTACAGTGCATGAAAAATAACGAAACAGTTTTAAAACAACTAGACATACAAGGGTACTTCCAGTAAATCGGAATTGGAAAATAAGGATGGTTTCAATAGGTTTTGATCAAGTTGAATACAAGGTCAGACCAAGTGTAACCTGAAGACGTAGTTTCATGCAGCAACCCTATTATCATGCTTATAACTCTCTAACTGATGACATTTAGACAAAACGTTCAACACAAAAGCTGAAGAGGATAACTAGTAGAAAACTTTCATGTTATGAGTTTACTCTAATCGGTCTTGAATCATATGAAACATACGAAGAACAGGAAAAGCCCTAACAGTGCACGACTTTGAGGAAACGCTTATAATTCAAAATCTACTCAATGAAATTTGATGAAACTAGAGGGAAATGAAAGCTAACTTGATGCTCTACACATTTGGTATAGGAGATGTTAAGATTTGGCCCGAGAAAACCTACCTTTTGGGTTGATGAAGTCTCGTTCTTCCAGAAAACCGTATTCAGACCACTTGGAGGAGAACGCTTAATACTCCGTGTATACTGCATGGAATTTGGGCATTCCACTTGGGTTAGGAAGTAGACTCGACCCTCTTTCCAGGGGTATAAGCCTTGCACGATGGGATTTAGGTTGGCCTACCTTTGATCGGCTTCAAGAAGACCGTTGTGCAGGTCGTAGCAGACGAACGGGGAAGAAAGATGAGCTTGGTATGCTTGATCTCCTATCTCCAGCCACCAAGAGCTCCTCCACACGACCCCAGCAAGTTCTAAAACTCGTACTAGGGGGTTTGGTGAAGAGTATTAAGTAACCATGGTATTAGGAGTCCTATTGTAACTAAGAAAGAAAGGTTTCGGGATTGGCATGTTGGTTTCTTATTTTTGATGATGATTTCTTCCTCCATTAGAGAGTTTGGCCATCAGAAGAACTTCCATGGATGGGTAGGCATGAATTTGGGTTGCTAAAAGTGCATGATTGCATCCCAATTAAACCGAAATTACCCCTTTTTAATTTCAGCTTATTTATGGTTACGAATTTCTATGCATTTTCTTGCTTCATTTGATTTTTGGGCCATATGTGGCAATTGGCCCACTTATGATATTGGGTCATTAATACTAATGTTATAAGCATTTCTACTGTTTTTATTAATTTATGATTGCGTCGTATTTCCGTGTTACCGGTTTTCCGACTTGTTTCCTAATTCAGATAATTGGTCACCTGTGATGTTCACTTGGTTAATCGGATTTTTCATTGCACGAATTCCTTCGTGGGACCCTTAAGAATATTGTGTGGGGTTGATTTCCCATTTTTACGGATTTTTCCTATATGTTTAGCACATACGATAATGTACGTATGTTTTAATACTCAGATATTGTGGAAATTATTTATTTCTATTTATTTGAATTTTTATATAATTAAAATTTCCGGGTGCTATAGTAGTGGTTTCCAGACATGGTGCTGCATCTTGTCTAGGCTGTGGTTGTTATTATTGTTTAATGTGATTTTGTGGTGTCTCATTAGCCTCACTCTTCTGGGGAGGTTGTAGGTAGGATCTAGCTGGCGAGTGGTGAGTAGCTTATAGGCACTCTCGACTGCCAGTGGTGGTAGCGTGGTTGCTACTCTTGTGACAGTGTTTTCGTTACGACATGTTTCCAGGTGTGATCTATTGGCCTGGCCTGCATTGCGCTCCTAGCCTGGCCGTGTCTAGCTTCTGAGGGTGTTGTTGGTCGGCACCTGATCGTGGTTCCCTGTGCTTTCCATTGTATCATGATTGTGTGTTGTGTTCTCACTCTCGCTCTGAGTTCGACCCCCGATCTTGCAGGCAACTTGAGGGATGGTGAGAGTATGCTTCCATCGCTGGTTGGCGTACCAAGGGATGGTGAAGGGTGGCTTCCAACTCGAGTGCTTTCTCGGTGTCTCCATTCCATGGGTGTTCTTTTATGGTGACTCTTGTGCATGTCTGCGTGTGGTGCGCTGACCTCGTGGTGTGTCCGAGGTCCGGTTGGTTCAATGTGTGGCTTCCCAACCTCGTGGGGGTCTAGTTGTCTGTGATTGTGTGGTGAGACTCTGCTCTTACGTGGTTGCTCTGTGGTTTCCATGAGCTCCCTGTCTCAGTGTGTACACTGAGGGCTGCTTCCATGTGGTGCTCGACTCCGCTGGTTCTGTAGGGGTTGTGTGTGGCCCGACCTTGGTTTGTGGTCCTGGTGTTGTTCGTTGTTCTGTTTTCGTTGTTTTATAGTAGCTAGTGTCGTTTTTTCTCAGTTACTACTTTCTAGTGTAGCTAGTTTACTACTTTCTGGAGTTCCTGCTGCTTTGGTCAGTAAGGGATTGGTAATCCCTATTGAGCCTTGTTTGCGAGGTTCAGCCCCCTTACTCTCTTCAGATAGGGGCTCGTCATCGCGGGAGCTCAGTGCCAGACGATTGTGGAGACGGTTAGTGGCACCATGTGCTGCCAATAGTAGTGAGGGAGAGAGTGTGTGAGCTTTTGTACTAGAGTGAGTTTGGAGTTGTGTTTCGTACTTCCTCAGGATATGCCTCTTAAGGATTGCACATTTCTTCTTATATCGGTGCATTTATTTGAGACGTATTGTACAGACTTTTGTATATCTTGTTAGAGAAAAGCTTCCATGAGCCATGAAGCATTTGTCCTTAGTTTTCTTTCCAATCTTGCTGGTCTTCATAAAATAATTATCACGCCCCGACGCGGAATATCGGAGCGCGAAGGCAGTTGCAAGAAAAAGGTATAGAGCAAATACTAGACATCAAACCATTGCACATGGAATAATACTAAAGCAAATCTTTCTCATTAATAACTTTTCAAATGTCTAGTTACAACCACTAATATCAGAGCCATTCTATAGGGCCCAATTACATTGCAATAAATGGAAATAACTAACTACAACTCTAAGATAACATAATGACTTGAGGGTGCTCCTGGCTTCACTCTTGGTCATTCCCTTCCTTGTGAGTGTATGTGTCATCCTCGGTCTCACCTGAGAACACAACATCAAATAACGTAGGGTGAGCGATAACGCCCAGTAGGACTTAAATCTCAGGCTCAAGCAGGCTTTAAATAATTAACGCATTTAATGGCAGAGTATCTAAAGATAGCCGGTACAAGAGAGTCAAAATATAGCAAGAGATAGCACACATGTAACAGGATAGCACAATAGCACGAGATCGAGTATAGTTTCCAAAAATAGCACAAGTATCGAATATAGCACAAATAGCAGGATGGCCATAGCACAACTAGCACAAGTATGGTAATAGCACGACGAGTATAGCACTTGTTTGTCATTCTAGACATCGAGAGAGTATAGCACGTTTTGTGTTTTGATTGTCATATAGATAGTCGAGATAGATAGCACTTGAGTGTAATGCCAAACACTCTGATCATTTAACTCCCATGGGCACTAGCACTTTCGGGCGCACATTTCAGGACCAGATCGGGCCCTTTATATATTGCCAGGCATTGGTTATATTGTTTATCTTTAGACAATCAGTCAATGGCCAATATAGAGTACCAAGAAGTAGATGAGAGCACTAGATGAATAGACGAGATTGTAGAGCGAATGTGAATAGACGAGCGAGTAGAGTACATATGAGAGCTAGTGGACAATGCACGTAATGCGACGAGTAAACAGGCGATAGAAACAGTTGCACAACACGCGCACTTGGTGTTGGCAGTCAGGTGGAACTCACGATCTTCCTGCTGGCCATGTTATGCACAAGTCCAGAGGTCCGACGTGATTTAAGGTAAGAGCGAACTTCTAATAGCCGTTTGGATCATATCGATCCCTAAAGGTGTAATGGGTGTTAGGGTACAACCGGCTCGTCGACCATGTGGGAATCCATGATCAGAGGAGACTTACGGAGGCCTTGTGCAAGGGTTCACTAGTCCAGCAAAAGGAATATCCGACGGAGAGTTCACCACAAGCCAAGTAAAGTGTGTATATAAAACAGGTGCTCGACGTTCTAGATGAATTCTAGAACAGTGGAGCGTCGATATCGGTATATAAACAACGTAAGAAACGAATACAAGTCCTTTAAAATAGGGCTATTAATATACTTTATTGCAAAAAAAATTCCCAGATACAATATGAGATTTTTATGCCAGATTTCAGTCATATATGGATGGTTCATGTGTGTGCATGTTAAGAGAAATCATAGCTATAAATAAGTGTGAATATGTATTTTAAGTCATTCAATGTAACTCCATTTTTAAAACAAGTTTTTACTGGGGGTATAACTATAAAAAAGCGTAAGAATTATTTAGAAAGCGACAGAAATAATTTTTATGGGTTTTTATGCAAAATTCTGTGAAGGCGACATAGGCCTGTAAGGGTAGCGACAGGGACAGGCAGATCGCGACAGGGCATGAAAAGGGTTGCGACAGGGCTGTCTGCTCAGGCGGCCAGAACGCGACGGGGTGTCCTGTCGCGTTCAGAATGCGACAAGAAAGGCATCGCGACAGGCTTGAGAAGGCGACATGTCGGGCCGTCGCTTTCTCAGGTCCGTGGCCTGAGTCTGACAGAGCTCTGATCTGTCTTGGATTGCGGTCCAGAAACTTGCCTTTTTGACAAAGGGTAGTTCAGAAAATCATAACTAATTGTATACACTATGAAAAATCATGAAACCAGTTTTAAATTAATCTAGACATGCAAGGGTACTTCTAGTAATTAGGAATTCGAGAGAGAGCATGGTTTGAACATGGTTTGAGAATGAACAAGAACGAGTAACATAGAACATGACACAAGGAGAAAGATGGTTTTAATTCGAGTAACATGCTCAACAGAAATTAGGGCTTTCGGGGTCAAAAGATCCCTAACAAGATCAAGTATTTACAATAAAAAGTTCGTAGTATGGGATCAAGTGTACAAGGAGATAAGAATTAAACATGATGTCTCGGGGTATCATGTTGCAGATCTTCTAAAATCAAGAACAAAAGATGGCTTGATGAAAAAGAGTGAAACAAGAGGGCTTTTGTTCCTGATGTATGAACAATCTACAGATGGATTTAATGAGTTTTGCTCGTGAGAATGCCTACCTTTGACTCGATTTATCTTCTAGGGCTTAGAACTCCAAGAACGAAGGAAGAAGCTTGATGGACCTTCCTCTCCTCGATTTCCTCCTCCTTGGCCTCTTCTCCACGTCAAGAACCCCTTTGCACGAGCTAGGGTCGGCCATGAGGATTTAAGAGGTGTATTTATATAAACACAAGTTCCTATTCCTACTACTACTCAAATTCCTCTTAATTCCGAGATTTCCTAACTCCCCTTTCCTCTCTTGCTTTCCAATCTCTAATTGGGTTAGGATAGTATCTAAATTCGTGCTAGACTATATGGGGTAGGTTTAGGAATCCAATTCCAACTCTAATTGCCACTTTTGTTGCTTTAATACCCCTTTCCAATTATGATATAATTAAACTCCGAATTTAGGGTATTTTCTTATTATTCTCCCTTTGTAAATTCATATTTTGACCCAATAAATTCTAGATGGTCCATTAAGTAAAGCCCATTACTCTTTTCCATTTAATGGGTTTTATTTAATGCTCTTTTCATTTAAATATCCATTTAGCTAGGTTTTAATTCTTTATTTAAATTTTTATTTTTCTTAAAAAATTCAGGTTGCTACAATAGTCCTGCAATTTATCGTCATTGTCATCAAACCCAACAATCATAGGTGTATTTATGATGCTGGAGTATTTAGCCATTTTATGATATCACTTAAGACTTTCAAAACAAATAAAACACAGATTCAGAGAACTAAGAACTCAGAAAATCCGAATATCAGAAACCTGCTCTGATACCAATTGTTGGATCAGAGTGATTAAGCACACAAAAAAATTTAACAATGAAGCTAAAATAGATCTGCCAAATCACAATAGATGAACAAAATACCTTGCTCTAATACCAATTGTTGGATCGGATATTTGGTGATGGCAAAATCTAGAAGGGGGGTTGAATAGATTTGCAGCGAAAACTTAAGTAATTTAAACACAATACTTCGGAATAAAGAATCTACTTAATTAAAAAACCCCACTGATCTAATGTGATTTAGTACACAAGGTGTGTAAGATAATTGATCAACCAAATTATGTGAACTAGTGTGCGATTGTTAAGCGATTAACCGAACCCCCATGCATGCATCTAACGATGAGACAATATCAAACCATTGCACAAAGATTTTTAGGTGGTTCGAAAATCACATCCCATGACTCCTATGTCCACTCCTCATATAGTGAGGCACACACTACTCAAGAAACTGAGTACAACACACACACGAGCACACATGCTTAGACACACACATACGCTAGATCAAATCCACAAGAGATCAGATCTTCTAGCCTTGATTTGATCAACACACCACACACACTATGATCTGCATGGAACACTTGTACATATCACAAGACACACATTCATATAAAATCCACGTACTAATCTCAATTCAGTACACACACACACAGAGATATGAAATGAATTCAGAATAGGTATGAGTGAAGGAAGAAATATCTCTTCAGGTATTGATCTGATCGTCACGATCATAGATTGTCATGCCCCGACGCGGAATATCGGAGCATGAGGCAGTTGTAAGTAAATGGGTTACAGAGCGTATAATAGACATCAAACCATTGAACAAAGAATAAATACTAAGCAAATGCATCTCATTAATAATTCCTTGAATGTCTATTACAACCACTAATATCAGAGCCATTCTATAGGGCCCAATTACATTGAATAAAAGTAAAAGACTAACTCAGACTCTAACATAATACTAAGACGCCAGGGTACTCTTGACTTCACTCTTGGTCATTCCCGTCCTCTTGAGTGTGAGTATCTTCCTCGGTCTCACCTGAGAACACAAGACAAATAACGTAGGGTGAGCGATAACACCCAGTAGGACTTAAATCTCATGATTAGGCATGCTTTAAATGATTAATATATTAAAGAGCAGAGTAACTAATGATAGAGAGCGAGAGTCAAGTATTGTCAAGTAAGTGATAGCATGATAGCATGATCATATAGCACAAGTGTCAAGTAAACACAAAGAGCAGGATGGCCATAGCACAATATAGTTCATGATAGCACAACGAGCCGAGTTAGCATAGCACTTGATTGTCATATAGATAGTCGAGATAGATAGCACTTGAGTGTAATGCCAAACACTCAGGTCAATTAACTCCCGCGGCAAATAGCACTTTGGGTGCACCTCCAAGACCAGACAGGGCCCTTTATATTGCCAGACATTAGTTATATTGTTATCTTTAGACAATCAGTCAAATGGCCAATAGAGAGTACCAAGAAATAGATGAGGTACTAGATGAATAGAAGAGTGTATAGAGAGCGGAATAGATGAGCAAGTAGAGTATAGATGAGAACTATAGGTCATTACACATGACACGAGAGTAAACGGGCGATAGTAACAGTTGCACAACACACGCAATTGGTGTCGACAGTCAGGTGGAATTCACTACCCTTCCACTAGCCATGTTAAGCATAGGTTCAGAGGTCCTGCGTGATTCAAGATAAGAGTGAGAGAGCATTCTAAGGCCGTTTGGATCTTATTGATCCCTAGAGGGTATCATAGGTATTAGGGTACAACCAGCTCGTCGGCCATGTGGGAATCCATAGACAGAGGAGTCTTATGGAGACCTTGAACAAGGAGTCACTAGTCCGACAGAAGGAATATCTGACGGAGAGTTTGTCCAAGTCAAGAGAAAGGTTATATAGAAACAAGTGCTCGACGTTCCAGAGGAATTCTAGAACAGTGGAGCGTCGGTAACGGTATTCCCAAAACATCGCGAGAAACGAAGACAAGTCCATTTAAAATAGAACAATTTAAATACATTATTGAAATAAATTACCAGACATATTATGGGATATTTCCATGTCAAGTCAAGTCTATCAGATGGTTACAAGTATGTGCATGTGATAAAGAAATCATAGATGTGAAGAGATCATGTGTGTGTCTTTTAAGTCATTCATGATGATCAGTCTATCTCCATATAAAATTTATTATGAATTATATATGTATTTTTGGTGATTAACAAAACCTTAAAAAATACTTTCTAACAACATCTTCTGAAGTTTATCCATAGGAAATAACTCAAGCAAAATTTGTAAGTTGTCCACACACACTGTCATTTGAAGTTCAAAGCATGAATTTTGTTAAGTATACATCGACTTCCATATAATAAAACATCGATTTTGTTGATACAATGATTTCATATCACTTAAAATCGATTTTGTTGGTACATCGATTACATATCACTTAAACATCTATTTCATTGATATATCGATTCATATCACTTAAACATCGATTCAATTGATACATCGATTTCATATCACTAAACATCGATTTCGTTGATACAACGATTTCCTATCACTTAAACATCGATTTTGTTGGTACATCGATTTCATATCACTTAAACATCGATTCATGTATATCGATTTCATATCACTTAAACACGATTTCGTTGATACAACAATTTCATATCACTTAAACATCGATTTTGTTGGTACATCGATTTCCTATCACTTAAACATCAATTTTATTGATACATCGATTTCATATCACTTAAACATCAATTTTGTTGTTACATCGATTTCATTTCACTTAAACAACGATTTGGTCGTACAACGATTTCCTTTCACTTAAAGAACGATTTGGTCGCTACAACGATTTTGTTTCACTTAAACAACGATTGGTCGCTACAACGATTTCCTTCACTAAAAGAACGATTTGGCGCTATAATGATTTGAGTGCTGCTACAATGATTTCATCTCTACAACGACTTCCTATGAAACACGATTTTACGTAAACAACGATTTCATTTGTACATCAATTTCATTCATATAATGATTGTGTACAGAACAACGATTTCACTATATTTATACATGGATTATGGTCACATCGACTCTATTTCAACAGAGATTTCATTTATATATTTATGACAATGATTTCATGAATTCATCAACTCTCTTCACAACGATTATGGTTTAAATAAATTGACATATACTTTCATTATCTTCTCAGAAAATCTTGAAAAATAATTATCCTTCATGATTTTCAAATATATTCTTTTTAAATCTCTGTGGAGTTCAAGTCTTCCTGTGCATAACACTGTATCTTGTGGCTTTAGCTTTATTGTGTTAGTACATATCTCTGCACGAAATATATTTGTGTGCTTTATACACCTGTGTTCCTTAAGCAAAAGCTTTACAGGGTGACAGAATGGCATTTCATTTTGGCATCTCTTATTGCATGCCATCTACGTTGACTGACAGCTTAGAGACAGTTGAGCTGTCTATGTTTCAATATTTATTGTGCACAGATTTCTGCCAGAATCATATCCTACAACGTTGGACAAACAAGAAGCAAAATATATTTGGATGATCCTTCTCTGTGTGCATGTCTCTCTCGGCATTTAATGGCTGCAGGTATTCTAGGTACCCACGTTGAACCAGACTCAACTTGCGTGCCTCAGACATAGAGACAACGGATACTTCAACGGCTATATTCTCAAGAGAAGATATAGAAGACCGATGACTCCATGCAAGAGGTGTTATCCTTTGGAGCACCTGGTAGAAGAGCTTTGTTCATTCAGAAAATCACCCTTTAGCTCTTAGCTCTCCACAACCATCTGCTTAGTCTTTGAGAGCTTGTGTAAGATCTGAGAGAATCCACCACTGCCAATGTTTGTCTCTCAGACCTCACCTCAGATCAAGCAATCCTATTAGCTTGGTCTAGGGCCATTCACGCTCTACTCATTCTTCTTGAGTGCTCCTCTTCGGTTGTGAAGAGAAGACCTGTTGTTGAACAGTGGTTGTTCCCTTTGGTGAGAAGGAAGACCTATTGCATCAGGTGTTGGTTGTACCTCTTCAGGTAGAGAAGAGAAGGCCAACTGTTGTTGGATGTGGTAAGAGTCCTTAGGGGGGAAATACCCTTGTTTAGTGAAATCCCAAGTTGTTGCTTGGGGACTGGACGTAGGACTCCTGGGATTGGAGATCTGAACAGGATAAAATTTCTTGTTGTCTATGTGTGCTGATTGTTTGTCTTTATTCCACACTAACTCTAACTATCGAACTTAGTATTTTCTGTCAAGCATTTTATTTATAGGTATATTTTAAAAGAATTTCTAGCAATCCATTCACCCCCCCCCTTTGGGCTTGCTATCTGGGCAATAAGTGGTATCAGAGCCTTGTCTCTTCGAGCAAGAAGATCTCACGATTTGAAGAGTAAAGATAAATGGCAGCTCAAGGATATGTAGAGGGTCAGTCCATCAACAGACCTCCACTATTCGCGTTGAAGATTTAACTACTAGAAGACTCGGATGGAGTTCTTCCTTCTAGGTCTCGATTTCCAGCTTGGTTAATTATCGAAGAAGGAGACCTAGTGGTACTCAACAACAGAGAAAATTGGACAGATGAAGACAAGAAGAAAATATCCCTAAACAGCAAAGCTAAAAGTATACTGTGCTGTGCACTGAGTAAGAAAGAATTCAACAGGATTTCAGCATGCAAGTCAGCTATGGAAATGTGTGAAAAGCTCAGAATCACATATGAATGAACTGACAAGGTAAAGGAAACAAGAATAGACATCCTGGTAGCTCAGTATGAAAGACTTCAAACGGAGTTAGGAGAGTCCATCACCCAATGTACAGTAGATTTACAGATATCACAAATGGATTGGCTGGGCTTGGAAAAACCTATGAAATTGGAGACATGGTAAGAAAAATATTAAGATCTCTACCAACCTCATGGACTCCAAAGGTAACAGCCATAGAAGAAGCAAACGATCTTAGGAGAATGTACTTAAGAAACTTATTGGATCCTTGATGGCTCACGAGATAAATATGGAAAGGCTTGGAGAATCCTCCAGTAGGAAGAAGCATAGCAATGCTCTAAGGCCACAGAAGGTAGTTCTGAGGGCGAGTCAGGAAGTGAAAGGAGTGATGAAGGCAGCGAAGATGAAAAGCTCTTTTCTCCAGAAGACTGCAGTGCATTCTAGCCAAGAAAAAAATACCAGTAGGAAGAAGGCATTTTAAGAAAGGCAGAGATCTCAAAAGATCTGAGGGAAAGAAGTCAAGAAATCAGAACCTATATGCTACGAGTGCAAGAAGCCGGACACATCAAGGCTGAGTGTCCAAAACTGAAGAAGACATAGTACAAGAAGAAGGACAATGTGAAGAAATTCAAGAAGTATAAGAAGAAAGCCATGGCTGCTGCATGGAACAACGAGAGTGACTCAAACAGTGAGTCAAGCTCCAGTGACAAAAAAGAAGAAAAGGCCAATCTGGCCTTCATGGCAAATATTGATGATAAGGTAACTTCTGACTCATCTTTGACTTCTTGCAATGAATCTGATTCAGATAGTTTAGAAGATGCATTTAACGAATCATACAGTAAGTAAAAAGATGTCTGTAAGTTGTTAAAAACAACCAAGATAAATTATGCATGTTTGGAAATAACCAACTCAGATTTAAAATCTGAAACTGAGCAACTAGAAAAATAAATTCTGATTTAAAAAGGAGAAATGATATGTTATGTGAAGATTTAAAGGATAAAAATGAAAAGATAACAAATCTAGAAAATCAGGAAACTACAAGCAAACTTAAAATGAAATCAATACACTAACAAAAGACAATGAATATCTAATTGCGACAATTGAAAAATTCACACACGAAAAATGTTCTTTAATATTAAAAGGGGCAAGATGATCAGGAAAGAAAAAATTTGGTTAGGATACACTCCACCTGACAAGAAGAAACAATCATTCATCCTAAAATTATTTAATGCCAAAATTTGTAGTTGAACAAAATACTATTTATAATCTAACATAATTATAGGCCAATTAAAACAGTAGATAATATCTCATGCTATAGTCACTGCAATAAATTAGGTCACAGTAAAATAACATGTACAACTAAACACCTAAAGTGGATTCCGAAAAGAAACAGTGAGGAAACTAACAAACCAGACCTAAAGAAACTTGAGTACCTAAATCTCAGTGATTTATTGCAGGGAAGCCTTAGAGGATCAAAGTGGTACCTGGACAGCGGGTGCTCAAGGCACATGACTGGCAATAAAAGACTGTTCTCGCACATTAAATATGAAGAAGGCACAGTAACCTATGGTGATAATGGCCAATGATCAGTGATTAGTTACAGATCCATTGGAAACAAGATAGAACTTTGATAGAAGATGTACTATGTGTCGAGGGACTTAAGAACAACTTAATTAGCATCAGCCAACTGTGCGACAAGGGACATCAGATCAAGTTCCAAGAATCTAAGTGTTTGATCATCAAGGATGGGGCAATTATCTTCGAAGCTAGTAGAGAAAAGAATCTGTATGTACTGCACCTAGAAGAATTGAAAGATCAAGATATCTGTCTAGCAACAAGTAAAGAGCAAAACGCTGAACTATGGCACAGAAGGTTAGGCCACTGCAGCTTGGATGGCATAAGAAAACTCATCAAACATGATCTAGTGGAAGGTTTGCCAAAGATACATTCAAAACTAGACAACATTTGTGAACCATGTGCGAAAGGAAAACATGCAAGATCCTCATTCAAATCCAAGAAAATAGTAACTACCTCCAAACCTCTAGAACTGCTACATATGGACTTGTTTGGACCAATGAGAACAACTAGTTTGGGAGGAAAGAATTTTGGATTTGTCATAGTTGATGATTATTCAAGATTTACATGGGTTTCTTTTGTTGAGCATAAAGATGACACATTTGAAAGTTTTGTGAAGTTCAGTAAAGTACTTCAAAAGGATAAGAAGCTAGCATCATCAGTATTCGTTCAGATCATGGAGGAGAATTCAAAATGACAAATTGCAGAATTTTGTGATGATCAAGGTATAGAACCAAATTCTCAGCACCTAGAACACCACAGCAAAATGGAGTAGCTGAGAGAAGAATAGAACCTTGTTGGATATGGCTAGGACCATGCTATCTGAATATAACCTTCCAAGATACTTCTGGGCAGAAGCCATAAATACAACATGTTATATCATAAATAGAGTCATGATAAGCCAATCCTGAAGAAGACTGCATATGAGCTGTACAAACAAAGAAGAAAGCCAAGATCAGCCATCTCAGAACATTTGGATGTCCATGCTTCATTCAAACAATGGTAAGAGAGATTTAGGTAAGTTGGATTCTAAATCTGATGAAGGAATCTTTATGGGGTACACTTCTAAACCTAAAGGCTATAGAGTTTTAATAAAAGAAGTTATTAATTGAACAAACTGTTCATGTTATTTTTGATGAGTCTAACCTTCCTTGAGAAAGGAAGTCGATAGTGATGATGAAAATGCAGAAAATCTCTCCAAAAAACTGAAGGAAACAACTATCAAAGATGATGAAGATCCACTAGGAAGAACTACAACAGAAAGAATTATTCATGATGATCTTCCAAAGAATGAAGTTACAAAAAGGATCACCCTATTGATAACATCATTGGAGATCCATCAGTTGGGGTAAGAACAAGAGATATGTTATTCCTTGTGATTATTTAGCATTTGTATCTCAAATTGAGCCGAAGATAGTCAGTGAAGCACTATCTGATGAATCTTTGATTTTAGCCCTGCAAGATGAACTTAATCAGTTCAGGAGAAATCAAGTTGGTCCCTTGTTCCGAGACCATCAGATCATCCTATGATTGGCACCAAATGAGTGTTCAGAACAAATTGGATGAAGCTGGTGTTATCACTAGAAACAGGGCTAGACTGGTTGCTCAAGGCTATTCCCAAGAGGAAGGCATAGATTTCGATGAAACCTATGCACCAATGGCTAGACTAGAGGCTATTCGAATTTTACTTGCTTATGTATGTGCATTGGATTTAAAACTTTTTCAAATGGATGTAAAATCTGCTTTTTTAAATGGTTATATAAAGGAGGAAGTCTATGTGGAATAGCCTCTTGGTTTTGATGATTTAGATTTTCCAAATCATGTTTTTAAACTGCATAAAGCATTATATGGTTTAAAATAAGCACCTAGAGAATGGTATGAAAGACTTAGTGCATTCTTATTAAAT
This sequence comes from Colocasia esculenta, assembly GCA_014218235.1. Taxonomy (NCBI): domain Eukaryota; kingdom Viridiplantae; phylum Streptophyta; class Magnoliopsida; order Alismatales; family Araceae; genus Colocasia; species Colocasia esculenta. The sequence goes on from CM024754.1 coordinate 127,321,837, forward strand.
CATGGTTTTATTAGAGGACATGTAGATAGCACACTGTTTATTAAATCAAAAGTCAAAAATATATTACTTGTGCAAATTTATGTAGATGATATTATATTTGGATCTACTGATGAATCCTTGTGCAAGTATTTTGAGAAGCTCATGTAGGGAGAATTTGAGATGAGCATGATGGGAGAGCGCAACTATTTCCTTGGATTACAAATCAAGCAGCAAAGAAGGTACACACATTTGTCAAGCAAATACACCAAAGAATTGTTGAAGAAATTCGGTTTTGACAATGCTAAACCACTGTCCACTCCAATGAGCACATCTACCAGGTTAGATAGTGATCCAGAAGGTAAGAAAGTTGATCAAAAACTTTATAGAGGTATGATTGGATCATTGCTGTATTTAACGGATAGTAGACCCGATATTTTATTTAGTGTATGTATGTGTGCAAGATATCAATTTGATCCTAAGGAATCTCATTTAATACCATTAAAAAGATTTTTAGATATTTAGCTAAAACTCATGACCTAGGACTATGGTATCCTAAATCATGAGAAACTAGTTTAGTTGGATATTCTGATGCTGACTATGCTGGATACAAAATAGATAGAAAAAGCACCAGTGGTGGTTGTCAATTTCTTGCAGGATGCTTGATTTCATGGTCCTTAAAGAAGCAAAATTCAGTAGCATTATCAACAGATGAATCCGAATATGTAGTTGCTGGAGGCTGTTGCACTCAACTCTTATGGATCAAACAATAGCTTGAAGACTAGGATTGCACATCAAGACCATCCCATTGCTGTGCGACAACACAAGTGCGATAAATCTCATGAAAAATCCAGTTCAGCACTTCAGGACGAAACATATAGAGGTCAGATATCATTTTATTAGAGATCATGTAGCTAATGGTCATATAAATATTTCTTTTATAGATACTTTAAATCAATTAGCAGATATCTTTATAAAAGCCTTACCTGAAGAGAGATTTACGTCTCTTAGAAGGGAATTAGACATGTGTAATTTGTAACAGATATGTCTGTACATAACTGAAATAATAAATTTTAGATTAATATTTATCCTTCCTGCTGGATTAAGTAAATCCTTTATTGCTTGCTTCATAAATTTTTATGACATTTCAGATCAATTCTTTATTGTTTGTGTTATCCTTCCTCTTTTGTCGCTATCCTCCTTTATTACTCTAGCATTTCAAAAAGCTACTTTATGTCCTGCCGTTATGTTTGAAATCCTTGCCTCATCGATTTCCTCTCTCTCTCTTATCTTCTTCGATTTGCTTGCTTGCGAAACCCTCATCGAATCCAGAATCCCCTCTGTGCGGTTTCGAAGGATCTCTCTGTTCCCGCTCAAATTTCTTGAGGGATCTTGTTCCTCTCTTCCCCACGATCCTCTAGAATCCTTCCTTGCTTGATTCCATGGCCGCTTCTGGGAGTTCCGGCAGCGTGGGTGGCTACAGCGTCGCCTTCCTCACGATGGAGCAACAGGAATGTTTTGTTGCTATAAGGATCAAGCTTTGTGGAAACAAGACAGTGGATATAGAAGACCTGGAGAAGCATGGTATGCACAGCATAGTCGAAGCCATTCAGAGGATGAAGTGGACAAAGATGTGTACTATTTCTGAACTGAGTTATCCAGACCTCGCGAAAGCTTTCTATACTTGCCTGAAATCAGAAGAAGATAGGTCTCTCTCTTCCATAGTCAAAGGTACACCCATTCACATCACTCATGATCTTTTGGAAAGATTATTTGGAGTTTCTGCAGTCGAACACAATTTGGTGGACTCAGTGGACATTCATGCCAAGGGGCTAGGAATTATTGGAACAGAGTACAAACTGAAAGATGGGAAGATCGACATCAACCAGTTCAATGCTTTTAACAGAATATTACATTTCAAAGTCTGTCAGATTTTGGTGCCGAGGAGTGCTACTTTCTCAACCTGTCCAAAGGGAGATGCTGATATGATGTTCTGGGCCAGCCAAAATCAAGATATGAACATGGCTCAAGTTGAAATAGAGAGGATGAAGTCTACTGCAGAGATGATTTGGGATAAGAAGAATAAGTTGGCAGTATCACTACCATATGCTCATTTGCTTACCAGAATTTTCAAGCTCTATGAAATTTATCTGAAGGGAGAAGTGATGGAGAAGATGGGCCAGCCTATTCGGTCTAGAAACTTAAAGAAGAGTGATTTTCTCTTGTGGGGAATGTTTGGACAAAGACTTCGGTGGCAGAAGGAGAGGCCATCATTGGTGAAGCTCTTGAAATTCTTATAGTCCAAGAGGCAGAGGCAGATGTCAGAATTGAAGAACGTCCTGCAGTTGTAAGGAGGATTGAGGAATATCACCGGCGCACATTAAGCCCGTTGGCATCATCATGAAATTGTGATCCCCTCTACAGTCCCTGCACTTGCTATTGAAGAATCTTTAGAAACTGTTGCTCACACTGAGGGGGATTAGGAAGATACTCACATGAAGACATCCCTAGTGTTCCTGCTGCATATGTTTTTATGGAAGTTAATTTGGCAGAAGTCATTCTAGAAGTTGTGGCACTAGGCCACACTGAAGACATTCAGATGGAAGATGCTCCAGCTCAGGGGGAGCCTACTGCTAGTGCTTCTACACACCAGTTTTAGGAAGGTATTGTTGAAGACACCTCAGATGAGGAGGTTGAACCCCTTATTAGCTTCGGTGGAAAGAGGAAAGGTGTTGCATCAAGAATTCCTTTACTTACCAGGAAGGCACACCACAGATCCAAGAAGAAGAAGATTCTTGTGCACTTGAAGCCAGTCATTAATAGACTGAATGCACATGGGGAGATTTTGTGCTCTTTGCAATCCGAAGTTACATCCATTTTTCTTAGTCAGAGCACTGAAACCAAGGAGATTGGAGAAGTTAAAATTGAACTCCAGGAGATGAGGAGTGAGTTGGGTAGCTTGAAGCAGCTAGTGTTAGATCTTTCAGACTTTGTTAGGGTGCAATTGTCTGTTCCTGCCCCTCCTGCTCCCACTCAATTGTACCAGAGAAACCAGTTGCTGGGCCACAAGGGCCATCTGTTGAGGTATCCGGGCCTTCTGAGCCTGTAAAGGATGTTGGGCCATCTGAGCCAATTGTTGAAGAAGAAGTTAGGCCACTAGGGCCTTCTGAAGAGGAAGTCTGGCCACCAGGGCCATCAGTTGCAGAGTCAGGGCCATTTGAAGTTGAAGATGTTGGTACTGGGCCATCAGGGCCAGTGGAGTCAATGGAAGAGCCTGTAGAAGTTGCTGCTGTGCCCCCAGAGCCTTATGTCCCTTCAAATCTTCAGACTCCAGCCCCTTCTTCTCCACCTACATCCTTCACTGCCTACTTGCACCTGAACCTTCCAAGAAACCACTTCCAAAGCATATCTCTTCTCCTACCTTTTCCTGCTACCTCCTCTTCCTTACCTCTTATTCTACTGCCATTCCTCCTCTAATATTGAGGAACCTTCAGCATCATCCTCTGCTGGTCCATCATTTGCTGGACCATCTGCACCCCCTCCTCCTACTTCTTTCACCTCTCTTCATCCACCCATTCCACCATCCTTCATCACCATTATTCTGGAGGGTACTCGTGTTCAAGGCCATGTCATTCAGGACATTAAAGATGAGTTTGAAGAAGCAATTCTTCGCTCAGTCCTGTCTGTTTCCTCTCATGTTTACAGGACAGGTTCTCTTAGTCCTGCCCCCCAAAAGAAAAAAGTTTCTAAGGTGCTTGCTATCTCCTCTGAACTTCGATTCCCTCCTCTTTGGTTCTCTCTTTCTGTTGTAAATAGAAGGAGATCTCTCTACTGTGAATACCTACAAAAATGCACCTTTGCTGCACTTTTTGGCCTTCCTCACCTCAATCTCACAGATCATCTACATATTATTCTTCCTCTCTCTCCATTATCCAAAGCTGATCAATCCAAAGTCTTCTCCTCAGCTAAGTCTAAGACTAAAGACCAGTGGGCTCGGGGTAATCAGTCTATCTACAGGAAGTTTGTGCTTGCTAGATCTGAATGGTTCCCACCCTCAGACCACCCTCTCACATTGACTGAATGGTTGTACTCCACCATAGATATACTTGGGGTCCCTTCATTCAGAGGGAAATCAAGTTAATTCGGCACTTCACGATGTTGAATGATTACCGTTTTGTCAATAAACTTCCAAAAGTTCAGCTTGGCCAATTTAGGATAGCCATTGCTCAGCTCAAAACTGAAAATCCAGTCAACACTTCTCTTCAAGTAGATTTTGCTACTCTGCAGATGCCCGACATTGTTTTTCTCCCTAAGCTACATTCCTTGCTCATGGACTCTGCTGTGGGTCCTACTATCTTTGAAGATTTGTTAGAGTCATGGCCAGATTACTGTTCAGCAGGGAGCTCCTCTTGCTTTCCACAAATTTCTGTTCAGAGAATATCACAGGGGTTCTATCAAGTCAGATGTCTTAGCTCCTCTCTTGTCTGAGTGTGAAAGACACTTCCCCTCTGACTGGGAGAATCATTATCACCTAGTTGCTCAGCAGTTGAACAATCTGAACCTCTCCCTAGCCAGATCCGACAAACCCACTCTATCTGCTAAAGAATTCTTGGATCTTAACTCCATTAATTTGGTTCAGGACTCTTTTGCCATTTGGGTTGAGCGGTACAAATCTATGTACCCCTGAAGAGGGAACTACTACAGCTTAAAATTTTCTACCCTCTATCCATTGATAAGTTTCTTCAACATGCTAGTTTTGGTTCTACTAGCTTCTTTTGGACATCTCTTGAAAAGATGAGTATGCCAACTTTCTTGAAGCTCAGAGGCAGCTCCACATCCAGAGACTCCTTCCAGATATGGGGCCTTCTTACAACATCAGTTGGGGTGCTTTTAAGAATTTCTTTGAAGAGCAAGAACTCCAGGCTTGGCCAATCATTACTCGCCATGCTCTCTTCTGTCTCCTGCCTTCTATATTTCTGACCCCCATTAAGTAATCGAATATGCTGATTTGACTCCCATTTATCTTAGCCTCTTCTCTTTTATCTTTCTTTGGCTCCTTATGTTTCTTTTTGCTTAATGACAAAAAGGGGGTGAAATATTCTAAAATACATACCTTTAAATTAAATTTTTTCGCAAAGAAAATTTATTTTCTCTCAATGTATGCAAATTCTCTATGTTTTGTCATCACCAAAAAGGGGGAGATTGATGATCAGTCCATCTCCATATAAATTTATTATGAATTATATATATATTTTTGGTGATTAACAAAGTCTTAAAAAATATTTTCTAACAACATTTTTGAAGTTTATCCACAGGAAATAACTCAAGCAAAATTTGTTAGTTGTCCACACACACTATCATTTGAAGTTCAAAGCATGAATTTTGTTTATGTATACATCGACTTCCATATAATAAAACATCGATTTCGTTGATACAACGATTTCATATCACTTAAACATCGATTTTGTTGGTACATCGATTTCATATCACTTAAACATCAATTTCATTGATACATGAATTTCATACCACTTAAACATCGATTTCGTATATACAACAATTTCATATCACTTAAACATCGATTTTGTTGGTACATCAATTCATTGATACATCGATTTCATATCACTTAAACATCGATTTCGTTGATACAACGATTTCTTATCACTTAACATTGATTTTGTTGGTACATCGATTTTATATCACTTAAACATCGATTTCGTTATTACATCGATTTCATTTCACTTAAAAACCACGATTTGGTCGCTACAACGATTTCTTTCACTTAAGAATGATTGGTCGCTACAACGATTCTGTGACGACCCAACCAACAAACTGGCCCAACAACTGTGCTAGTTGGTAGACTTTCCAGGAAGGTCACCCATCCTGGGACTACTCTCAACTGAGCACGCTTAACTTCAAAGTTCTTTTCTACTCGAGCTCTGGAAATGACTAGTTCGAGTTGTTGGTAGTTTGCTGATTTAGTCTATTTAACATATTCTTATATGGGGTGTTACAATCTACCCATCTTATATAAGCAACGTCTCGTCGCTGTTCACATATAGCACACAATCAAACCCCAAGCAGGCAGGATTCTAGAGGTGGCCCCCATAAGCTCAAGAGGTGGCTCCCACTATGTAGCACTTTGTGCCATTATGGCCTCAAGAGGTGGCTCCCATAGCGTAGCACTTTGCCCTATGTGGCACTTAGTTCCTGCACTTTCGGATGGGCAAGGCTCTGATACCATTTGTGACGACCCAACCAACAAACTGGCCCAACAACTGTGCTAGTTGGTAGACTTCCCAAGAAGGTCACCCATCTGGGACTACTCCCAACTGAGCATGCTTAACTTCAGAGTTCTTTTCTACTCGAGCTCTGAAAATGACTAGTCCAAGTTGTTGGTAGTTTGTTGATTTAGTCCATTTAACATATTCTTATATGGGGTGTTACAGATTTTGTTTCACTTAAACAACGATTTAGTGGCTACAACGATTTCCTTTCACTAAAAGAACGATTTGGTCACTATAACGATTTGAGTGCTGCTACAACGATTTCATCTCTATAACGACTTTCTATGAAACAACGATTTTACTTAAACAACGATTTCGTCTGTACATCAATTTCATTCATATAATGATTGTGTACAGAACAACTGTGACGACCCAACCAACAAATTGGCCCAACAGCCATACTAGTTGGTAGACTTCCCAGGAAGGTCACCCATCCTGGGACTACTCCCAACTGAGCAAGCTTAACTTCAGAGTTCTTTTCCTACTCGAGCTCTGAAAATGACTAGTCCAAGTTGTTGGTAGTTTTTTGATTTAGTCTATTTAACATATTCTTATATGGGGTGTTACAATCTACCCCTCTTATATAAGCGACGTCCTTGTCTCTGCTCACATATAGCACACAATCAAACCCTAGGTAAGCAGGATTCTAGAGTTGGCCCCCATAGGCTCAAGAGGTGGCTCCCACTATATAGCACTTTGCGCCATTATGGCCTCAAGAGGTGGCTCCCATAGCGTAGCACTTTGCCCTACGTGGCACTTAGTTCCTGCACTTCCGACTGGGCAAGTCTCTGATACCATTTGTGATGACCCACCCTATGTGGCACTTAGTTCCTGCACTTCTGACTGGGCAAGTCTCTGATACCATTTGTGATGGCCCAACCAACAAACTGGCCCAACAACCATACTAGTTGGTAGACTTCCCAGGAAGGTCACCCATACTAGGACTACTCCCAACTGAGCACACTTAACTTCAGAGTTTTTTTCCTACCCGAGCTCTAAAAATGACTAGTCCAAGTTGTTGGTAGCTTACTGATTTAGTTTATTTAACATATTCTTATATGGGATGTTATAACAACGATTTCACTATATTTATACTGGATTATGGTCACATCGACTCTATTTCAACATAGATTTCATTTATATATTTATGACAATGATTTCATGAATTCATCAACTCTCTTCACAACGATTATGGTTTAAATAAATTGACACATACTTTCATTATCTTCTCAGACAATCTTGAAAAATAATTATCCTTCATGATTTTCAAATGTATTCTTTTTAAATCTCTGTGGAGTTCAAGTCTTCTCATGCATAACACTGTATCTTGTGCTCTTTAGCATTTATTGTGTTAGTACATATCTCTGCACGAAATATATTTGTGTGCTTTCTACACCTGTGTTCCTTAAGAAAAGCTTTACAGTGTGATAGAATGGTATTTCCATTTTGGCGTATCTTTTTATGCATGCCATCTAAAGTTGACTGACAGCTTAGAGACAGTTGAGTTGTCTATGTTTCAGTATTTATTGTGCGTAGATTTCTGCCAGAATCATATCCTACAACGTTGGAAAAACAAGAAGCAAAAGATATCTGGATGATCCTTCTCTGTATGCATGTCTCTCTGGGCATTTAATGGCTGTAGGTATTCTTGGTACCCATGTTGAACTAGACTCAACTTGCGTGCCTCAGACATAGAGACAACTGATACTTTAACGGCTATAATCTCAAGAGAAGATATATAGAAGTCTGATGACTCCATGAAAGAGGTGTTATCCTTTGGAGCACCTGGTAGAAGAGCTTGTTCATTCAGAAAATCAACCTTTAGCTTGTAGCTCTCCACAACCATCTGCTTAGTCTTTTGAGAGCTTGTGTAAGATTTGAGAAAATCCACCACTTCCAATCTTTGTCTCTCAAACCTCGCCTCAGATCAAGCAATCCTATTAGCTTGATCTAGGGGCCATTCACTCTCTACTCATTCTTCTTGAGTGCTCCTCTTCGGTTGTGAAGAGAAGACCTGTTGTTGAATAGGTGGTTGTTTCCTTTGGTAAGAAGGAAGACCTGTTGCATCAGGTGTTGGTTGTACCTCTTCGGGTAGAGAAGAGAAGGCCAGCTGTTGTTGGATGTGTAAGAGTCCTTAAGGGGACAATACCCTTGTTTAGTGAAATCCCAAGTTGTTGCTCGGGGACTGGACGTAGGACTCTTGGGATAGGAGATCTGAACCAGGATAAAATTTCCTGTTGTCTATGTGTGCTTGCTTGTTGTCTTTATTCCCACTAACTCTAACTATCAAACTTAGTATTTTCTGTCAAGCGTTTTATTTACAGGTATTATTCTAAAAGAATTTCTAGCAATCCATTCACCCCCCTCTGGGCTTGCTATCTGGGCAACAATTCAATACATGCTTGTTTTTATAATAGCTTTATTTACTGCGTATATGATTATCAACAAGAGGTATAATCACTGAAGAAGGATAGAGTACCAAAAATCAAGGGGTTTTCATGCAAAAGTCCAGATCGCGACGTACCCCTATATGGATCGCGACAGGGTACTTCCAGAACGCGACAGGGACAATCAAAGGTTGCGACGGGTCATTCAGGACAGGTAGCCAGAACGCGAAGCTAGAGCCTGTCGCATTCAAAATGTGACGGGTGCGATCATCCCCTGAGAATGCGGCCCATCAAGCCGTCACGTTCTCAAGTCCTGTGCCTAAGTCCGAGCGGGAAAGGTCCTTGCCTTGGATTGCAGTCCAATTTTCATGTTTTGATACTGGGTCATTCAAAATTGATATCTCATTATACAGTTGAATAAAATTGCAAAACCACTTTTAAACGAATCTAAACTTGCAAGAGTATCCACAGTAAATAGGAATTTGCAAATAGTCATGGTCTTGACAGGTTATAAACATGAACATGCACGATGAACATAGAACAGTGTACAATGACAGTAAAAGAATTAATTCGAGTGGTATACTGGATGAAAATTGGGGATTTCGGTGGTAAAAGTTTCCTGACATCGAGCAATATCTCCAGTAAAATTTTCATGGCATGGGATTGAGTGTACATGGAAATCTAGATGTAATATGAGGGTTTTGTGGGCGCCGCCGCTGCCGGCCCTTGGGGCTCGGCGGTCATGGCGGTGCAGGAGACCCTTCCACATCTTCTGGTGTTGCGGCGACTGTGAGGGGGCCTTCGTCGGGAGGGCTTCTTTTGCTCGAGTGGTGGCGGCCTCCTTGGAGCTCCCACCGGTTTGCACCGATGTGCATGAGCCTTCTTTCACAGACAAAGGAGAGCCAGCGGTATTTTTCACCAAGCAGGAAATCGATGCTTCTTTAATTCCTTTCCGGTTCTCTGTTGTTGCAAAGACAGCCTACGGAAGACCTCCTTTCCCGGAGATCAGATCCCACCTCGTATCCAGATGCAGCATTAAAGACTCTTTTCTCATTAGTGCACTGGATAACTGGCATCTACTCTTTCGTTTCAAAAGCCAGGATGATTATCTTCGTGTGCTTCTCCGTGAATCTCTCTACGTCCAAGGCAAACTATTTAGATTTTTTAAATGGACGCCCCTATTCAAACTCTCTGAAGAACCTTCGATTATTTCTGTCTGGATCGATTTCCCTGCTTTGTCTGTTAACCATTTCCAGAAGAAACTATTATCGTCTATTGCAGCGAACGTGGGACCTGTCCTCCAAATAGCTCATGCAACGGAACTTCTCATCAACACCAAGGCTGCAAGAGTTTGTGTGGAACTCGATCTCCTTAAACCTCGTCCTAACAGAGTCTGGATAGGCATGGGTGATCTCGGAGGATACTGGCAAGATGTATCTTATTTAAATCTTCCTGATTATTGCTGTTCTTGTTTTCGGATTGGTCATCACAAAGACCAATGTCGTTCATCTAAAGAGGCGGTGGATGTCCAAGGTCGCGTTCCACCTTCAATCAAGGCTGTGGACAACCCGGCCAAGGTTTGGGTTCCTGTCGTCTCAAATGGTGATATTGACGCTTTGCGTTCTTCGGTTGAGGCCCCTACGTCGAGCAACTCTAAACTCCCTGATCCTACGCCCATGCACGTCCAACCGGTCCCACTGCATGCGACTAGCCATGCGAGGACGCCAGTCGCCACTTCAGGAGGACTGCCACCCCTCCAAGCGATTCAAGTTGTTCCCCCTGTTCATATTTCTAATGCTTGTGTTCCAGTAACTTCTGTGCAGATGAAGGGTGCAGAGACTATTAGGGGAAAAATACCAGGACAGGACGCCAGAGAAAGTGATGAGATTAGGGATTGTGATATCCCTAGACTAGAGGATTCCCACGCTGAGACAAGTTTAGTTGAAGCAGAGATTCCCCAACAAGATGATATTGAGCAGTCCTCCAGAGAAATCCTAAGTCTACCTAAAGATCGGGGAACAGAATGTGGGTTAGACACTGTTTCGCTGGCAGCCTTGGATAATCACCTGATGCCCTTGGGTTCTGTAGTTACGGTGGATATTCCCAGAAGAGATCGGGTTACCACGAGAGCTCGCTCTCGCTCGGAGGATAAAGGTAAAGAATCTGTTATTTAATGAATTCAACTATTTTTTGGAATATTCGTGGTATCGGAAATGGTGCGTCCAAAAGGAGTCTTAATCAGATGGTGGTGAAGTATCAGCCTTCTTTAGTGGCTGTGTTTGAACCAAAGCAATCTCTGGATAAAGCTTCCATTGTGTCTTTCTCTATTAAGCTGGATAAATTTGATCATAGCTCTGGTCGGGATTCTAAGATCTGGGTCTTCTGGGATTCCTCTCTTCCTCTGCATGTTGTTGATAAATCTGACCAATATATTACCTTGGGTCTTCGTAGTTCCAATTCTTATGCTGGTTATATCACTTGTGTGTATGCTTCTTGAGACTGTGGCCGAAGGCGTGTTCTTTTTGATGACCTTTTACAATTTGGCTCTTCTGTTGATGTCCCTTGGATGATTGGCGGGGATTTTAACTGCATTGCGCATCCTTCTGAGAAAAGGGGTGGTTCATCAGGAAACTATAACAGCATGATTGATTTTAACGCCTTCATTTCAGTTGTTGGTCTCTTTGATGCTGGATACATCGGTTCTACTTTTACTTGGAATAACAATAGGACTGGGAGTGCTAATATTCGTGCCCGTCTTGACCGTGTTCTCATCAATGATAAGTTGCAAGATTCCTGGCCTAACCTTGTGGTAAATCATCTGAGAAGGGGTCCTTCAGATCATTGTCCATTATCTATTTCTGCGGTCTCTCACTCCAGGGGGCCAAGCCGGTTTGTGTTTCAAAATATGTGGATGACTCACGACTCATTCCACCAGGAAATTTCTAAGGTTTGGCATAATACGGTTGTGTCTGATGTTAATCCTTTGATTTGTCTACAAATTAAACTCAAGGAGGTTAAGAATTTTCTGAAAGTCTGGAATAAGGAAGTTTTTGGGCATGTCACGCAAAAGGTTGTCCTGGCTTCTGAGGAAGTGGCGCTGCAACAACAGCTCTTTGATGCTTTGCCAACTGAAGATAATAGAGCTGCCCTCTCTGCGGCTAATGCTCATTTGCTCCAAGCTTTGAATAGGGAGGAAATCTTCTGGAAACAAAATCTAGAGTTGACTGGTTGGTTAGTGGGGATAGAAACACTACGTTTTATCATGCTACTGTCAAATGTAATAGGAGGAAAAGTTTTATCCATAGGCTGAAAATTCATCCTTTGGATAACTGGTGTGCGGATCAAGATATCCTTAAAGCTGAAGCTGTTAATTTCTTCCATAAGCTGTTGACGTCGGAATCTCATGAAGTTGATCCCACCCTTCTTTCAATTATTCCCTGTTCCATTACTTCAGATCAGAATAATCAGCTTTGCAGCGTCCCCTCCGAGGAGGAAATCAAGGATGTTGTCTTCTCTATGAATGGTAACAGCGCTCCAGGCCCTGATGGCTTCTCTAGTAAATTTTTTACTTCATGCTGGAGTATTGTTGGCACTGATATCATTCAGGCGGTCAAAGGTTTCTTTGCTGGCTTTCCTTTGCCTAGGGGGATTTCATCTTCACTCATAACCCTCATTCCCAAAGTGGAGGAACCAAGAACTTTTAGTGATTTCAGACCCATACTCTCTGCAACTTTATATTCAAAATTATTTCCAGGATTCTTTGCGGGCGGCTAACTCCAATTTTACCTGGTATAATTTCTGTCCATCAAAGTACTTTTGTTCAGGGAAGATTCATTCTTGATAATGTTGCTCTTTCTCGGCACATTCTCCGTGACATTAATCGGAAGGTCAGAGGTCAGAATATTATGTTCAAGCTTGATATGGCTAAAGCTTATGATCGGATAGAATGGGATTTCATTCTTCTTATAATGCAGAGGTTTTGTTTTTCTAGTAGATTTATCTCCTATGTTGGAATGCTTCTCTCTAACTGCTGGTCGTCTATTTTGTTCAATGGTTCCATTGATGGTTACTTCAAGTCTTCTAGGGGTATCCGCCAGGGCGACCCATTAGCCCCCCTACTTTTCATCATTGCCTCCGAAGTGCTTAGTCGTGGTTTGTCTAAGTTGTTCAATAACGGTCTCATTAAACACTTCAGCGGTCCTAGAGGTTGTTTGCAGGTTTCCCATCTTCCCATACTCTTATCTTTATGAATGCTAGCATTAGAGGTGTGAAAAATTTGTTGTGCTTTCTGCAATCTTATCAAGATAGCTCTGGCCAACTGGTTAATGTTGACAAAAGTTTTTTCATATCTCAAGTAAGGCGCCTCCTACTCTGGGGATTCGGATTTCTAATGTGACCGGGTATAAACATCAGAGTGGCACCATGAAATACTTGGGTATTCTTTTGAAGGCTAGCAGGTTGAAGGTCCAAGATTTCAAATTTCTGATCGACAAGGTGACTCGGAAACTTGCGGGTTGGAGGGCGAATGTGTTATCCCAGGCGGGGCGTGCAGTCCTCATCCACTCTGTACTTTTAAGTCTTCCTGTCTATTTGGCCAGCTCCATTTCCATCCCCTCCTCTATCTGCCATCAAGTGAACCGAACATGTGCTAACTTCTTTTGGCAGGGGGCGGATGGCCAGCAAAGACGCCACTGGGTGGCGTGGTCTTCTCTGCACAAGAGTTTTGAGGAAGGTGGTCTTAATTTTAGAAATCTCCACTCTCTCCAGGTGGCAGTTGCGGCTAAACAAATCTGGAATATTCTGCATGGTACTTCTCTTTGGGCGGAGTATGCTAGACAAAGGTGTATTACACAGTCTCATCTCAGTGACATCAATACTCCTTTCCCATGTGGCATCTCTAAAAAGATTTTTCAGAAGGCTAAGGAGATGGTGTTAGCCAACAAGAGATGGGTGGGTGGTGATGGGTCTACTGTGTTTTTCTTTAAAGACATCTGGATTGGTGACAAATCTCTTGATCAAAATCTCCGTAGCCTTCACATTGACAATCACAGGATCAATATTAAGGTAAAGGATATGGTTTCGGATGGCACTAACTCAGTTTGGAATCATCTGGGTGTCTCCCATCAATATGTTGGGGGTCTTCTCAATGGGTACCCGGACAAGTTTATCTGGGCCGCTACTGCCCATGGCACCTTCACTGTCAAATCTGCATATAATTTAGCCTCTTCCCATGGTGTCTCTCGTGGTTCGTGGTTGAAGCTTTGGAATCACGCGATCCCTCCTCGTTCTGCTCTGTTTTCTTGGAAGATTCTCCACACGGCGGTTCAAGTGGATTCCAGGATTAAGGACTGTGGTATTTCTATGGTTTCCAATGTGTTTGTTGTAGCCATCACGATCAGGAATCTTTAGATCATTATTTATCTCTAGTGACATTGCAAAGGAGTTGTGGAGATGGGTCGCCCCTCTTCTGGATAATAAAATTACCTGGAGCCCTCATGTTATGACTAGATTGTGGAGCGTTCTTGCTAACACCAAGCTTCAGTCGCCTCTTCATTTTTCTGGTATGGTTTGTTGCCTTCTTATGCTTTGGGAAATTTGGAAGTTCAGGTGCTCATCCCGCATTGAGGGAATTTTCCGTTCCGTGGATTACATCAAGCAGTCTATCTTGGCTACTGTTAGAAAGGTTATGGCAGCAGTCAACTTTTCTGGTTCGATCTCCCAAAACCAGGCCTCCATCCTTCATGCTTACAACATTCAGATATCAGTCAGAATTAAACCTCCCATCCTTGTCAAGTGGAATCCCCCGATTGTAAGCTATTCGCTTAATGTTGATGGGGCTTCCAAAGGAAACCCGGGCATCTGTGGAGGCGGGGGATGTATTAGAGATAGTCATGGGAACTTCATTCACGGTTTTGCTTTCTTTTATGGTCTTGGGAGCAGCACCTTGGCTGAAGCTAGAGCGATCCATGATGGTCTGCGCCTAGCTATCGAGTGCAAGCTTCACATCTCAGTTCTCTACTCAGATTCGGCTGTCCTCCTTCGAGCCATATTCTCTAGGCGTCCCCCTCACTGGGCGGTCTTCCCTTGGTGGCGCGGATTACTCACATGATTCACATTTTGAAGCCTAATATTGTGCACACCTTCCGGGAAGGAAATCAAGTTGCTGATGCGCTAGCCAACTTTGCTTGCTTCAATTGTTCTAGCTCAGTTTTTCCTGATGTTCATAGTCTCCCCTCCCCGGCCAAGGGCGCTCTGCTGGTTGACAAGGCTGGCCTTCCTAGTTTTCGGCGATAGTCTCAGGGAGGTTGTGTGTTTTGTGTTCTCTTTTTGGAGGCGTCTATTTGGAGTTCGGATGTATTTTCTTATGCTTATTCCGGCGGACGGTCTCTTGGAGTCGGGTGTTCTCCATTCTTCCTTTGATATTGAAATAAAATTTCCCCTCTGGTGATCGCCGAGTGGAGTGAGACCATCTTCTCCCTCTGGGAGAAGGTGCACTCTCCTTGTCGCTGACCCAGTGGTGGCTTTTTGAAAAAAAAAAAAAAGGTGATAGCAGAACTTCAAAATAAAGATCAAATGATAGGGTCCATGAAAAATAGAGCAACGAGAGGACTTTTGTTCCTGATGTTTGGAACATCCTACAGACAAATTTAATTTAGTTTTGCTTGTGAGAATGTCTACCTTTGGTTCGATTTGTCTTCTAGGGCTTAGAACTCGAAGAACAAAGGTTGGGTCTTGAGAAATCCTTCTCCCCACGAATTCTCCCTTCCTTTGGCCTCTCCTCCAAGTCCAGCAAGCCTCAACAACGCATTAGGGCCGGCCATGGAGAGGTTGAGGTGTATTTAAGCTTCCATTGTTTCCAATTCCTACTACTACTCTAATTCCCATTTAATTATGAGTTTCCTCTATTTCTTTCCACCTTCCAAGCTTTCCACCTCCTAATTGGGTTAAGTTGGGTTGCAAATTTGTGTCTAGCCAATTTGGGTAGGGTTAGGAGTCCAATTCCAACCCATATTAACTATTTTAATGATTTAATAGCTCTTTTCAATTTAGAAAATATTAAAGCTACGAATTTAGGGTATTTTCCTATTATTCATCTTTTAAAAATCCCAAATTTTGCCCAATAACTTTTACATGATCCATTTAGCAAAGCCCATTACTCCCTTTTGTTTAATGGGTTTTAATTAAATCCCCTTTTCTTAATTTTCCATTTTAATTATTATTATTATTATTTTCAAAAAATCAAGTTGCTACATAGATCCACATTGTTTCTTCCTTGATGCTGTTGATTTTGATCTGGAGTTTGATTTCGATGAAGTCCCTAAGCAATTCGAGTTGAGGAAGCAGATGCAATCTGCTTTGGATTCTCCTCAGGTCTCCTTTGCTTCTTCTACTGCCTGGATTCCTCCTCTTCTTCGTCACCTTCTTCTTTTTGAGTCTTGATGGAAAATTTGGCTTCCAATCAATCTCCTCAGATGAAATTCTATAGTCTGCAACGTCTGGAGCTCGAGCAGAGTACTAGAGAAGATGCTTGAGCTCTGATGATGAATTTTACTCCAATTTGATATCCTTATATGAGTCTTCTAGCTATTGATCCTTGGAGCTTGAGCAGAGCACCGGGGAGCCTTCCTCTAGTTCCTTCCAGGTCTTGGAAACTGTGTAGAGGCTCCTTAGTCTGAAAAGGGGCAAAGGATTCCTTTTATAGGTGTGTCCTTATTCTCATACATACATAGGGATTCGTGTCTACAATAAAAGAATGCCCTAATAAAGAGCACATGTTGCTCACCAGTTGTCGCTGAGACTACAATTGTCGATAGATGCACAAAGGTTGTCGACAGCTACTGTTGCAAATCTTCTATCCAGAACTGAATCCTTGAGTGTTTAGCTGGTTGTCGACATACGCATCCTGGTTGTCGACAACTACTGCTTGCCTTGATTTTTCCAAAAGCTTGTTGTTGAAGGCTTTCACTGGTTGTCGACAGACACTTCTTGGTTGTCGACAGCCACTACTTGGATCCGTCCATCTAGAAGCTATTTTTTGATTGCTGCTTCAAGTTGTCGATAGACAAATCTGTGGTTCTCGACAACTACTGTAGCACTTCTTTGATCTCTTTTATTTCATATTGAACTTGATATTTGTGCATTCCCTTGTATCATGTGTTCTCCTACAAGCAAAAGCCATCAACTTAGATATCATCATTAGAAGTTCATGAATCAAAGTGGGATATTCTTTAATAGATAAGGACCATGACTGAATATCCATAGTTGTGTGTCGACATATGTGTTACAAGTGTCGACACATCAGTGCAATCTAGTAAAATCCTTGTGTTCATCAACATGACATTTACACAAGAATTATGTCATCATCAAGACACATCATTATCAGAACACACACGAATTATGTCATCATCAAAACACACAATACCAATGTGTTTAATGTCATCATCAAAACACATCATGTCATCATCAAAACACATCAAAAATATGTTTATGGATGTTCACACAACCATAACTCAACATTCTCCCCATTTTTGATGATGACAAAAATTACATTCATATTTCTCCCCCTTTTTGACAACATCAATAAGATGGAAGTGAAATATAAATGTTAGTAAGGCACAATGATCATGAGCAACATCATATAGGCAATAGGAATTGACTTCATTCAAGAATGTTTCAACCATTACATTTGATGCATAAAGAGCATATGGATGCATTCCAGAACCTTACAAATGTAACTCAGTTTCTACTACCCTTCTCAAATGCTAAAAGAAATCCCTCCCTTGACATTTTAAAGAATGTTATCCTTGGAGGAGTGGGACGACTCAAACCTTGAGCACCATAGGCAGATAAGTTGGAGAAATTATCATAATGAGGATTTGGAGGATTGTAGAAATTCTACAGATTCTGATAATCATCGTGGAGCTTCATTATTGTTAAACCACTCCTATATTTTTTCTTTTTATTTTGGTGATAACGAAACCCATGTTTACTTAAAATATCATTAATATATTATATATCATGTTTCTCCCATGAATACAATATATCTTGCATTATGATTATAAATTTACACTAAGTTTCAACTTCGTCATGCATGTTTTGATCATGTTCAGTCGAAGCTAGCTTCGTCATATTCGAAGCTACACTTCGTCATATCCGAAGTCCACTTCGTCATATACGAAGTTGCACTTTGTCATGCATGCATTATGTAGATTGAATAGGGTAGATGAACAGATCTAGAAGGGGGGGGGGGGTTTGAATAGATCTATCACCAAACTTAGCGAATGCTTAAGCAATTTTAAATTACTTAGAATTAGAGATCCATTCAAGCAAGCAATCTTATTGATCTGATGTGTGTAAACGTGTGATTGTGTGTATATGATGTGTGAAGTAATTAGATAGTAGAGTGAAAGAGAAATCCTATGCAAGCATCTAGCGCAGAAGAATAGATCAAACCATTGCACAAAGGATTTTTAGGTGGTTTGGAAATCACACCAGTGATTCCTACATCCACCCCTCACACAGTGAGGCTTCACTACTCAAACCCGAGTACAACACATGCTGGAGAACGACGACTCCAAACACCCTTGAGCTCAATGGCTCAACACACAACCGGAGCACGACGACTTCAAACACCTTGAGCACGACGACTCAACACACAACTGGAGCACGATGACTCCAAACTGAGCACGATGACTCAAACACAACCGTGAGTTTGACGACTCACAAACTGAGCACGACGGCTCAAACACACAAGCTAAATCAAAACCACACGAGATCAGATCCTCTAATAGTACATACTCAAACAACACAGAAATCTGCATAGAACTTCATGCACAGATCTCACTAATGAAACTGAGATGAACGCTCTAAGAAATGAGTGAAAAGATATGGGTTGGATGTTCCTCGGTGAAGAAGTCTTGCAGAAGCTTGAATTGAAGAGCCTTGAAGGAATTGATGAAGATCCTCTTCAATTCACGATGCTATATTTCAATGGCATCTAAAATGCCAGTACTTCTTCTTGTTCTGCTACTCTTTTGCTCAATTTACTCCCTTTTCAGCACATCACAACTTGGCTTTGATTAGCACGTCCCTTTGGATGAAATCACTGGAAGGTTGGAGGCTCGCTAGCTCTCTTGGGGTTGCTTCTTCTTCATAACAGATCGTAGAACTTTTATAGCCTCTGTGTTGTCCCTTTTTACGTGAAGGGGATGTGCACATAAACCTAGAATACACCTTGGGCTGCCACATGTCCAAAAGGCCTTTACCAGACTGCCACTTGGATGAGAGGGCAATTTGATAATTATAGCATCTTCCACAAAGACCTCAGAGTGAAATCACAGCCATCAGATTTTATCCTCTGCACGATTTTGGGTTTGCACAGAAATGTGAGTCGACCTCATTTTTCAAGAGAGTCGACCTACTGACCAATCATCAATTCAGGGCTTACTGTCAGAACACTAGTGTCGACCTGACAGACACTTAGTGTCAACCTGATCAACAGGTAGAGTTGACCTCTTGTGTATTCCTCCAAAACTGGTTCACTGGATGGATGCTAGTGCCAACCCCATCTCCAAATAGAGTCGACACTACTGACATTTACTCTTCATAAACTTGCTGGGCAGACTTTGTGAGTCGACCTGTCTGTCAACTAGAGTCGACCTACTTTGACAAGAACTTTGTAAACCTGTATGAATGAAGAGTAGACCATCAAAATATGTCATTAACAGTAAAATATGAGATATAAAATATCAAGAACATGTTGTTTGATCATTATGGTAATATATTCAATATGTGCAATATGTTCAATATGTCATCATCAAAATCAAAGAAATGAGTGATGTTCATTGGTTATCATTAAAAAAGTCATCATTAAGAAATTCCAAAACACACTCAACACAACACATTATACTATATAACCCTTACAGTCAGTTGGTGTCAACAGACTAAGCCTAAGTGTTGACACTGCCATTTTCATTAAATTTTTTTTCTAAGTACACATTGTATACATATATATATATATTCTTGCTGACTCCGACTCTCCAGAAGTCGAAGTCTCACTCCAACTTCCAGACAATCGAAGTCCACATCGATTACTATTTTAATATAACATCAATTACATTGAAATATCGAATGCGTTTCACTTGAACATTGATTGCTTCATAACATCAATTACCTTTGAACATCGATTGTCTTTTCAGTTAAACATCGATTACCTTAGAACATCGATTGTCACAAACATTGATTGTCTTTTACAACAATTACCTTTCACTCAAACATTGATTGCTTCTATATCTCACATCGACTACTGTTATTTTGATTGATCTCACTCCGACTCTTTGAAAGTCGAAATATAACATCAAGTTCCTGATCATATACACTTCGATGTTTTTAAGTATCTGTTATTATTTTTGTAGAAATGTTAATGTATTCTTAGTGCGATTAATGTTCTAATCATTATGGAATTATTTAATGAACTATATGAACACATGATGTGCACTCTGTTACTTTTTGTGTGTTATCTGAATAATAATATTTAAATAAGTTTTGTACTTCTCTATTCTTCTGTTTAATACTTCATGTCTTTTCTAAATATCAGTTTCATAGTTTATCTTTTCATAATGCTACATGTCTCTCAAAGACATGTGCTAGCATGCTTTGGAATATCCAGTTTCCAGATTTTAGGATAAGTTCCTTTGTAGCTATACTGCGCGCCAAGCAGGTGTCCATTCCTCTT
Organism: Colocasia esculenta; assembly: GCA_014218235.1. Classification (NCBI taxonomy): domain Eukaryota; kingdom Viridiplantae; phylum Streptophyta; class Magnoliopsida; order Alismatales; family Araceae; genus Colocasia; species Colocasia esculenta. Next base: position 127,342,218 of record CM024754.1, read on the forward strand.
GAATGCTCATCTAACCCTGTAATGTTCAAAGGATAGACTGTCTATCTAAAACTGATAGATATATGTTAAGAAACTACTTGTCCCTTACCTTCTTATTTTTTTTATATCTCTCAAAACTAACCCCGAGAAAAGGAAAATGCATGGTATGATGTTTGCAGAAATTCTGGAAAAGATATATGGAGAAGAGCCATGCAGCTATCTCCATAGCCTGAAGCCGTTGAGACTCAAGGGCTGAAGATCTGATGAAGGACATCTCAGAAGTCTCCAAGTCTCAAGACCCAACGTTCAAATTCAAACAGCTATTTTCAAACGGGAAACAAAAGATTGAAGCATATATATGAAGCTGAAGTTTTGAAAGATAGAGAGTAGACCATGAACAATACAAGAGCAGACAGTGAGACATATGTGAGTGTTTACAGCTACACAAAGAGAGAAGTCTCCAGATACAAAAAAGAGAAAGGCATACAAGATCTGAAGAGAGTCAGTAGATTCAAGCTTAGACTTCTTGCTCTCTTGTTTTAAAGTGTTCTTGGGTGGCATTTGTAGTTCTAGATTCTCTCAGTCCACCATCCTTGAGTCAGAAGGAGTTAGAGCTTTCAATCCCATTTGTAATCTCTTTCTGACCTTCTGTGTTGCTCATCCTTCAGAGTAGACACACTGTGTTTATTTCTGTGTAATAACCAACAGAGAGTTTGTTCCTGTAGTGCCCCTCTATGAAGGAAAGACCTATTGGGGTGTACCAGTGAGTTGCTTCTGAGCTCATAAAAGAAGCACATGGCTGAGGTGAAATAGTGGGTTGCCTTCTTACTCGGAAAGAGAAGAAGACTTGCTTGGGTGCAAGGGGTGTAATACCTCTCAGGTTAAGAGAAGGCCAAGTATTCTAGCAATTATTGAAAATCCCGAGGGGTGCTTGAGAACTGGACGTAGGACTCCTGATTGATAGGAGGGCCGAACCAAGATAAATCTCTGTGCACTTTGTGTGATTGATTCCTCTAAATTTTTCACTTGTTTCACACACACTACACTAAGTACTAACATTACTATCTAGTGTTATTGATTTTCAAATAAAATTTTAAAGTGCAAGAAGTCCTATTCACACCCTTTAGGACATCTAAAGCGTCATCCGATCCAACAAGTGCCATAGTCCATGCCATTTAAATGTTTTTGAAGTTGATTTTGTCTCTCTTCAATTGCATCCATTCTTGTGTTCATCTGTAGCTTCAACTGATAAAATTGTGTATTGATTTTTTGTGTGAGATTTGTCTGAAGTTGAAGCAACTGATCAGCAAAAACTTCTTGATATCTCCCAACAATGGAACTTGAGGGGCACTTTGGACATCTTGCTAACTTGGAATATCTAGCAGTTCCTCACTACTTTCAGTGATGTCCATCTGCTCATTTTGAGGTTCTTCTTCATTGTTGTCTTCTTCTTCAGTATCCTTTTCTTTCTTCAACTTATGACCTTTCAAAGTTATGGTTAGCCTGCTTTGAAACATCTTATAACCCATCCTGTGCGCAGTTGTGATATCATAGGCACCTTCTGCTTCTGAAAGTGACAGTTTCAATTAAGGCAATGGGTATTCCAACAAAGATTAGAATAGTGGTTATGGAACAGGCATAAGGCATGGAGCATTTAGGGTTGTTGTAGCACTGTTTGATAAGGTTAAACATGAGAGTTGGAAGATTGATTTGCTGACCTTGGAGAAAGTAGTAGAAAAGGACTTTGTGAACCTCACTCACAAGTTCCCGAGTGCCATATTTTGGACATATGAGTGGTGACATGTGATGGATCATCCTATGAAGAGGTGGAATGTATTGGCATTTTGTCTGGCTATGGCCTTGTGGCATCATAAGGTTGTTGGGTGATTAAGGTGTAATACTCAGAAGGTTGTAAGTGGGTAAGAAGGAGCTAGCCCCAATATTGGGTTTTGCAAGGCTTGACTGAAGAGGTTTGGGGTTAGCTGGAAGGTGATGCTTTTTACGTGTAGACGTTCCGTTCCACTCCTGAATGGACTCCGGAGGTTCCCCGAACGTTGCTGTTGCTCCCTCGATGATGACGTTGGCGGTGTGTGATGCCAGTTGACCCTTATCCCTCGTTTGTTGACTCCCATTGACCGTGTTGACCGAGGGGAAAACAAGGAAACCTGCAAAGAAAGTGAATGGGATGTGATCTCCAGGCCTTACTTGTGCCAAAGGAAGTGTTCTGATCGTGCCGGTGACGTAGCCTCGCATAGCGGTTGATGGCGGACTCCGACTTTCCCCTCTTTGGCCAGCCAAGAGAGAAGCTCCGCGTCTCGTTTGAGGTGTTCCTACAACAAAGAGAGCTCTATTAGACTTTAGGGAAGTGTAGTAAACGTCCAAAAGTAAGAAAACGACCCAAAAGTGAGCCCCGTACCGGTTGCGGGCTTGAGAAGAGGGGTGGCCAAATGTTATGACCACCCTTCTTCCCTTCGTGTTGTGTTTGGAAAACCCCTTTTAGGTGTGTAGAAGTGCCTACGTGCCTAGAGTGTGTGTGTGAAGTGAATAGCATGCAAATCTAAGAGAGAAAGAAGGAAAGAGAAAGAGATGAGGGAGATGATCCCCATTTGCAGGCATGGGTGGTTGCTTTTGGGCTCCTCCAACTCATGGTGAAGCCTCCTGGATGCTCCAAGGGTGAGAGGAAGAGAGGAAGCAAGATTGGAAGCCTCTCAAGGGCTTGAAGTAGATTTTCTCTCTTTCTCTCAAAGCATCAAGCACTACGCATCCAGCATCTCTCCCCCTCACTTAGAAGGTTAAGGACCTTCATATATAGGCAGTGGGGGCGGAGCTAGGGAGCCTAGGATCTCAAGTGTGAAGTAACACACTTGAACATGTGGCAATCCTGTAGAAAGGCTAGGACAATGAGAAGGGACC